>CM020188.1:5768965-5781279 GCA_009805545.1 Oryza longistaminata | reverse complement strand
AAGTTCAGAAATGCAGCTGCAGATACTTCCATTCTTCAGGCAGTCAGCCTACCTGTTGCCTGCATATGCCATCAATTCTCACTAACTTCTCCAAATCAATCAAGCCCTAAACATGCATATATGAATCCATGTCCGACATACTCATGTGACCCAATAGCAAAAATACTTTTGGTTTAATTAGTTATCCTGACTCCATGAGCGAATTTACTTTGCTCTTTCTCAGCCAGCCATTGGTGCCAACCACAGTTAGGACCAGCATATGCATATGCATGAACAAACCAGCTACTTTTCTCCGTGCTGACTGCCGTTTTGCAGTGGCAATCTGCTGCCCGGGAAAAAGCTTCATCGATCAACCGTCCTACATAACTCCGGTGACCTGTGCACATGCGTACATGCTTGGGCCAATTAACCATGGTCCACTGGAAATTTCTGGCTCTGAAATTGGGCATAGTACTGTACTATATCTATTACTAGTATATAGTATATGCATGTGTATAGCATTCATGAAGGTAACCTGCAGGATTTGAATTCAGAAAACTGGAGTATCTAGCTAGTAGCAGTAGATTCAGTGTCAGCATATATACATGATTTATTTTCATGTTATAGGGGAAAAAAAATACAAATCAGCAGCATATGTCAAAAAAAAAAAAACAAGTGTACTTTGTAGCTACTTTAATTTCCTAGGTCGGACCTAGTACTCCATCAGTTGCTCTTTAGCTTATTATCCGTAGCCAAAATTTGAATTTTAAATCTTAATTTTAGAGTTGGTTCTGATTTTATTTCCATCGTAATTTATTTTCTAATGTATTAGCTTTTAAATTTCTAAGAGCGTGCCTAATGCTACAAAAGTTTTATCCATAATTAAATATTTTTTTCACTAATAAGTGTTACGGCTTGTAATCAACTGTAGCGAAATGATGGAACTTCACTCAAGTCAAATCGTGTACCGCGCAACCACATGTGTTACAACTTGGCGCCATTTGCGAGAAAGTGCAAACATAATTCCCGTCCATGATCCATCCATCCATTGCATGTACTACACCCCAACCCATGGAGGAGATCGATCGAAAACCCTATAAAAGCTCTTTAACGCAGTGCCCAGCTGGACCTCCTACCTCATTGTCATCCTCAGCTTCTTCTTTCTCCATTCTAGCTATCTTAGCTAGACATCTCTCTGAATACTAGCTTTCTCTTCTTGTTGGGTTGAGATGGGTAGGAGTGGTAGTGGTGGTGGTGGTCCGGCGATGTTGCTGGTGGCGGCGGTGCTCGTTGCCGGCGCCGCCGTCAGCAATGCGCAGCTGAAGGTGGGGTTCTACTCCAAGTCATGCCCTACAGCTGAATCCACCGTCGCCCCGCCGTCCGGCGGTTCGCCGACGCCGACAGCACCATCCTCCCCGCCCTCGTCCGCCTCCAGTTCCACGACTGCTTTCGTCAGGAGGTACATATACATAAAATATTACAATAAATTATAATTTTTTCAATTGTGATATATATTTGTTAGCATTTAATTAAGTTTAAATTAAATTTTCTATTATAATATTTTGGTTAATTAGGGGTGTGAATGGGTCGGTGCTGATCAAGGGAGTGGGGAATAACGCGGAGGTGAACAACAACAAGCCCAGGGGCTGCGTGGCTTGACGTGGTGGAACCACATCAAGCAGCAGCTGGAGTCGGAGTGCCCCGGCGTCGGTTCCCTGCGCCGACATCGTCGTCCTCGCCTCCCGCGACGACCATCGCCTTCGTACGTCCACCCACCAACGCCGGCAAAACTCCTTTAAATTTTAATATTTATGAGTAAATTGATGATGAAATTTCTATAACAAGTATCTTGTATATTTTTGAAATTTTTGTTCGGACTCAAAAAAAAATCTTTTCAGGCTCCTCGCTGTGCACTGTACTGCGGTAGCTCGGTGACATGGATTGATATGATCCGTTGTTGTTGTTTTGCAGACGGGTGGCCGTCGTTCGACGTGCCGACGGGGCGGCGCGACGGGCGGACGTCGAGCCTCCGCGACGCCGACGTGCTCCCCGACGTCAAGGACTCCATCGACGTCCTCCGCTCCAAGTTCGCCGCAATGGCCTCGACGACAAGGACCTCGTCCTCCTCAGCTGTAAGCCTCATCTTCTTTTGACTCCTTTGCATTGCCAACCATGGCGTCGAGCATACACTAACCCTAACATGAGCCGCGACGGCGACGAACTCTTTTTTTTTGTTTGCAGCGGCGCACATTCCACCGAGCACCATTCCTGCCGGTGGGAGCACCGCTAGGTCACGTGGCGTGCTTTCTTCTTCTCGCACAGTGCAGGACTAAGTAGGCAACTCCCGTCTCTTGCCGGCGGGCAGGCCAAGCGGTCGCTGGACCCGTTCGATTCCCTGGAGGGGAGCGCTAACCTGTCGGAGGACTCCAGTCTGAGGTGGCGGCGCAAAACCGCGAACTCAACACAGCGAGCCTGCGTCTCTCAAGAACGACCGGCGCGGAGGGCAGCGGGAGGCCTGGAATTCGACCAGCGGCGCATTTTCCATCCTCCGCAACATAACCGCACAAAAGGCGGACCTTCGAGAGCCGTCAATCCTGCGCCCTCCGACGACACGGCGGCCCGCGAACTCGCGGGTGCTTTCCTAACGTAACACACCCGGATCGGGCCCATCGGCCACCGGGGTCGGGGCGCGTGCCGACAGGCACCATTTTACTCCAGCAATTGCTTGCAGATCCGCCTTTCTCTCTCGTGCCCCTATCTTCCGGGCAGGGACGCTTCCGCCGAAGCGAACACTCGGAGTGTGTCAAGATGGGGAGCGCCGCGGTGCTTCCATTCCGGCGCCGCCGGCGAGGTCAGTGGAAGGTCTCGCCTCCCCAAGTAAAGATTTGAAAAAAAAGTTAAGCTAGAGGCTGATTAGCTGGTAGAAGGATTAGTGAGATGAAAATTCAGCACTACATAACCATGGATTGGCACAATAATTTTAATATTCTTCTTATGAATCAAACAAAAGGTTGTTGTTAGAATCATAATTAAATTACTGGAAATTAAAAGGAATTGATCAAGTTCATGTGCATCTTGCTGGGACAGAAGAAGAGAGAAATTTTGCATAAAGGTCCAAAAATATTAAATTAATTGAGGATCTGTGCAGTTTTCTTCTTTTCTGGGGTCTCAGAAGATGGAATATATACAGAGAGAGGGGTTATAAGATAAATTTGGTCTACATATTTATATATATACATATATGTACAAGTGAGATATAGTCATTTTGTTCTTGGGTTTGGGGTATTTTGTTGATTTGTTGCCGAGTGAAACTGTAAAGAAGTGTTGAATTCATTGATTCTAAGTGGTGCCAAACCTCTGTAACGATGTGTCCCCTAGCTTAATTTTTTTTCTTTGGTTGGATTGTAAATTAAAAGCTACCATTTGCTTCTTGTTACGAGCTTTAAAGTGCAGTTATATTGTTAGGGCCGGCCTAGTACATGGATTGTTCTATCATCTTTGATATATGCAATGCAATTACCAGGTAGTGTAAATTTTTCACTGAATTACAAGTTAACTGATTTGTTAGGTTTGCTACTCTGTTTTTCCATGCAAGATTTTCACTCTTCCTCACTCTAATTTGTACTAACTTTGCACTATATCCCTTGCTTTGATTAATTGTTAAATGTCTCTGTAAAACACAAATGTATTCTGCTCTGTTCAAGCCTATTTCAGGATTGCCTTTATCTGAATGCCACATTTGTGAGTAGTTGGCAGGGAAGTAGGCAGTGTTAGTTGGGCTCTGTTTTTATTGAGGAGCAAGAACAGAGTACCTTGTAGTGGCTTGCAACTACAAAGTGAGGCTGCATTGATTTGTGCTTAGCTGTTCATGGACAATGCAAAGATCACTGTTGTTGTGAGAAAGAGACCTAGCTTCTACATGTGATTCTGTCAACCTGTCCCATGCATATCACAGCCTAGCTAGATCGATCTTCAATTCATCTTTTCCAGCTCTCTAGATCTGGTGCTTGAATTCCTTTGTTGCTTCATGTTTTGTCACGGTTTTCTTTTTGTACAATGCACTTATTCTTAGTACAACAAAGTAATTTCACGATGTTGTATATGTTGAGGACATATATAGTACTATGATTTATGGAGGTGAATGTACGGGCATGGTTATTAATAATGGCAACTTTCCCTCAACAAATTAAGATTTTAAGGCCCCGTTTCATTTAATTTAGATTATTGTTGTGGATTATCTATTTTTTTTTAGAAACACAGTACAAATGCAGGCGCTCACAACGTGCGCACACTCGCCCTTGTTGTGGATTATCTACTTTTTTTTGGAGAAACACAGTACAAACGTGAGCACCTCCGGAAGACTGAGCCGGCATCTCTTGAGATTCACGAAGTCACCAAAGGCGCGTCGACACCTACCACTGAAAAAATAATTAGCCGGCATCTCTTGAGATTCACAAAGTCACCACAGGCGCATCGCTGTCGACGGGTACGTCGCCTACCACTGAAAAAATAATTAGCCGTAAATGCGAGCACCTGTGTCAAATCTAGGATTTGAACCCGGATGGGCCGGTTCCACCACAAGAAACCTAACCAGTTGAGCTATGCTCACTTCACAGATTATCTACTTGATTATAGGAATAAATTAATTTTGTACAGAATAATATTAACAAACAGGCGGAAGAAATTTATTTGAAAAGAAAAAACATATAATTCAAAGCATGCACACACAATCCATTTTAATAATGCAATGAATAATTCGAAAATAACATGGCCTAAGTCTCAGTGTGTAAATCATAAACTTAACATGTTGAATTAGTGTCATAACCAAAAGATTGAGACCTAGCAATACTTTATCGTGTTCCACTCTTATTAATCACTCTACGTCGTAGAGTTAATTGGTTGGAAACTAGACATGCATGATTAATGGGTCAGCGTGAAATAAAAGAAAAAATAATGGAGTACTATTATTTTTTTTTGGCGGTGAAAAGGTTACTAATTCTGGTTATGACCAAGGTTAAAATGTTGAGACCCTTACCCAAAAAGTGATGAGTACTGACCGGTTTATACTAAAATTAAACCAGACATTTGGCCGATGACCTTGGTCATTCTGTTTCATTTTGCTCTGCTGTACTTTTATGTTTCTGAAACATACAAATAAAATGATCACAAGCTAAAATCAGCTGGTGTTAAATCATAGAATGTTTTCCATGAAAAGTTGTACAAATGTCAATAGAGAGGGAATCAACAATGACAAAAGTGCATTTGGGCTCATTTAAGCTAACAACTGTAGCTGCTTAGGCGGCTATTTATGAATTTAATTGCAACACACTCAATCAGTAATGTTGGTCACTCATTGGATGCTAATAACACCACTAATATAATTGTCATCGCGAAGTACATTTGGTCCCAAAAATGTTTCCTTTTTATTGTACGTGTCTTGCTACGGTTGCTAACTTAAATACATTGGCTTATCTTTTGTGAAGCCACTAACGGCAATGATTAACTGCAGTGCCGACAGCACGGACAGATTACAATCCTTGTAGCAATTAAAGCACACAATCACTTGAAGAGAGCCGTACCTACATTTTGCTGCTGCCATTTAGTTGCGACATTTGAGAAATTAGTACTAAATAAAATTAGCTAGGCCACCATTACACTGATCACTAAGGGCCAGTTTGTTTTGGTTTATTAGCCTTTTCAATTATGATGTTAATAAGCTGGCCTTTTAATTTATAAGCTCAGGTGGAATTGAAAAAAAAAATCCATGCTTTTGGTTTTGCAAAGGAATTAGCCTACCAATATCGTTATAAAAGAGAAATGTATCACGTGCACTGGTGCACACACCGTCCGCATCAACTAACAATATTTCCTTGATATGCGTAGCCTCAACTGTAAATTCATTACTACGTACTCCCTCCATCCCATAATATAAGAGATTTTAAGTTTTTGCTTGCACCGTTTGACCACTCGTCTTATTTAAAAAAATTTAAAATTATTATTTACTTTTTTTTGTGACTTACTTTATTATCCAAAGTACTTTAAGCGTAACTTTTCGTTTTTTATATTTGCACAAACTTTTTAAATAAGACGAGTGGTCAAACAAAGTAAGCAACAACTTGAAATCCCTTATATTATGAGACGGAGGTAGTACATTTTAACGCAACACCATCCTCCCTTAAAAAAGTCTAGCTGTTTTGAAGACTATAAATATAATGGGATTTTTAGTAACATTTGTCAGCAAATGTGCACCGAAACTTGTGTGCACCATTGAATACATTCCCTACTAGAAGCCCTAGCAAGAAAATAGTCTCAAATAAACGGAGGACTAAATTGATCCCGATGCAAAAGCCATCACCAGAAATCGATCATGTCCTTACATCTTATCTTATATACATAGCTCTCTGTGACAACACGGCATGCGATTGTGATATGTGATCTGATTTGTACAACTAATGAATGATGGTTTAATTTGGTCCTTTTAGGGTGTAGTATATACTAACTAGACGACGTATAAATGCATGTAAGTATATATAGAAGAACTCCAGCCGAGAAGGCGGCTGTTTGTTAATTAATTAAGTGGGAAGCTAGCTAGCTAAGACAAACAGCAACTGATTGTGATTGTGACTTTGTGAATACACTGATGGTAATCTGTTGCCATGGCGCTGTCATCGAAAGGGAGCTAAAGCTCTAGCTTGATTTCATACTGTCAGTGTCCATATGTGTATCAGTATCACTGTGATTGGAACAGATGATAGCTCAGCTCGTAAAAGCGACCGTGATGTTGTTGTTGTTGTCACGAGAGGGAACTTGCATGAATTCAGATTTTAAGTGAAAACAACAACAATCATCTTTATTAAAAAAACAAAAACATAATACAAATAACCGCTTATACAACTCTAGGAGAAATTATCAATTTCGACTACCCTCCAACTCCAACCACAAATTTATACTACTTTAAATAATACTAATGATGATATTCCAGTTCTGCCTCCGATGTTACAAGCTGATATGTGGGGTTATAAGGTCACAAACATGAATGCTTTTGCTTTGAATATATCATTATATGCCTAATCAACTAACTATGCTACAAACTTATAATGTTTGCTTTTGATTTTACTTTTATCTCTTATAATATTCGTTAAAACGTACGGGCCTTTAGCTAGCAATATTAAAAAATCTCGCAAAAGTACATTTGAGGTATCTAAAGAATTATCCTTTCAGAATAACCGGCTTTAACTTTAAAATCCAATATTTGGCCAACTTTAAACTTAATTTAAAATAGTTCATCTCCAGTTACAAAACTAAATTAATTTCGCAAAAGTGAACAGACTCAAAAACTGGACCAAAACAACCATTAGGCCCATTATTGGAGTCAACGAGGCCCAGTTAAGCATGCTGAGATTATACCGTTTGGGCCTGCAAAATGGATTTGAGTACAAACAGACTCGGAAAAGGCCCAATTTGTTTCATATATGTCAAATCTGATCTATATTCCTCAATCAAAAAATCGGTATATTGATTTCTTCAACTATTTAATACTAGTGTAAAACGACTTTCAGAACAGTATTATTGGTGATTTCGCTAGATGTTGTGCGTATACGACACGCTAACATGGTCTTCATCATAAGTTGTGGCAGCTACATGGTGCTTATGTGGTATTAAAACTTAGTGGATCCACATGTCGGTAGCAATTCTACGGTATTCTCGGGCCTGTGTACCTACACAACATGTTTCCTTTCGAGAGGTACATGGGCGTTCTGAAGAAGTACGTTCGTAACCGTGCTCGTCCAGAGGCAAGCATCGCCAAAGGGTATGGAACAGAGGAGGTCACCGAATTTTGCGTAGAATTTATTGAAGACCTTCGCCCAATCGGGGTACCTGAATCACGCCATGAAGGGAGACTACGGGGAAAGGGAACTCTCGGAAGGAAAGCAATAATGACGGTAGACAACAATTTATTCCGTAAAGCCCATTTCACGGTTCTGCAACAATCTTCATTGGTAGCTCCTTACATCGAGGAGCACTTGGCTCTAGTTCACGCCAGAAACATCGGTTAGTCCGATGCGTGGATTACACGGCATCACATTGATACTTTCCCCGCGTGGCTACAACAACATCTCATGGGTAACGAGACGATCAACCAACAACTGGCCTTCCTGGCGAGGGGACCATCTGGGTCGATCGCCACATTCCAGGGATATGAGATCAATGGGTACACATTCTACACGAGAGCTCAAGACATGAAGAGCACGAACCAAAATAGCGTTGTTCGTATCGATGCCATGGGACACGATGGAACAACTGGCATGTATTACGGTGCCATCGAGGACATATGGGAACTTGACTATGGTCCTCTCAAGGTCCCTCTATTCCGGTGCCAATGGGTTAGGTTGACTGGTGGAGGCGTAATGATTGATGACAGTGGGATGACAACGGTTGACCTTAACAAGGTTGGATACTCGGACGAACCTTTTGTCCTTGCCAATGATGTAACGCAAGTCTTTTACGTGAAGGACATGTCTAGCAAAGGAAAGAAGGGCAGAGGGCCTGACGAGCCGAAGCGTTACGTGGTTCTCCAAGGCAAAAGAAAAATCATCGGAGTTGAGGACAAGACTGACGAGGATTACGATCAATTGGATGGGCAACCCCCTTTCACGGTGACGATTGACCCTAGCATCCTCCTATAGGGCCATGCAAAAAAAAAGGTCAGCTCGATCTTTAGTCCCGGTTATTTCACCCGGGACTAAAGATAGCGATCTTTAGTCCCGGATTGGTAGTCCCGGTTTGAAAACCGGGACTAAAGGGGGGTTACGAACCGGGACTACAAACGCTTTCTCCACTAGTGGAAACTTGTGTGCACCATTAATGAATATACTCCCTACTAAAAGCCCTAGCAAGAAAATAGGCTCAAATAAACGGAGGACTAAATTGATCACCATGCCGAAAGCCATCACCAAAAATGGATCATGTCGTTACATCTTGCTCCCTCTGTTTCTATGTTTGATGATACCGTTGACTTTTTAACACATATTTGACCGTTCGTCTTATTCAAAAAAAATTGTGTAATATGTAAAACTATATGTATACATGAAAGTATATTTAACAATGAATCAAATGATAAGAAAAAAATTAATAATTACTTAATTTTTTAATAAGACGAATGACCAAATATATTTAAAAAAGTCAACGGCGTCAAATATTTAGAAACGAGGGAGTATATGTATAGCTTTCTGTCACAACACGGTATGCGATTGTGATATGTGATCTGATTTGTACAACTAATGAATGATGGTTTAATTAGGTCCTTGGTTAGGGTGTATATACTAACTAGACGACGTATAAATGCATGTAAGTATATCTAGAAGAACTCCAGCCGAGAAGGCGGCTGTTAGTTAATTAATTAAGTGAGAAGCTAGCTAGCTAAGACAAACAGCAACTGATTGTGATTGTGACTTTGCGAGTATACACTGATGGTAATCTGTTGCCAGGGCGCTGTCATCGAAAGGGAGCTAAAGCTCTAGCTCGATTTCATACTGTCAGTGTCAGTACAGTGTGTATCAGTATCACTGTGATTGGAACAGATGATAGCTCAGCTCGTAAAAGCGACCGTGATGTTGTTGTTGTCACGAGAGGGAACTTGCATGAATTCAGATTTTAAGTGAAAACAACAACAATCATCTTTATTAAAAAAACAAAAACATAATACAAATAACCGCTTACAACTCTAGGAGAAAGTATCAATTTCGACTACCCTCCAACTCCAACCACAAATTTATACTACTTTAAATAATACTAATGATGATATTCCAGTTCTGCCTCCGATGTTACAAGCTGATATGTGGGGTTATAAGGTCACAAACATGAATGCTTTTGCTTTTAATATATCATTATATGCCTAATCAACTAACTATGCTATAAACTTATAATGTTTGCTTTTGATTTTACTTTTATCTCTTATAATATTCGTTGAAACGTACGGGCCTTTAGCTAGTAATATTAAAAAATCTCGCAAAAGTACATTTGAGGTATCTAAAGAATTATCCTTTCAGAATAACCGGCTTTAACTTTAAAATCCAATATTTGGCCAACTTTAAACTTAATTAAAATAGTTCATCTCCAGTTACAAAACTAAATTAATTTCGCAAAAGTGAACAGACTTTAAAAACTGGACCAAAACAACCATTAGGCCCATTATTGGAGTCAACGAGGCCCAGTTAAGCATGCTGAGATTATACCGTTTGGGCCTGCAAAATGGATTTGAGTACAAACAGACTCGGAAAAGGCCCAATTTGTTTCATATATGTCAAATCTGATCTATATTCCTCAATCAAAAAATCGGTATATTGATTTCTTCAACTATTTAATACTAGTGTAAAACGACTTTCAGAACAGTATTATTGGTGATTTCGCTAGATGTTGTGCGTATACGACACGCTAACATGGTCTTCATCATAAGTTGTGGCAGCTACATGGTGCTTATGTGGTATTAAAACTTAGTGGATCCACATGTCGGTAGCAATTCTACCAGGAAAAATAAAAATAATCTTATTGCTTTGCTTGGTAGAAATCTCGTATATCCTCCTTTCTATCCTCCACCTCACTATCTAAACATGCATGACATCCTATTTAGGCATCTTGTTTCCCCTTGATCAATGGCGGTGGAGGCATCTCCAAGGTAGGTCGAGCCATCGCTTGGGCCCCACCTCCAATAAGAATAACCACCTACGTTCTAAAATTAGTTGATCATCGAAAAACACTATTAGCTGCACAGGCTCGATAACATCGCCAGCTCTGCCACTGTTGTCGACTTTTTTCTTGTGCCATCTCATAATCCACGAATCCAAGGCTCGTTCTAGGGCGAAAAACCCTACCACGTGGTGCCGCCGATTTCAGGGTTCGCCCCCTCGCTTGCAGTCATTGGATCATGTATTTATGGCGAGAGATAGCTGCGGTGGACCTCAGTGTAATATACTCCCTCCGTTTCCTATTATAAATAGCTTTGATTTTTTTTTCTAGTCAAACTTTTAAAGTATGACCAAGTTTATAGAAAAAATTAGCGATATTTATAATGCCAAATTAGTTTTATTAAATCTAACATTGAATATATTTTCATAGTGTATTTATTTTGTGTTAAAAATGCAAATATATTTTCCTATACCTTAGTCAAATCAAACTTAAATACGTTTGACTATAAAAAAAAGTCAAAACGACTTATATGTAATGGAGAAAGTACAAATTTTGAGGGGTTTTTTTTCAAAGTGCTCAATCCCTATCCGCCACCACCGAGAACAAGCTCCTCTTATCTTTGAGTAAGAGGAGGCATATATCAGCTACTCAAGGTTAGAGTAAAATTTATCCTGTCTTCTCTCTCACCTCCCACATGCAGGGGTCGAAAAAAAAGACCGATACTGAACTAATTGGGACCGAGACCTCTTCATACTCAACTAACCAAATTTTATTCGGTTATACCCATCGGTTAACCAAATATGACGGAAAGCCCAACAGCCCTTATAGCCATCAAGGTCCAACAATTAACAAGAGCAAACCTGCCGACCGATGCAGCCGCCGCCTCCAGTCCCGCCGCTTGCGCGCTAATCCCTATTTGCGATGCACACGCATTCTTCAGTCCTGACGACCGCGTCGTCGCATCTCGCTAGTGCTGTCCTATTCCGATTACTGCACCTCACCCTTTTCAGCAGCGTGTGCTCCTTTAGGCTCTGCCTCTAGCCAGCATGCCGCCGGTTTGCGAGCTGGACATACAGCTCCACTTAATGGTTGCGTAAGAGAGACATGCCAAGCAAAAGAAGGTAGCGGGCTAGGATGGGACTGGAAAGTAAGTAAGGAATGAGATTTTAGTCCAAAACCAAAGAGTAAAATGTATAGCGATCCAAAAATATTTTTACAAGTTGCAACGCACGGGTATTTTTTCTATTAGATTTAAAAACTGTATAGAGTACTTATCGAAACCCGTAGTATAGCCAACTATTGTACTTATCGGTTCAGGCCCGGTTTAGTTAGCAAAATTTTTTGTTCTGGGTGTCACATCGGATATATGGACACATATTTGAAGTATTAAACGTTGTCTAATAACAAAACAAATTATAAATTCCACCTGAAAATTGTAAAACGAATTTATTAAGACTAATTAATTTGTCAGTAGCAAATGTTTATTATAACACCATATTGTCAAATTATGGTGCAATTAGGCTTAAAAGATTCGTCTTGCATTTACACGCAAACTATATAACTGGTTTTTTTTTCACATTTAATACTCTATACATGTGCCGAAACATTTGATGTGGTGGGTGATTTTTTTTTTTTTTTTTTTTTTTGGA
>CM020188.1:5637538-5768941 GCA_009805545.1 Oryza longistaminata | reverse complement strand
CCCTCCGTCTTGAGTGAGTTCTAATAAACGAATAAACGACACACCCGAATTTCTTAAAAAAAAAAACAAAAACGAATAAACGAAACCGAATGCCCACACGGGCGGCCACCCGCCGGCACACCGCCCTGTCCGCCGCCATCCCCTCCTCCTCGTCACGGCAATGGGGCTCTTCCAGCGGCGGCCGCCTTCTCCGCCGCCTTCCCCGGGCGAGTACCCCGGTTGCGGCGCGCGCGCGGGGGGTTAGGGGAGGAGCAAAACCAACGCCGTCGTGGAGGTCACCATCGATAAGGTCAGGGCGCGCCCACCCCGACGGTGCTTCCCCCCGTCCGCGTCCGCCTCCGCCCTGGGATCGAGGGTCGCCGCCCCTGTGAGCTCAAGGGCGCCGCCGTGGCCAAGATCCAAGGCAGGCGCTCGCCCCCACGACTCCATGCGCTTCAGGTCTCTACACCCTCCCAAATCTTACTTCTTCACCATATAAGCTCAATTCCATCTACGAACTAACTAATGGTATGAATTATTGTGATTCGTAGCAAAAATTCTTGTTTCGTATTTTGTTGTATAAGGTTGAAGTCTATGTATACATACGCATTTGCCTAAACTGGTTGGTGGAGAACTGTAGAATTTATTCAAATAATTCAGTTTGTGATACATTATCAAGGTTAGTTCATTGCCAGCATGTTCAATTCAATTTTCAGGCTGTAATTCCACGGTTAAGTCTACATTTTGATGCCCCACACTGATTCTGCCAATGGTAAGTCTAGAACTAGGCAATAATTAACACATTGGTGCAGTTTGTGTTCTACTTGAAACCATATTAATTGAAATATGAAATATTTGCCGTCATGAACCAAAATGAAGGAAATACAGTCCACAAATTCAGCCATCTACATTGAATTTAATAGCATGGCAGTCTGCTCTCATTTCATTCATTTTGTTTTACCTCCCAGGTTATTATGTTTTTTCCCCCACAAATTCAGGCATCTATATTGATTTGTTTTAAGTTCAAAACAGTCAAGTGTATGCTTGTATGTTTTACATACTACTGAATAGAAGGAGAGCATAGAAGAGGTGAATTGGATAGCATCACTGCATCAGATTTATGCTGGTTCTTTTATACTTGCTACTAGCTTTGGCTGAAGATTCAAGGGATACCTGGAATGGGAGGGCAAGGAATCAAGTATAGACTGATTATACTTTTAAAGTTTTTAAAGCCTCTACTCACCAGTACTTCATAAACTCCATATTCCTCGAGTTTTCAAATGCAGATGATGTGCAAATATGTTTCTGCTAATTGCATGTAGGAATCTGTATTTTGGTCTTGACTAGCTCAAAATCAGCGATTTCGGTTGATGGAGCTGATTCATTGTGCTTTTGCCATTGCCAGGGTGTAGGTAGAAATTCCTGGCTGCTTTTTTTGTTCATCCGAAACCTTGGAGATAAAGACGGCCATTTGGAGGATCTCAATAGTTTCCCTTTCAAAAAATTATAGCTCTTACTATTGGTGGACACATGTGGATCTGTAAACTAGAGAGCACCAGAATTGCACAGCAGTTCAGACTTCACTTGATTCAGCTACCATTGCTACACAACTCAGGCCGAAGTCTATCTAACGTTGGATTGAAGTACAACAGCTTGCAGAACAGTGACAGTAGCACAGCACATTCATTTTTTTTCTACAAGACAGAACACAAGAGATTTGGTTGAGCTCTCACACAGTTGACACTTGACAGTCCGGCTGCATATACAAGTTGCAATGTGCAATACGTAAGACCATGCCTCTTTGCAATCATTTATCCAGGACAGAATCAAGTAGTAGAAAAAGGATAAAGAGGCACCAGCATCTTCTGCTCCTGCCTTGAGGTAAACGCTATACCAAATTTATAAAGGAATAATCAATTCCTTAGTTTCCTTCCTTGTGTAAACTGAACTTTTAATGTTATGCATTTCGAACGTTATGTTTGTTTTCTCGAATATGCAAGAGAGCTGTGTATCATTGCATTAATAGAAGAAAAGCATACAAACACGCCAAAAAACAGCAAGAAGTACAAGAATTCACGCCACCACAAAACAAGTCACCGCATGGGCGGTAACACACCAAAAAGATCAAAAGAAAAGGCCCTAGCTGGGGTCCACAAACAGGGAGAGTCCCTTAGCTCCCACCAAACTCCATAGGCGGGCTTCCTCACTTAGAACACTATCTTTAAAGAATAAGAAGAGCAAGTTATTGAAAAAAAGATATTTCCTCAGTTTTTATAGTCATGTGGAGGGATAAAATGAAGATAAGTAGTCTCATTACTTTGGTTCATTAGAATTCAGAATTTATGCGCACAAATTCGAATTCCAATTTATGTCCATGAACTCACTGTCTTGCTGCCTTCAACTGATCTGCATAAAAGGGTAAATCTTATACCAAAAACTATGTCACATCTTAGGCAGAGATATAAAATTACTCAACCAATTTTTGAAATAAAACCTTGAACCTCCTGAGTCAATCTGATATATTTTTTAGACAAGACTAATATATGCGAACAACTTCTAAGATTAAAAAAGTATAAGTGGCACACGTGCAAACAGCCATCGATAGCATATAAACAAATACTAATGTAATCAGTAACAACACGGATGAGCTGAGCTCAGTGCTTACAAAGCAGAAATTGGTACTAAAATTGTTAAGTCATCAGCATGATCCTATTACTCCACATTTTATATAGAGATTTTTCCTGCATTTTGTCAGCACACAGGTGGAAAATTGAAGCTGGAAATCCATGCACTGTTTTGTAAACTAATAAATGACCTATGGAGATCTTCCTCATACATTATAGTGCCGTCTAAATTGAAGTACGGTTGAATTATTACCATGATTAATCGTAGTTTCATGTACATTTTTTATGCAATGGTTTCTATGAGAAATTCTGAAACTGAACTGGCATTATTTTGAAAAAAAAGATAAAGATAAGTAAAAAGTCCCAATCATGTTATCTTATAAGCAACAAGATTGGCTCAAGTTGATATGGAACCAAATTAGTAAATGTTTGATTTTGTTTATTTTCCTAGCTAGGTACTGAGTCCTGTCTAATTAATGCATCTGCAATTTAATCGACCTGTTTGAAGTACTTCAAATGTCTTTTACTTTAGCCATGTTAATTTTGTTAGGTTGCCTTTTATGATACTTGTACAGTTAGATGGAATGTTTAACCAATCGAAGTAGACATTTTTGTGTACTTTTTAAATCTTATTTCTTTGCTTTGCAGAAATCTGGGAGAAACACAAATTGGAACTGCAGAATTTGACGCTAACAAAGCCATTCAGGACATTACTTTTTTTTTTCATGTTAGTGATGGTGCAATTGATACTCACCTGCCAAATACATATATTCCTTGGGCATGGTACTATTGAGTCATTTTTCTTACTCATGTGCAAGAATATATTTTTTTTCCTTACACAATTCTGATCTCAAGTCCCAACGCCTCTCCCAAACAGCTTGAAAGAAAAATTGGACAACTCCAAGATCTGAAGAACTCTGCGCAAGAAGTTTCATCAGATGACGCACTTCAGATGTTTCATGAGAGCATTCTTCAGAGTAGCCATTCATTAGAGGAACCACATGCAACACTAAAGAGAGCTACAGATTCCAGTAGGTTGCAATGTCTCTCAAAGGATGTTGCGATGCTGTGTTGCATGAATGCCCAGATATGGAAGAAAGTGGAGAATTGACATGAGATTCATAAACAGGTTGGCAGAATAGCAAGCACCACCAACCCTATTGCCGGCAGAGTCTCTACTTGCGTCAAATTGCAGTTTGCTTAACATCAAGGGATTCAAGATGTTGATTCAGGGGTGGTGTTGGAGATGGAAGTGATTCGATTCCTTGATCCGGCAACCCTGGTTTCCTGTTTCAAACTCAGAAATTCTTAAGAATGTTTGTAGATCATAGAAGCCTTTCCTGCTCCTGCTAGCTGTAACCGATTTTTGTATCTGTAACAGCAGTAAACTAAACTCGCAATATGAACTTACAATTATAATATTTTTTCCCCTGAAGTTTGTTATTTGCATGTTCTGCCCTCACTAAACATTTCACTGGAACTTTGGCAGTTGCTAAGTAAGAAATAAATTGTTTACTTAACTTTCCTAGATATCTTATGCAGAAAGTCTGATGTATGACAGTTGCATTCTAACTTTGCATATATCTTCTGGCTCCACCAATTATGCTTATTTGTTATGAACTGGGAGTGTTGAATGTTAATATAATGAATGGCCCTCGGTAATTTCTGTTTGACGCCAATCTGTTGGTGCGATTGGTGCATCAAGCTGATCGATCAGCGCCTTTTTTTTTCGACGTGTACCAGGTTGGGGAGAGCGCCAAAGCCTTTTTATCCGTTGCGTGTCGTGAGTGTTAATTGGTTTCCAATATCAATGCCTATATATATTCATGACGATGCATGCTTGATGATCTGGTTAATTGGACGTTAATCCTTTATGTTTTTTATACAGTGCAGACAAATATAGATGGGACAAAGAACAGAGATGTTCACATGATAAAAACAATTAAACACAACACATATCATATTTATAGTTCAATCGCATAACTATCTCAATCATTGTTTGCGATGTGCGTGCTTTGTAAAGAGTCGGAATAATCTGTTGGATGTTTACATCTTATTATACCTTATTTTGATAACCAATAACTACTATAAGGGGGTAGGGGGTCTTGAGGATGTGGGGGCGACAAGGGTCGTAGGCTCTTAGCTGGTTCGATCGACTCACCCTGCCTAATAGGTATATCCGTCCTCTGAGTGAAGTTATCTTGAATCTCAACTTTGAATGTTTCTTTGGCACTCTTGCCTGGTTGCTCCTTGTTAGTTGAATGAATATACCTGAAACGATTCGACTCTTTTGACCTGTTAAAAAAATTGATGGATGTTTTATCTGGACCAGGGTTTGAAATTTTGTTTCAAAATTTTCGAAATTTCGCCCCCCCCCCCCACCACCGGCAAGCTCATATCTCACCCGAATTTTTCGGTTAGGGATGAAAACAGTCGGAGAAACCCTCTACCATTTTTATTTTCTTTTTTTCTCAAAAAGGAATTGAAATGGTAGATCTGAAAACGGTAACGATATCGGTAATATTGGTATATCGGAAACAGGATCATTGGAACGAAATCTACCGATATTGGTCGGAACTCGGAAGTCGAATATTCATGTCGGAAACATCGGAGCGTGGCATAGTCACACATTTAACTATGCATGAAGATGATTTTATAACTTTATTCTTGCATCATTACACTCCACATAACACCGTTATATGATTATTAATGATATGATAATAAGTTTGGTGAACAATATAAACAAAATTCAACTATACTTCAGCATCGATAAGTTGAGAAAATCAAAGTTCAGCAAAGACTATATGGTACGTCCTAAGGTTACAGTGTTTCCCTTGGCCATTTCCCCCTCTTAATGGGCTACAAATCTATCAGGTTTCCTTCATTCATGGGCTTCCGATGAGTTGGGCTAGCTGGTCCATTGGGGAAATTTTGGAATTTTGATGGAAATTACCGGATAATTATGGTTACTGGTAAAACGGTCGGAAAAACCACCATCTCATTTCCGCTACCATTTTTGGAAGACATTACCGTTTCTATTTCCGACACTGACAATTACTGATACCAACTGAAACAGAAACAATCGGTGCAAATCAAAAATGACAACCGGAAATTTCCTTACCATTTTCTCCCCTGCCTTTACGACGTCCATGATCCTAAACAACGCTGGCAATGGACAAAATAGATTGGCCCAATCTCAATGGGTTGCGGCAAGTTGTTAGCATTGGGTTCTTATATAATCCTCCTATTGCCTTAGGGCAGTTACAAATTAAGGTGAAGATTGTTATAGGCTCTTAGCTAAAACAATTGAGACAACACTATCTTTAACTATTAATACACCAAAAAATTTTGTTACTAACTTTTTTTTTCCTTTTCTCCAACCCATATGACAAATATTCTTTTAATAAATGCTAAGAGTCGACTCTAACCATATGTCATGCATAGCAACGATGTTTTGTTTTTCTCATCTCTCTCTTGTTTACGTCAACAAATTTACTTATGTGACAACGGAAAGAGCCCGCTAATAAAGATTGTTGTACATTGCTCTTTTTTTTTCTTTCTGGTTTCATATATTTTCTGAAATGCATGAGCAAATTTCAAAGCGGGTATAACTTACAAAATTACAAGCCGTGTTGCGCTTAGGTCTCCTCAAATCTGACCAATCTACTCAGATTAAAATTCTTTTTTTTTTGCGGGGTACTCAGATTAAAATTCATATCCCGGTCGCCGCATAAAGCCCCTAGAAATTCACCAATTTTGTTGCTTTCCAACACAAATTAGATTTGTTTGACGACATTTATCCACGGATGAATTGACAGCCGGCGGCACTGTCGGTAATTAATCACTTGACGAAATTTCATGGCGATGCGGCTACACTGAAAACCAACCAAATGGAAGTATGCAAACAACTACCTACGACTTGGTTCGCTTAAAAACTTTACAAAATTCGCCAAGCTGATGCAACAAGGTCTATAGTTAATTCAACAAATCGGCAGAACTAACAATCGATAGAAGACTGCAATTTGGCAACACACATGACATGCAAATCACATTACCATGCAATCCCCATAAGTCATCTCATGAAACCATGATAGATTATTCTATTAACACATCCCTCAATAAATTATCTTTGAATTTTGAGCATATCTTCATTTCGAATCAATACATGAAACAGGAGATATATGTTGGAGTAACTTGATATACAAGCTCACAAAGTCTCCAAAAAAGATATTCATAAATTACTAAATTAGTAGATAACATTGTGTGCATATACTCATATATATAGAGACTAGAGAGACTCAATTGACAGCATTTTGTAAGCATTTGAAGCAAGCAAGAAAGCTAAGCATGCCATCGCTTCCACTTCAGATGTTTCATGAGAGCATTCTTCAGAGTAGCCATTCATTAGAGGAACCACATGCAACACTAAAGAGAGCTACAGATTCCAGTAGGTTGCAATGTCTCTCAGAGGATGTTGCGATGCTGTGTTGCATGAATGCCCAGATATGAAAGAAAGTGGAGAATTGACATGAGATTCATAAACAGGTTGGCAGAATAGCAAGCACCACCAACCCTATTGCCGGCAGAGTCTCTACTTGCGTCAAATTGCAGTTTGCTTAACATCAAGGGATTCAAGATGTTGATTCAGGGGTGGTGTTGGAGATGGAAGTGATTCGATTCCTTGATCCGGCAACCCTGGTTTCCTGTTTCAAACTCAGAAATTCTTAAGAATGTTTGTAGATCATAGAAGCCTTTCCTGCTCCTGCTAGCTGTAACCGATTTTTGTATCTGTAACAGCAGTAAACTAAACTCGCAATATGAACTTACAATTATAATATTTTTTCCCCTGAAGTTTGTTATTTGCATGTTCTGCCCTCACTAAACATTTCACTGGAACTTTGGCAGTTGCTAAGTAAGAAATAAATTGTTTACTTAACTTTCCTAGATATCTTATGCAGAAAGTCTGATGTATGACAGTTGCATTCTAACTTTGCATATATCTTCTGGCTCCACCAATTATGCTTATTTGTTATGAACTGGGAGTGTTGAATGTTAATATAATGAAGGGCCCTCGGTAATTTCTGTTTGACGCCAATCTGTTGGTGCGATTGGTGCATCAAGCTGATCGATCAGCGCCTTTTTTTTTCGACGTGTACCAGGTTGGGGAGAGCGCCAAAGCCTTTTTATCCGTTGCGTGTCGTGAGTGTTAATTGGTTTCCAATATCAATGCCTATATATATTCATGACGATGCATGCTTGATGATCTGGTTAATTGGACGTTAATCCTTTATGTTTTTTATACAGTGCAGACAAATATAGATGGGACAAAGAACAGAGATGTTCACATGATAAAAACAATTAAACACAACACATATCATATTTATAGTTCAATCGCATAACTATCTCAATCATTGTTTGCGATGTGCGTGCTTTGTAAAGAGTCAGAATAATCTGTTGGATGTTTACACCTTATTATACCTTATTTTGATAACCAATAACTACTATAAGGGGGTAGGGGGTCTTGAGGATGTGGGGGCGACAAGGGCTGTAGGCTCGTAGCTGGTTCGATCGACTCACCCTGCCTAATAGGTATATCTGCCCTCTGAGTGAAGTTATCTTGAATCTCAACTTTGAATGTTTCTTTGGCACTCTTGCCTGGTTGCTCCTTGTTAGTTGAATGAATATACCTGAAACGATTCGACTCTTTTGACCTGTTAAAAAAATTGATGGATGTTTTATCTGGACCAGGGTTTGAAATTTTGTTTCAAAATTTTCGAAATTTCGCCCCCCCCCCCACCACCGGCAAGCTCATATCTCACCCGAATTTTTCGGTTTTTTACAATTTTTTGTGAATTTGGTCAAATTTTATTCAAATTCATTCAATATCAGTCAAAATTTCAAATAATTTCAGCCAAAAAAATTCGAAATTTCCTAAATTTCTGAAATTTCGCTGCCCCCGACAGACATAGCAATTTCAAAATTTAAAACCCTCATTTGGACATCTATGTAGGGATGAAAACAGTCGGAGAAACCCTCTACCATTTTTATTTTCATTTTTTTCTCAAAAAGGAATCGAAATGGTAGATCTGAAAACGGTAACGATATCGGTAATATTGGTATATCAGAAACGGGATCATTGGAACAGAATCTACCGATATTGGTCGGAACTCGGAAGTCGAATATTCATGTCGGAAACATCGGAGCGTGGGATAGTCACACATTTAACTATGCATGAAGATGATTTTATAACTTTATTCTTGCATCATTACACTCCACATAACACCGTTATATGATTATTAATGATATGATAATAAGTTTGGTGAACAATATAAACAAAATTCAACTATACTTCAGCATCGATAAGTTGAGAAAATCAAAGTTCAGCAAAGACTATATGGTACGTCCTAAGGTTACATTGTTTCCCTTGGCCACTTCCCCCTCTTAATGGGCTACAAATATACCAGGTTTCCTTCATTTATGGGCTTCCGATGGGTTGGGCTGGCTGGTCCATTGGGGAAATTTCGGAATTTTGATGGAAATTACCGGATAATTACGGTTACTGATAAAACGGTCGGAAAAACCACCATCTCATTTCCGCTACCATTTTCAAAAGACATTACCATTTCCATTTCCGACACTGACAATTACTGATACCAACTGAAACAGAAACAGTCAGTGCAAATCAAAAATGACAACCGGAAAGTTCCTTACCATTTTCTCCCCTGCCTCTACGACGTCCATGATCCTAAACAACGCTGGCTATGGACAAAATAGATTGGCCCAATCTCAATTGGTTGCGGCAAGTTGTTAGCATTGGGTTCTTATATAATCCTCCTATTGCCTTAGGGCAGTTACAAATTAAGGTGAAGATTGTTATAGGCTCTTAGCTAAAACAATTGAGACAACACTATCTTTAACTATTAATACACCAAAAAATTTTGTTACTAACTTTTTTTTTCCTTTTCTCCAACCCATATGACAAATATTCTTTTAATAAATGCTAAGAGTCGACTCTAACCATATGTCATGCATAGCAACGATGTTTTGTTTTTCTCATCTCTCTCTTGTTTACGTCAACAAATTTACTTATGTGACAACGGAAAGAGCCCGCTAATAAAGATTGTTGTACATTGCGGATTGAAGATCTGTTTGCAAAAATGAAATCTACAGGTCGAGAGTATTCCATTTTTATATGATTTTAATTTTTAGGTTTGTACTTTTGCAATTAAGTCCCTTTAATTTTTATATTTACATTTGAGTCCATATAATCTTGCAATAAGGTACTTGAGGTCGTTTTTGTTAAAAAATAATAAAACAGAGAGAACCAAGGCAGAAAGGTACATAAAAAGAAAAAGAAAAGCCGCACAAAAAAGAAAATAAAGAAAAACAACAACAACAAAAGTCTTTTTCCCCTAAGTGGCGAAAAAAACGGTAGATCCGAACAAAAAAAATCTGATTCATATAAAAAAAAAAAAAGTGGTGAAAAATAAAGGCTAGATCCGATTCCTTTAAAAACGGAAAAAAAGTCTGTGATTCCTGTACAGGCGAAAAAAAATCTGAAAAAACATCTAAAAAAGTTCGTCCGATTCCCTAAGAAAGTGGCAAAAAAATGGTTCGTAAAAATTAAAAAGCTGGTTCGTACCAAATAAAAAATGCATGCGAGAAAAAAAATGAAAAGGGCGAAACAAATTCCGATTTCTAATCAGTATATATCTCTTCTCTATCTCTAATCTAATCTAACTATTTAAAAAGAGAAAATGCACGAGAAAAATAAAAACAGTTAAAAAAATGCGTGAGAAAAAGCACAGACGATGCTAAAAAGGTTTTCCATCTTCCATAAAAAAACGTGCGAGAAATATTATTTCTATCGTCGGTAAATTATTTTAAAAAAACATGCAAGGAAAAATGTAAGAAAAAATGCGCCATTTCTAAAAAATGATTTGAAAAAACAGCGCAAGAAAAAAACACCGTCTATTAAAAAACAAATTGCTCTGAAAAAACTGTAAGAAAAAAGCTAAATTGATGGATGCTTGAGTCAGATAGGATCCATCGATTTTTTGCCATCTATTACACGGCTTTTATTTCGTCATATATTCTCATGTATTAGAAAAAAAAAGCAAAAAAAAGAACATTAAAAAAACAAGCAAAAAACGCGTGAGAAAAGAAAAGCAAAAAAGCGAGATTTTCGTTGTCAGTAAAAAATAAAAAAAAACATGCTAAGAAGAAACTGTTAGAAAGAAATGCGCCGTTTATAAAAAAACAAGCCGCTCATTAAAATACAAACATTATCATTGACATAATTATGTATGAAAAACGTATATTATCATTAGAATTTATTCACCCGTTGCAACGTACGGGCATTTTTGCTAGTAATAAAAAAATATTCAAACCAGTATAAAATTTGCAATTATACTAATCTCTTGCGTTATGCACCTGTCCTGAATTTTTAGAAAGACCATTACTATGTTTAGAATAGTCCCTTATTTACTAGTTAATCCGATATCTATGATCTACTGGTAGATTTTAAGTAAAATTACGTCCACGGTATATAAACTTGGTAAGTGGGTGCGATACAGTGTAACAATTTGAAAAATGAGCATGCAGATGAATAACTTGGCTAGTACATACATTCTGATTAAAAGATAAATATTCCACACCACACTTTTTAAGCCATGTAAAAAAAACAGCTACTTGTTGTCAACAATCTAATAAGTGTAATGATTGTCAGAAAAAAATAATGATCAAGATGTGCTGTATTTGCTTGGTTATAATAATAAAATAACCTGCTGGTTTGAAATCAAGAAATTCCATGATTATCAAAACCAAGTGCATACAAACTAACATAATCTCTAAGCGATTCAACTAATCAAACATATTCAATTGTCTCCGGTGACAAAGAGTGCAAAACATACTTCTGGCCAATAATCTACTCTATCCGTTTCATATTATAAGTCGTTTGATTGTTTTTCTTAGTTAAACTTTTTTAAATTTGACCAAGTTTGCAGAAGAATATATTAATATTTTTAATACAAATCAAACATATTATCAAAATATATTCAATGCTACATTTTATGAAACTAGTTTGGTATTTTAGATGTTGCTAAGTTGGTAACAAACTTAGTGGAAAAAGTCAAACGACTTATAAAATAAAACGGAAGGAGTATTTGACTAATGGATTAATTGTTGATTATTGCCATTTGATGAAATGTGTGTGGATCGCATTTCAATTTTTTTTATAATTTTAAAATGGGTTTTTGCTGAAGTATGAATACAATGATCTACAAGTATCAGAAGTCCATGAATTGGAAGCTAGGGTTTCCAAGTGGTGCAAGGAACTCTCATTTTCTTCGATAATGATACTGTGCTATCCACCAGTTTGACAGTTGACGCATTTCTTAATTAGTACGGACTGTACATACAATCCAATCTGCTGATGAAATCCATATACATGTGGTGTTTGTTTTCTTGGTCAAATTGATTGGTAATTTTAGCTGCATTTATTCAAAAACTTAACCTAACTAGAGAGGGAAGTTAGATAGCGCGTTTCTTGATTACTTAGATTTCCTCTTCGGAAACAGGTAATTTTTCCTGATTTGTTCCACTGTATTGACTTCCAATCTGGCTATTTTTTGCATTTCAATCCACCTGCCAGCTGCTGCATGCATGTTGCATTGGATGACATCGTCATTTTGACCTGATAATTAAGATTAGCAAATGGTATACCAAAGCAATACATAACATGCAAGAATGATAAAGAATGTGTGTGTTAGTACACACATTAATTAAACTATATGTGGAGATTTATTCAGTCCTTGTAGATGTTTTCTTCTCTCTGATGATGACAGAAGCAATCTCGAACCAATTCCTTGATCCATTTTTTTTTCTAGTTTTATATTAATTAATTAGAACGAAGAGTCTTGTTAGTAGCTCATCTTGATAGTGAAAGCCATTGACCTTCCAAGTTCCAAGTCATAACCCATCTGAACTTCTGAATCACAAGCTAGCTAGCTTGTGAAGACACTGAAATTATTTTCTTTTCATGTGCCATTCAGAAACAATGTGATTGCTTTATTATTATCTCTCTGCTCTGTACTCCTGTTCATACTGATATCATTGCATAACCAGAAATTTTAATGCAAACATATAATTGAACTTTTTTTCTGAAAAAATAAAGGATGTTAATAATTGATGAATACTCACCGTTTCATATCATAAGTTATTTTGACTTTTACTATTCAAATTTCTTTAAGTTTAACCAATTTTATAGGAAAACATAGTAGCCATTTCGACACAAAATAAACATATTATCAAAATATATTCAATGTTAAATTTAATGAAGCTATTTTGGTGTTTAAAATGCTGCTGAACTTTTCTACATACTAGATCAAACTTAGTAAAGTTTATAATAGAAAAAAATCAAAGCAACTTATAATACGAAACGGATTGAGTATTAATCTGTTTATATATAAAAAAAGATACGTATGGTTGATTAATTAGTTTATCATTCATGAGTAAATGCATATGCATGTCCTAGCTAGCTAACTAACCATGCATGCATGGGGTGTACATGTGTGTGTCTGAAGCTGACGTGTGTGTCTCACTGAGCAGTGGGCCCTACGTGGAGATCGACATGAGGCCTGGAGAGGTGGACGGCTACGACGCCGTGTTCCTGAGCCCGCACAAGTTCGTCGGCGGGCCGGGCACGCCGGGGATCCTGCTGATGAGCCGCGCGCTGTACCGGCTGTCGTCGCAGCCGCCGACGACGTGCGGCGGCGGCACCGTCGCCTACGTGAACGGCGCGAGCGAGCGCGACACGGTGTACCTCGCCGGCGGTCGAGGAGCGGGAGGACGCCGGCACGCCGCCCATCGTCGGCAAGGTCCGCGCCGCGCTCGCGTTCTGGGTCAAGCGCGCGTGGCGCCGGCGCGCGCGCGGCGCCGCTTGCGCTCCGGAGCGCGCCCACGCCGACGCCGCCATGGCGTGGCTGCTGGCCAACCCAACGTGGAGGTGCTCGGCAACGTCGCCGCCCGCCCCCTCCCCATCTTCTCCTTCCTCGTCTTCCCCGGCGACGCGACGGCGACGAGCGGCGGCTGCCGCTGCACGGGCGGTTCGTGGCGAGGCTACTGAACGACCTGTTCGGCGTGCAGGCGAGGGGCGGGTGCGCGTGCGCGGGGCCGTACGGGCACGCCCTCCTCGGCGTCGGCGACGAGCTCTCGCTCCGCATCCGCGCCGCCGTCGTCAGGGGGTACCACGGCGTGAAGCCGGGGTGGACGAGGGTGAGCTTCGCCTACTACCTCTCCGGCGACGAGCTCCGCTACGTCCTCGCCGCCATCGACTTCGTCGCGGCGCACGGCCACCGCTTCCTCCCGCTCTACGCCTTCGACTGGGCCACCGGCGACTGGTCCTTCCGCCGCGCCGCGCTCAAGCGCCAGCTCATGGCGCGCGAGCTGCTCCACTGCCACCTCGGCAGCAGCTCCGCCACCAGCAGCGACTCCGACGGCGGCGAGTTCCAGACGGCGAGGAAGACGACAGCGGCGGGCAAGGTTGGCGGTGACGTCAGCGCCGACAAGTTCGAGGGCTACTTGGAGAGCGCGAGGAGGATCGCGCGGTCGCTGCCGGACACGTGGCAGGCGACTGTCACTGTGCCAGAGGGAATTGACCCTGACATTGTTCTTTTTCGAGTGTGACTAATTAGTAATTAATCAATCTTGTGTCGTTGATTAATTGTGCTCAGGTTAAAATTAGAGGAATAGCATGTATAGATCGAGTATAGTGTTGGAGGATAAGTGAGGGGACTGTCTATATTTATACCGCCATATTTTTCATGAAAAAAGCATATATACTGGCGCAAATGTAACAGCATAGTGAAACTAATTATGAGACGCATGCAAGAAAGTGATGTGTATATGAGGCTGACACTAAGTTTCTGAGAATGCTTGGGGCGCCCTTTAGGCATTTGATCTAAGGCCCTGTTTGTTTCAGCATAAGATTATTATAATCTGGATTACAGATTACTATAAGCTGGATTATAATAAACCGACATAGAATAAGTTGTTAGCTGTTTGATTTTTGGATTATTAGCTGTTAGTCACCCAATAATCTAGAAAAATCACCTTTAGAGTGGATTACCAGATTATAGTAATCCGGCCTATAGATTATAATAATATATCATAATAAGTTATTTGTTTGTTTCAGCTTACTCCTAATAATTCAGATTATCATACTCCTAAGCTGAATCAAACATGGCCTAAGTCTATATTATGAGGCGCTTTTTTCCTCAACGTTGCCTGCTTAGTTGTATACGTTTTTTTTCTATTTCCATGCATGTACTTTCGGAAACGATCCTATCCGGACGACCGATAGGGAGATTAAGTATCGAGCCTTTCTCCTCACTAGTTTCTTATCCATTCCCTCATCCCTTACTCTCTCTCTCCCCTTTATTCTCTCTCCACACTTTTTCTCCTCTCTATTTGCATCATCTCCACATGGCGATCAACTACTCTGCGTCAAAGCCTACTAAGAGCTCAGCGCGGGGGTAGCCACGTGGATGTGGCCAAGCTCGGCGCAACGTCGACGATGGTGGCCACGTGGACGAGGCCGAGCTCCGCGCGGCGTCGATGAAGGTGGCCACGCGGTTGTGGCCGAGCTCATTACACCAAGTTCAACATCGGTCGATGTGGTGGCTAACCACTGTAACGGATGAAGAGGTAGATCTAGGTTTTTCTCTCGAATATTTTTGATGTTTCAACTCATGTACCTTGATATTTTATTAGTTAGATTGAAATGTTGTTGTGGGGTTTTCTATGGTGTTTAATTTTTTTTCGACGTACTCAAATGTGTTTCATGGTTCAATATATTTGAAACCGTTGTTTCATACATTGTAGAAAAATATTTCATTTTGTGATTTGAATGTGTTTCACCTTTTTTTAGTAATAAAACATTTTCATGCAACGGGTGAAACAACGCCAAATTTTTAGAAAAAATCGGACACCTAATTTGTAGTTGCCTTGACTTTTGGAAACATACTGTTCCTGCTATTCTCTCTCTTCTAACATATCCATAACAAACTTACTATTAAACATTAAATGATTTTTTCTTTTAAACTATTCATCCGATTCACGATCTAACTGCACCATTAAATTAGTTGCAATTAAATGTTCAGAATAAGACCACACATGGTTATATTCTAATAAAAAATATTTAGATTTTTTAATGGATTTCTTTAAATGTTGCACCTGCTGCTTTATTTAAATGTTTCAACTAATATCTATATGATGTTTCACTAGTTAATTTGCAAATATTGCATATGATGTTCTTTGAATGTTTTAGCAGATATTTAATAATATTTCAACAATTACAATTTAATGTTTGTACGTGACAAAAAATTATTCAACGATATCAAGTTTTTGCAAATATATTGTATCTTTCGTATTATTTTTTTATGTTTTACCTGTTGATACTCAATGTTTCGTAAAATCATTGCCGGTGTTACAGTCAGTATACTTTAAATGTGGCATCTCTCTTAAACATTTTATATAATAAAATAAAACATTTGATCAAATCATGAAACATTTTTTTCTAAGGGATGAAACAACAGACAATTTTTTTTCATCAAAATATATTTGAGTGAGATCTTATTATAGAGATTTAATTGCGACAAATATAATACTGTAATTGGTTCATGGATTAGATAAGTAATTTAGCATAAGAAATTGTTTGAAGTTTGTGAAAAGTTAGTTATGTACATAGGAAAAGAGAGAAATGTTGTCTAACATGCATACAGGGTAAAGAGTAGTGCTGTAGGAGGCGCCCGATTTTTTGCACCCGATTTGTAGCTGTGTCGCTAAGTTTCTTTTGAAAATAAAAATACTTCGAGACCATGGCCAACAGAATCCCAAAATTTTGGATTTTTCTTGAAAAATCGGCGACAATAGTTACCTTATGAGGTGGAGCTACTTTTTATTATCGGTAGTAGTCTTAGTTATTTGTTGGAGAGATGAATCTATTCACAACAAAAAAAATCTGATTAGAGATAAAAACCAGAAGCTATTTTAGGACATTTCTTTTTAGAATAATGGATCCTATCTAAATGTATGTACAGTTTTCGTACGAAATCATCCACATGTCCTAACACACTGTTGTTGCCAACCATCTTTGTCAAGCGAAGACGGGACATAAATGCAAGTTCTTTCGCATGGATCGTATACTCTTTTGCAAGGATAAAATCCTAAAGATATGCCATATGCTACCATGTTATGAACTACTACTCTATCCAAAAAAAAAAAATAAAACCCTGGTTTTAAATCTGGACATAGGTTTGAATTTTTTTTGGGACGGAGGGGTATCTATGAGTAATTTATAACGGAAGACACATACACAGTTACACACTCGCACCCACTCACTTGAGTGCACTCCCTGACACATGCTATGTATGTGTGATTTTGACAATTGGAATCACTCCAATTTGATGGAAGATTGTATCGATGCTTGGACCGTTTGGTCCTTATCAATTTTCTCTTGGAGGGGAGGGGACTAAGTAATACACTACATCCAACATACTACATCTCAGTCCAAGATTAGTACAGGTGCCATGAAAAGATAGAAGAGTTCAATGTAAGGAGTGATAATTTTACAATATTGATGGTACATTTGGAAGGATCGCAAGCGAAGAATCCTTCAAAATTGAGTTAAATGCCTCAGACAAGATTACACATCTCAATATTTTTTTTAAGACTATTAAAGGCTAATTGCATGTCTCATTCAAGAGAGCTCTGCAGCAACAACAATTACCTACTTGATGTGGAGCAGCAGAGCATGGCTATAGGCCAGGACACTCGAATTTGTCAGACGAGCTACAGTGAAAGCTCCGGGCTGCCGGGGTGGTAATAGCTTGCTTCCCATGCCATTTGGCTTCACACCCTGTAATAAAAATATTTGTGATGGGCTCACATGCATGTACGATTTGGTACTTCCTCTTAATTGAGAAGGGTCATACTTGTGCCATCTATTTCAGGGGAAAACATGTTTTCATATGCGCCCACCGACGTGTTTTTAGATTTCGTCGGTCAAATTTAGCATGACTGATTGTGCCCATCCTAGGATATTGATTTTCCTAGTAGGAGTCATATAGGCATGTGTAATATATATTTCTTTCTTAAAAAATACATATCATAATTGCAAAGGAAAAACATAGATATTCATTGCACTAAAAAAATTATATGTCATCCGAAGTGTAATTGTTTGGCCTACAGATGACAAATCGTAAAATGGTTTATTAACAGCTAAAAAATAATTTATGAGTAAAAAAATTATATATGTGTCCTTAGTAATTTAAAAGCTAATGTAAAAAATAAGCTATGATAAAAAAAACCTCAAAATCAATTTTAAAATAAATTTCTGAAATTTAAATTTTAGCTAAGATTACTAAGCTAAATAGGACCTTGCTTTTGTTGAAAAGAAACTGTCAATTTTCCATATTATACTTGTTCCCTAGATCTGGACCGAAAGAGCAGAGCCATCCAGCGCTGCATGCCAAGTCAATTGCCGGCAACCATCAACACGCGACAGCTAGTAGCCATCCAAGGCCATCAATTTCTCCATGTGTAAAGAGACCAAAGAGGCGACACGATGCATATGACTCCATTTCCTGCAGCTAGCCTCAGAAGCTTCGAACTTTAATAACTTCAGATCGATCTTCAGAAAGTTCAGACTTCAGAGAGTGACCATGTCAAACAAGCAAGCAGGTAGGCATTGGCTGGCAAGCAAGCATACGCAGAGGTAGCCACGCGTACGATCGAATTCTATGTCTGATTAATGCAAAGAGATATTCAGAGATCAAGTGTATGCCATGCTAGCTTGTTTAGTGAGAAAATCCAACAAATACCATTGATACGCAAATTTTAGAAAATATCATAATACGAATCAACTTATCTTAGAAATGGTATCGCCGCTAGGGTTTCATCCATTCCACTTTATCATTTTAATTGTTCATTGTGTACTGGCTGAATCGATAAATCTTGCTTGCAAGGCATGACATTTTCGTATGACGAATTCAGAGTTGTTGTAGTCACCCCAAGTCAGAGCATGTGTATATCAGAGAGTGGCCATTTCGTTCTGAGAGCTCGAGAAACTTGACTAAAATGGCACAAGTGGTGAGAAGTAATTACTTCTTGAAGAACAAGCTCCAACTGAGGATCCATTCCAAGCAGGCAGTACGTCCTTTGCAGGGCAGAAAGAGGTAAATTAATTAGATAGCCAGTAATTAATTGGAGTGCCAGTATTTGCCACTAGACCTTGTCAAAGCTGGAAGAATATCGAATGGCTTAGTCTAGCTAAGCCAGAGTTTTCCATGACCATTGACCAAATATATGCCTGTTCTTAATCTTCTTATAAACCAGGAAATTTCGGTCCGAAATATTAAACCCTGCTTCACTTCTACTCTCCCAACTTTCCAATTGCTGGTGTATTTGTACATGTGGATAAATCCGAATTAGAACTATTTATAGCCTCCCTATTAATTCCTTAGAGGATGCATGCATCAATCCATATGGTACGTGTCCTCATAAGGCCCTGTTTAGATCACACCCCAAAATTTTTTATCCTATCACATCGAATGTTTGAACACCTGTATAAAATATTAAATATAGGCTAAAAAATAACTAATTCCACATATTATGACTAATTTGCGAGACGAATCTTTTAAGCCTAATTACTCCACGATTTGACAATATGATGCTATAGTAAACATTTGCTAATAACAGATTAATTAGGCTTAATAAATTCGTCTAGCGGTTTACTGACGTATTCTGTAATATGCGACACTCTATATAATACCCGATGTGACATGCCAAAACTTTACACCCCTGGATCTAAACACCCCCTAGTTATGTGAATTACTTCTCTCCAATTCCATAATTCTTAACGTTTTTGAATAACTATATGGTCTTCGAAACATATATTGACTATGATTTATTATTATAATATATTAATAAATAAACAAAAAGACATGAATATTAAGGAATGACCTAATATCAAATAATTAGAACGTGCCCTCATAAATCATGTGAATTACTTCTCTCCAATTCCATAATTCTTAACGTTTTGAACAACTATACAATGTTTGAAACATACATTTGACTATAATTTATTATTATAATATATTAATAAATAAAAAAAGACGCAAATATTAGGGAAGGGCCTAATATCAAACTCCAATTCCATAATTTTTAACGTTTTGAACAACTATATAGTCTTCGAAACATACATTTGACTATGATTTATTATTATAATATATTAATAAATAAAAAAAGGTGTGCATCTTGCAGTTAGCCAGCGATCGAAAGGAGTAGATAGCACTTCGTATTCGACGAAAAATGGTCTGTCCGTCGATCACATTACTGTCAAATTGATTCATCAAGTTGATATAAATATACATATACGGCGATATGCAGTCAATGATCATGGCAGAGCTAGCTGGTGTGCATCTTGCAGTTAGCCAGCGATCAAAAGGAGTAGTTAGATCAATATGAATATGGAAAATAACATCTCACATTCTGAAACGGAGGGAGTATATGGGTAAGAAAATCAACAACCTTTGGCGAGAACAAACATAAATACTTCCTCCGTTTTTAAATATTCGACGCTGTTGACTTTTTAAAATATATTTGATCGTTCGCTTATTAAAAAATTTAAGTAATTATTAATTCTTTTACTATCATTTGATTCATCGTTAAATATACTTATATGTATATATATAGTTTTACATATTTTACAAAAGTTTTTAAATAAAACGAATAATCACACATGTGCTGAAAAATCAGCAGTGTGAAACTGAGGAAATAGTCATGGTAGACGAAGTAAACTGAATCAAACTGAATGCATCACGTGTTGACTTCGCTCCTTTCGCTGGCAGTGGTGTGGTCGCTGGCCGTCAAGTGGTGGCAAGGTCAACACAGCGTTGGTAGGACTCACTCCGATCCGTTTCATATCGTTTTGAATTTTTTTTTCTAGTCAAATATTTTAAAGTTTAATCAAATTTATAGAAAAAATTAGCAACGTACCTAAAACATCAAATTAGTTTTATTAAATTTATAGCATTGAATATATTTTGATATGTTTGATTTGTATTGAATATTTTACTTTATTTTTCTCTAAACTTGGTCAAATTTAAATAAATTTAACTAAGAAGCAAATCAAAATGGCTTATGATATGAAACGGAGGGAGTAATAAATAGTAGGGGTAGGTGTAGACTGTGGACGAAGTAAACTGATCAACTGGAATATGCAGTATTTTTTTTTTCATGTAGACTTCGCTCCTTTCCTGGCTGTTGTACACGTAGATGACGTAGGCTCCCATCGGATGGCCTGATAAGCCAAAGAAAAAGCCAAAATTTAAATTTTTAAGCTTAATTTTGAGATTGATTTTAAGATATTTTCAACGTAGTTTCTTTTTCAACATTGGCTTTTAAGTCACCAAGAATACATTTATAAAAATTTTACCTACAAATTCATTTTTATTTCCTAAAAAGCCGTTTTGGCTTATTAGGAAATAAGCCAAACGATGGGGACCGTAGTTTTACTGCTTCGTACGTCGGCGTCGTGTTTCAGCCGTCAATTGATTAATCGGCACGCTGGTTCAAAACAAGTTCTTTTTTTTAAAAAAAAAGAAGAAGAAAAGAAGAAGAAAAATAAAATGAAGACAAAAGAAATGAAAAGGCAACAGAATGGCAGGATGGAAATCAGATACGGAGGGCCCATGGCCACCGCGATCGGCCCAATGGGCCAGGGGAAGGCCCGGTCCATTCCAGTTGATTACTTGATTGGACCGCACGCCTCAACAGTCCATATGCAGATTCCCGTTGATTTTGTACAAAAGTTTCAGCTTTTCTTCGTGGAAAGGGATACAAGTACTTATGAGATGATGATCAAATTAGTTATCACCAAAAGGTTGGGCTGCAAATTGACTACAATTTCTCCCTCGTTTGCAATAAGTTCTTAGCATTTTGTCCATACTATTTCCGACTTTGTGGTAAAATTATGCATTCAACAAATCGTGTGGCAGAAGGATGGATTTTCAAGTGGTTTCACAGTTTAGCTCATTTTGTAGCATTTGTTACAAGTAAATTCTTGATGAATCTTCTTTGTACTTTATTAATGAATGTGATATTCGACGTTACACATATATATAATTACGCTACGTGTATTTTATCCTCAATTTTTTATTCAACCGGTTGGATTAATGGGTGCCGTGTAGGCTGCCCCGTACTCTCCATAATATTTTGTAGAGCTTGGTGGTTTCGTTACTGCACGATGTCAAGTTTGTGACATTTTATCGATATTCGAATTTGTGGTAAAATTATTCATATGGGCAAATCATGTGACAAAGGAGACAAAAATCCTCAATGGTTCCATAGTTTAGCTTGTTTTGAAGCATTTGTTATAAAAAAATTCTCGATGAATCTTATATTTTAAAAATAGGCCGTAATCACAAATATCTACTCCCTCCGTCCCATAAAAATGAATCTAGGACCGAATGTGACATATTCTAGTACGATGAATCTAGACATAGTAATAGGTTGTGTCATATCCAGTGTTAGTTTGGTTTTTTATGGGACGGAGGAAGTACTTGCCACCACGTGCTTCTAAACTCTTTTTTCACCCCTGATGATTGGGTTGGGTAAATGTGGAATCATGTAGGCTGCCACATGCTGTTTTGTAGAACCTAATAGGTTTATGTACCATCAAACCTTGCAACTTACCTAGTTCAAATCATGCATCCCATACAATAAACTTATGACACCATTATAAATCTATTTAACAAAAGACATTGTTGATAAAATAGCTAGTAATATTAAAAATACTCTCTCAGTTATCTCCTTTTGTATCATTACAATAGTTGCATATACGCGATCGAGCTCAAGTATTGCAAAATAAAATCCTCGTTATTTGCTTGCTAGCTCATATAAGCCATAGAAAAAAAATTTAAATTCTCAAAGTTAATTTTAATTTATTTAGGCACTTTTCACCATTTTCTTTTTTTTTTCAGCTATTAACCACACATATCCTAGTCTCGATTGTTTTTTATGATTTATCAGCCGAAACTATTCAGCAGCACAACGGTATCATTGTTTCGCTCAAGTTTTATGCAAAACACTTATTATTAGCAATTTTTTTTAAAAAAATATTACGAGTAAAGCTTTTAAATTAGTGTTTTACAATTCAAAAGAAAACACGGTAAAATATACTACAATGAGGAAACATGTGTTTCTTAAAAAAAAAGAAAATCAACTTTAAAATTTCACTCATAAGTATAAACAAAAGCGAAACAATAACCTCTTATCCATACGATACGATATAGTAACACGATGAAGACACGAAGTACACGACACACGGTGGACACAGCAGAGGGGCACATAGGATCCAGGGCACGGCCATCACCGCCCCCACCTGCTCCGGGCTCTCGCCGATTCCACGGCCCCCACCACCACCACCACCACACCACCACCCCCCACGCCGGCGAAGAGAACCGAAGCGGAAAAACCGTACGAATCTTTCCCATTTTCACACGAATTTCAAACCAAAGTCTCCTCCGACGACGCCGCGACATTTCAAATCCCAACCAAATCCACCCCCAATTCGTTCGAATCTCTCCCCCCTTCCCCCCACCCGCTTGCTTCCGCGTTCTACCCCCCTTTCTTCCCAATTCGATCTGCGAATCTCGCTGCCTCGATTCCCAGGCTAGGGCTCGCGCGGCGGCCCCGGATCGAGCTGCCCCGGTGAGTTCTCCCACCCCCTCGCCGGCGAGGCTAGGGTTTGGGCGGCGGCGGCGGTGGTGGAGCGCGTGCTGTTCCGTTTCTCTGGATCCTAGGGTTTGCTGCGCTGGATCGAGCTTGTTCGTTGTGATGGTGGTGAGGGGAGGAGGAGGAGGTGAGTGACGGTTTGATTGGCGTGTTGAGGGGTCGCCGGCCATGGTGCGGCTTCTCGGGCTGCGGAGCCTGAGCTTCGGGCCGGAGGAGTCGCCGCGGGAGATCACGGTGGCGGGGGGCGGCGACGCGGCGGCGCACCCCGTGGGGAGCAGCGGCTGGCTCGTCCGCTTCTTCGACTCCGCCTTCTTCTGCGAGTGGATCGCCGTCAGCTACCTCTACAAGCATGACCACCAGGGGGTCCGCGACTACCTCTGCAACCGCATGTACACGCTGCCGCTGCCGGGGCTCGAGGCCTACCTCTTCCAGGTCTGCTACATGATGGTGCACAAGCCCAGCCCGTCGCTCGACCGCTTCGTGATCGACACCTGCTCCAAGTCGCTGCGCATCGCCCTCAAGGTGCACTGGCTGCTAGCCGCCGAGCTCGAGCTCGAGGACACCGACGATTTGGATGGGATCGACAGGGTGCAGGAGCAGTGCCAGTCTGCGGCCACCGTGCAGGGAGAGTGGCCGCCGCTCGTCCGGCCTGCGCCGCCGTCGCCAATCGCCAGCCCACGCGGGAACCCCATGCTTAGCAGGATACGCTCATCGAAGCAGCGCCTTCTGTCCCTTGCATCATCACGCCTCGCTCGGCTTGAGTCCCCCCGCAGGTGCGAGCAATGCAGCTGCTGCAGAGGATGTTGGGGGTAGTGGAGTGAAGCAGCCAGCGACACCCTCGTCAGAGGATAACAAGCTACTCAAGAGACTAAGCATTGAGCCTAAGGTGCGTGATGCAGCATCGTTCTTTAGGCGATCCGTGGAGAAGGATGATGAGCAGGACAAGGAAGGGTTCTTTAAAAGGCTGCTTAGAGACAGCAAGGACAAGGAGGAAGAGGATGGTGATAAGGAAGGATTTTTCAAGAGGCTGCTTAGCAAGGAGAAAGAGAACGAGGAGGAAAGAAGGAGATAGAGATGGTTTTTTCCGCAGGTTGCTTAGGGACAGCAAGGACGAGGACATGGATTGACACCAAGCTCAGAGGGTTTATTGAAGCGACTGTTCCGTGATAAGGAAGATAGGCAGGGTGATGATGAAGAAAAGGAAGGCTTTTTCCGCAGGATATTTTAAGGATAAGAATGAGGAGAGGAGAGAGAGCCTGCATGGAAGGCATGGGGATGAGGAAAGAGTGGGCAAGAGCTTAGAGGATGATGATAAAGAAGGGTTCTTCCGCAAAATTTTCAAAGATAAAAATGAGGAGAGGAAAGACGGAGGGCATAGTAAGCAACAAGATGATAAGGAAAGACTGCTGGGACATCGAAGATGACAAGAGGGATGGTTTTTTCCGGCAACTTTTCAAGGAGAAAAACGAAGAGAAAAAGGAAGGCACCACACCAAACAAGAAAGAGGAGGACGACAAAGGACACAGGACCATGGATGATGAAAATTTCTTTCGTAGGCTTTTCAAGGATAAGATGAAGAGAAAAAGGGAGCTGCTCATGACAGGAGATGATGATAAGTGTGAGGAAGGTGATAAGGAAAATTTCTTCCGCAAATTGTTTAAAGACAAGCATGAGGAGAGGAGAAGCGATGGGCTTGATAAACATGATGATGATGGTAAGGGGACTAGTGGTATTGATGACGAGGAAAATTCAGAGTTTTTGTCGTTCCGCAGGTTGTTTAGAGTGCACCCTGAGATGCTAAGAGTGGGCATATTGAAAGTAGTCAGCCTAACGGTATTTCTGAGGGTAGCCCAGGATCAGAGAGCTTTTTCAAGCGACTATTCCGAGACAGAGATCGCTCACTTGAAGACTCTGAGCTTTTTGGTTCAAAGTTATTGAAAGAGGCAAGACATCAGCTCCCTGAAGTTGTTCTTTTTTTCTTCCGAACTTTAGGCTTGTGCATATTAGTACTACCATGCATCGCCATATTGAGTACTCACGTTTCTGGTTTCAGCAGAATCATATACTATATACTAGGTGTGGCATTTTATGGATAGTTATCAACACTATTTATTCATGACTTATTACTTATTAGTGCAATGTACAACATGTAGTGTTTTACGTGGTGGAGCTTAGGTGTGAATTTCTTAAACAGTTATGACAAGTATGTTCCTATTTTGTTTTCCCTTCACCTGTAAAAGAAAAAAGAGGATTCTACAACACCACTACTAGTCTATCATTTTGGTAAGAAGCTAACATCATATATGGGCTGTCTTGTATAGATCGTTGTGGTTCACCCTTTAATTCAAATTTCCTTCCATTGCAATTGCATGTATTATTTTCTATGTATTAATACATATTATCTAGCCAATTGCTCAGTTTTATGGTGTAGATGTCCTGAAAGCACATTTAGTTTGACGGGTTCTAGGTCTGATAACATAGCATCTGCTGCTCTGATTACACTGCTTGTATACCTTTTGTCTTGTGCCTTCTTTTTATGACTGCTAAGACCTTCTTAACTGAAGCTGTATGTTTTTCAGAAAAACTCTGTTCCCACTGGAAACGGTGATAAGCAAAGTGGCAAACCACCTTTACCAAACAACGCAATAGCAGAGCTTCGAAAAGGATGTTACTATGCTTCATTGGAGCTTGTGCAATCTTTGTGTGATACATCTTATGGCCTTGTAGACATATTTCCTATGGAAGATCGTAAGATTGCCCTTCGAGAGGTATGCTAAATTGCTTCACCCCTTTCGGTCATATTTTATATTTTTTGTTTTATAATAGTTACACTATTCTAATTTATCCCATTGGGTTCTCTTTTCCCGTGTCAGTCTCTTACAGAGATCAATTCACAGATTGCTTCTACTGAGAAAAATGGAGGTAGTTTCTGCTATCCTGTGGATATCACTGTATTTCATTGTCTTCCTAAGTTCTTACACATAGCCTTTCAGCATCAAAATCTTGGTGCTGCAACTCTAACATCACATTATAATCATTAGATGGAAGCTACTTGAGTTGACAGTTAGACATATCCCAGATGGCCTATGCTTTACTGTTCCATTATTTTTTTCTGGCTGCGGTTTGAGCTCTGGCCACCTTCCTTTACTGATAAATATTTCTTGCTCACAAGTTAAAATATCCCTTTTGGAATTAGATTTGAATGTTCTATGGCCACCCTTGTTCATTTTGGTTGTTGTGCAACGAAAAATGGGCCAATGATGACCAAATAATTGAGCAAAATCACCTTTGTAGTTTAATGAGCTGACTTGTTCTTTTGTAGTTTTGTTGCATGGGCTGCTTTCTCCACTTTATGTTCTTTATGTAGTGCCGCTGCCTATCTTTCACTCCATTTGCTGAAGCTGGTAAACTGTTATCTGGTTTTGACTATATTGAAATCTAGGTAGCAAAACTGTACACTATGCATTGTCATGCATCTAAAAAGACTGTCTTGTTCTGCCTTTTCTTTGTTTTATCTCTAGTAACAAAGAAAGTACCAGTTAATCTTAAGAAAATAAAACATATGCTACCTTTTGGATTAAGCATCAATCACTGAAGATGAACGCAGTAGCTAAATGTCCCCTGAAATTCTTTTCGTCTGCCTTCTTTTTGCACAGGAGTATGCTTTCCGATGGGAAAGGGCATATATCGAGTGGTTCATATACCTGAAGATGAAGCTGTTCTTCTTAACTCCAGGGAAAAAGCTCCTTATCTTATATGTGTTGAAGTTTTGAAAGCAGAAGCACCAAGGTATGCAGTTCTTTGTACAATACTACAATCTTGATGAAATTTATGGTAAAACTCCTGTTGTTTTTGTTTGTGGTGTTTTCTTATATACTTGTCTAAAAGTACCATATGCCTGCTAAATGGCAGAACTGATGATCTTCATTACCTTTATTTATTATTGGATCTTAAGTCAGAATTCATTCTGTAAACTCAGTTCTTTCCTTTTTGTAGTCACTCCAAAGGGTCATCAGATGTTAACAAATTGTCAAAAGGTGGGATACCCTTGGCTAATGGAGATGTGCAGTTGCCAAAGCCACCTCCATGGGCATATCCTTTGTGGAGTCGGCATGAAACACAAAATTATGAAACAGACAGAATGCTGAAGTCTACCTCTCAGGTTATTGACCAAGCTATGGCTCAATTGTGGGAGGCCAAAGTAAAATTTGTAAACGTTAGTTTCTCGGTTGAGAAACTTGGTCGTTCAAGGAGTGTTGCAATTTCTGATTCGGGACATAGGTCACGACAATCTACAGCAGATTCAAATGAGCCTTCAGGAGATTCCCAACCAATTGCTGATCAGCCTATTGAGTGGGTAAAGGTTACTTTATCTGTGGTTCCAGGAGTTAACATGGATGATGTTGATGACAATGAACCAACGCGGAAGAAGGACCATCGCCGCGTTCCAAGTACAATTGCCATAGAGGAAGTCAAGGTGCAGCTGATTTATGAGTTGATTTTTAAGTCAAGTTAATTAGGAGCTGAAAATTTTTAGGTTCCTTCTCCAAGGCTTTTCTTTTTGCAATTTTCAATCTTGCTAAAGAATATTCTTTTTTAAACTATCGAATATCCTAGATGTTTAGCTAACCAACACCAGGAATTAGTAGTCATCAAATAAGACAAGGTGGTTTATTGCATGATCATCCAATTTACAGTTCGATACCTCTTGTACAACTATTTGCTGAATTGTTTTCCTTGACTAGGCTGCAGCATTAAAAGGAGAAGCTCCACCTGGTCTTCCACTGAAAGGAGTTGGCCAGAATGCTCAAAATATAGACTCTAAGGTGAACGTGAATCCTCGAATCACTAACAATCTGGTTTCTTCTGTTGATCTTCATTAAATTATTAACTCTGTTTTCATGTAGGCAACTGATGGTGGAGATCCTAAACCAACTGATGCTTTGGCTGGTGAACTCTGGGCTGTCAAGAGAGAGAGAATACGACGGTCTTCTGTTCATGGAAAATTACCTGGCTGGGATCTGCGTTCTGTAAGTTACATAACGTCCTGTTTTTTGCAGTACTCTATCCCAAATGAATATTTCTGTATTATTTAAGAATAGGAGTGTGTGATAGGGATTGTGGTATAGAAGTTGGGGAAAGATGGAGAATTAGTTAGGATATTTGGTGGGGAAACTATTTGAGGGTTAGGATCTACTTCACCCTTCTATCCCAATCCCAATCCCATTCTTCTGTTCTTCAATCCAATGCTCCCTACTCCCTTATATTGACAGCTACATCATCAACTTATCCGATGCTCATTGTATATTTTGCATCAGCAAATGTAGTTCTTCCAATCTTTTGGATTGATGTTATCTGCCATTACAGTCGAAATAATCTATCTAAACTTTGTGGAGGAAAAAAAAGAGGAGAACCAAGGAGGAACTTGGTTATCAAATAATTAGAAGAAATTGTGAGTGTTGAGAATTGAACATGGGACCTTGGGGTTGAAACCACACCCCTTGCCACTGCACTATCAAGTGCATCTCTAAACTTTGTGGAGAACTAAGTAGACAATCAGATTTTTTTTTATGGAATTGGTTTCACTAAATTTTTGCACCTAAATTTAAGCTGTAAACAATCTATTGATCTTTGTTGCATGCTTCAGATTGAGCATCCTGTATCCTGTACCTTGTTGAGACTTATAGAAATGAAATGCCATCAGTTAATGCCAGGCTTATGAAATGTTTCAACCAATTGCAGGTTATTGTCAAGAGTGGAGATGATTGCCGACAAGAACACCTAGCTGTACAGCTTGTTGCACACTTATATGGTAAAAAAATCAATCTTACCACTATACTTTTTAGTTTTGATCTAAGCTGACCAAATGTCTGAAGAATTACATACCAAATTTATATTTTGCGGATATGTTTAAATTCCACTTGGTCGATTAGCAACTATATGCCTCAGACGTGAGCATGTTATTGTGCTGTTTGCTGAAGTATATAGGACATAGGAAAACAATTTATCATGTTAAGTCCTATTTACAGGTTACTCATGATGTGAACACTTGTTTGCACATAAAATACCCTCATTATGTCCAGCAAACGAACCCACTTCAGTGGGGATTACCATAGTTGAATTTGTTGCAATGTGAGTGTACTGTAGTCTACCAGCAACGCTTGCTGGAATCATTTGCTTTTGGTCAAGATTCTGAAAGAACCTCATTGATGATTTGCCTTTACCTTGTGATATCTCCATTTGGAATGTCTCTTAACAGGTAACTTTGCTTTGTTTTGAAAATTTGTTGTACTCTCAGATATATATCAAGAAGCTGGTTTACCACTTTGGTTGCGACCCTATGAAGTTATCGTCACATCTGCATATACAGCGCTAATTGAGACTATTCCTGATACGGTAGTCATCTCTCCATTATGATTAAGTTAGCTTTCTGAATTTCTGTGCATACTGAAAGTTATTAGCTTGGCCTTTTTTTGTCATGCTACTGCAGGCGTCAATTCATTCCATCAAGAGTCGGTTCCCTGATATCACAAGTCTCCGTGACTACTATGTAGCCAAGTATGAAGAAAATTCTCCGAACTTCAAACTTGCCCAGGTAGAGTTTGACTGTTCTGTGGCTCAGAGATATGGTTCACAACAGCTGATTGGCTGGTTTTAATGTCATGTTTCAGTTTAAACCACTTTAAGGCACTAGCCAATAGTGTCCACTAAACGAATCATAAAAACAGTTCACACTAGTAACAATGTATTTGAACCGCTTATTGATTTATTTTGTGTTACTAACAGAGAAACTTTGTGGAAAGCATGGCTGGATACTCAATCCTGTGCTACCTGCTCCAGGTATTAAAACCAAATATCATAGTTTATATGCGTGATACATCTAGGTTTGCAATTATTATTCTATAATATTTCTCAAATTCTGGAGATCATTTTGTTATTGTTCTGTGGGGCCATCTCAACAAATGACAGTGGCTTACCTTCTGGACCCCTTGTATTTTGAATTTAGCTACTAATGAACTGTGCACTACTAGAACAGATTACAGATCTATTGATCTTCTGCTTTGTCCTGTAAATCTCCCATCATTTTTCTGAGGTTTGATTGGGCCAGCAGAGCATCCAATGGTTCCAGTTTATACAGATTCTTTGTGGAATGTTATTAAAAGTACAAAAGGTTTGAGGGCCAGCCAAAGTTTACTGATAAAGAAAGTTTTCTAGCCTTTATGTTAAAGTGTAAAGGGGGAAACTAGTGAGTAGTGACCTGTGTGACTGGATATTTAATTTGCTGGAAGTTCGAGACCATTTCGAATGGAATTTGCAGTGCAATTATTGTGCTGCAACATTTTCATAAGATTACTTTAAAGTTTCAATTGAACTTCTGTAACTTGCAATACACAACTATACTTGTAGCACTTCCAAAATTTAAAAAGGCTGTTTGATGCTGTTCTTATTTTTCATCAAATATTTCATTTATTATATAGAAATAAATTAACTTTGCGATTGTGAGTGCTATACTCTTTTTTGTCATCATGATTGGGCCTAAATAATCGCTGAATTTTATTTTGTTAAAATATTGCAGGTCAAGGATCGTCACAATGGAAATCTCTTGATAGATGAGGAAGGGCATATAATTCATATTGATTTTGGCTTTATGCTTTCCAACTCTCCTGGAGGGGTTAATTTTGAAAGTGCACCATTTAAACTGACAAGGGAGCTTCTTGAAGTAAGATGGTAGCTTGTAACTTAAACTTTATGGTAGATTAAAATGTTGAATTATAATAAATTTTGTTGTGGGGACCATGGTAGGTGATGGATTCTGATGCAGAGGGAACACCCAGTGAGTTCTTTGACTACTTCAAGGTATTTGGACTAGTAGTGAATTACTCTCTTGGTTATTGTGACATCTCCAAGTTCAATGGTCTTATTTAGCCATGTAAATTTGTACGCTTCAGGTTCTATGCATTCAAGGGTTCCTTACTTGCCGGAAGCATGCAGAGCGTATTATACTACTAGTAGAAATGTTGCAGGTAACTTTCTATCTAAAATTATAGATGTTTGTCTAGATGTATTAGATGAGCCTATCAGATAGTGTTCGTCTTATATAACACATGTCTATGCTTGCATGCTTCACACAAGTAGCGATTGAAGTAATGCACCATCTTATCCTAAATCCGAATGTACCCCACTGTATGGTTTGAATGAAACTGGTTGTTCCATCACCACCTCATCTCTTATAAAATAACTTACTAGAACAAAGCTGAAAAAAATGTTGGTCGGGCCATTCCACCAAAATCATGTGCTTTTTCCCAAAATAGACTAACCCATCCTAATATAAGGTGTTCTCTTGAAGCGAACACCCTATTTCTGAAAAATATTTTCGGACGCACACCCTGAATCGAACTATACAAATTTAGCATAGCTATTGTACACCAGTGGTACCAGAAATACATGCAATACTTGAAATGGAAACTTGCTACTGCATGTCTGCAGAATATTTTACCGCATACTTGATATAACCTGTTAATGCAAAGGCGGTTGGTTTTGCATGATGTTGGCATGTGGGTTATTGCATGATGTGTTGCAACTAATGGATTTGGGTGCAGAATAGTTATTCTAATGGGTTTGATCTGAGTTAAAAAAAAACTCAACATAAATATATCAAGGGTATAGAACATTGCATAGCATAACTCAGAATTCATATTTATCATCCATCATCCATGTGTGTCAGACTATCTTGAATGTGCGGAAGAGCCATTCTAATGAGTTTCAGTTAGGTCAAAACTCATTTGCCATATGGTATATCAATGTATAAAACGTTTCATTTGCATACTCCGAGTTTCATGTTGCTCACACACATCATTTTAATATGTCCTTTTCTTTCTTTTTTTTTTTTTGGGGTGGGGGTTACGTCTATGTACCTAATCTTATTTTTCTCCTTTCTGTGATTGGCATGGCAATGTAAGTCCATCAATACAGTAATCATCTTTCATCTGTATAATGCCGAACTTTCCATTGATCAGGATTCCGGCTTCCCTTGCTTTAAAGGTGGTCCTCGCACTATTCAGAACTTGAGGAAGAGGTTTCACTTGAGTCTTACTGAAGAGGTTAGTCAACTGTCTTGTAACTCATCATTTGCAGAGGGGGTTTTACAGTTCTAATGCTATCTTGGTATGGTTGCAGCAATGCGTGTCTCTGGTGCTTTCACTTATCAGTAGCAGCATGGATGCATGGCGTACTCGGCAGTATGATTACTACCAGAGAGTATTGAATGGGATTTTATGATATACCCTTCAGGAGCTTCTGGCTCCTTCCAAAAATCAATTTGCTTATATCATCGTGAAAATCTCCGGGACAGCGCAGGTCAGTCTGGGGCTGACTAGCCAGGTACAGCCACCATGATTTCTACGAGCGAAACACGCCTTTGTGTTTTGCATTTCGCATACCTGGAGTCCCCTGTGAAACACACAGGCTATTGGCGCCTGCAATGCAACTTGCATAGCATTTCTCCCATTTGATGAGGTTGAGAATTGTATAGTCGTCGGCAGTGATCTAGTTGAGGTCATATTAGGAGGTTTGCTACTGGTGAAGCTTTTCAGCCCATTTTACTGGAATTCGGGACCCCCGAGCTGCATTGCTGTACAGACAATTGATTGACGTAGCTTGGACAGGATCTAGGAGAGGATGGAGCTATACATGCCGCAAAGTAAGTGTAAATTATAGATGTATCTGTCTATGTGAGTTGGGGAGTCACCTGGGACAGCAAAAAGGCTGGGTTTGCGCGATTGTTGTCTTGGTAATCCTGTGATATCCCAAATTAGCATCAAAAGTAGAAGATGATGTTTGTACATTACCATTACTGTACAGTGCCCATACTATAGGAGCTTGTTGCCCTGCTGCATTTGGCCCTTTCGATTTTGTTGACTAGTACTCCTTTCATGTTGGTGGTATCAAAATTTGCTTTACAGGTGATAGCATATGTTTGGGAATTTTCTCCCAGCTTTGTCAACATTGCACCGCTTGAAAACTGGAAATATTTGAGAGTGCTTCCATCTGGTAATGTATCTGGACATATTTCTGAATCTGTGAAGATTGTAAGCCAGTGATGGGTGTTTCCTTTTCGTTGTGGTCAGTGCATCTTACGCAGATGCACGAGAACGTTCCAGTTTTCTGCAGATTAACTCTTGAACATGATGTTTCTGTTCTAAACAAAGTACTACTACTATCTGCTACAGTAAACATGCCAGGTTCATTTTGGCACGTCAGCTTTGCCAGATAAACCTAGCATGGGCCTCAACCATAACCCATGTCAGTGTAAGGTAGGCCTCGATTGCGGCCCATCTCAGTTAATCAGTAACAATTGGGCCCTACGGGCCCAGTGTATGATTCTGTTCAAGCCCACGACTGAATGGGTCGGGTTAATGGCCCACGGATCTCAGTTAATCAGTAACAATTGGTCCCTACGGGCCCAGTGTATGATACTGTTCAAGCCCACGACTGAATGGGCTGGGTTAACGGCCCAGGGTTCAGGCCTTTACCCCTGCAATGCAAATTCTTCACAGTTCACTCCCCGTCCACACTAGGGTTGAACCGTTCCACACTCGCCCCGTTGCATCCACCATTGGTGAGTTCCTGTCGTCTCTTGCCGGGCGGCTCGTTGCCTGCCACCTGTTCGACGAAATGCCTCTAGGGGAAGCCTCACATCTGATCGACCGCCGCGGCGTCGATAGGATAGGGGATCTGCCCGACGGTGTCCTCCACCGCATCCTTGGTTTTCTCCCGGCGCCAGATTGCGTGCGCACTTGCGTGCACCTGCGATCCCTCCTAAGACGCCAGTGCCAGTTACAACCTTACGGTTTCAATCCTTGCCACCGGAGCAAATACTTCCTCAAAATCAATGCCATGTTGTTGCATGTAACCCTTAGCTACCAATCTGGCCTTGTACTTCACCGTAGCCATCATGATCACGCTTGATCTTGTACACCCATTTCAGACCTATTGGTCGATGTCCAGTAGGCGGTGGAACTAGACTCCAAGTCTTGTTTTCCTCAATGCTCTTCACCTCATCAATCATAGCCTTGTGCCAGCAGGCCTGTACTTCAGCCTCCGTGAAGCTTGCTGGCTCATCAGCCGCCAAAAGGCACAACCCAGAGTACTGAAACTCCCGGACTGGGCTAGTAGTGTTGTTGATGTTTGCAAGCGTGTAATTGCGTCGCGGTGCCTCGTCAGATGGTTGCAATGCGTCCGTCGGCAGAATTGCAAACTCCACCTCAGCTTTTGTCTGCGTGGTGTTGATTGGCATCAAGAGGGATGCCGGTGAGTGCACACCCGGCAATGAGTCCCACACTAGGGTAACAGCATCCTGTGGCTCGTATGCGGCGGGGCATGCCCAGAGCACTGTACATCATCTGAAACAGAGTGAGAAGTGTACGAGACAGAGAAGATTTCACCAGGATTAGCTTCATCGTCTCCAGTCACGGCTGCCGCCCAGTCCCACTTCGCCTCTTCGTTGAACACCACGTCTCTGCTCACATGAACACGGTTCGCCTCTGGGTCGAACACCCTGTACGCCTTGCTTCCGTCCTCATAACCAAGGAACACCATCGCCTCGCTTCTGTCCAGCTTCGACAAGTGTGGTATCACATTCTTCACATACGCCACACAGCCAAAGGTGCGAAAGTAATGCACATTAAGGCGCTGGCCGTACCAAGCTTCATAGGGCGTCTGGCCGTCGAGCGCCCTCGTCGTTGCCCGGTTCAGGATATGCATCGCAGTGACAACGGCCTCACCCTGAAACCTCCCGGGCATTTCCATTGCCTTCAACAGGCTTCACGGCATTGATACGATCGTCTGATTTCACCGTTCAATGATGCCATTCTGCTGCGGTGTGCAGGGCATGGTGAGGTGCCGCCTCACGCCACGTCCTGCACAGTATTCACCAAATTCTACCGAGGTGAATTCACACCCCCCTCCCCAGGTCTGTACGGAGAATCTTCATCTTCCTCCTAGCCTCGAGCTCAACTTTCGCTTAGAACTCCCTGATTGTCGTCGGTGCCTAATCTTTGGTTGCTAGCAGTACCACCCACATGTATCGAGACATATCATCGACTAGCAATAGAAAATGGCATTTACCTCCCGACGTGGCTGGGCTAATCGGTCCACAGAGATCACCATGGACAAGCTCTAGCAACTCCATTGCTCGGTATTTCGCCTCTGACGGGAATGGTGCACGCAGCTGCTTCGCTCTTTGACAACAATCGCAGATGTGATCCACCTGTTCGATGTCAGGCAGACCGCACACCATGGCGCCCTGAGCCAGCCGACATAGGGAGCCAAAATTCAAATGCCCGCAGCGCGCATGCGACAACCACGGCACCTCGGCGCAGCTCGCCACCAAACACATGGGCCGCACCACCTTCAAATCCAGCAGGTATGAGCGCCCTTTGTTCCTCGACACCCTCGCCACCAGAGCACTCGCCCTGTCCCTGATCATCATCACCCCATCTTCAATGTGGATTGCACAGCCGTTCTCATCAAGCTAGCTAAGACTGATCAAGTTGCTCTTGAGTCTGGGATGTAATACACCATGGACATGGTACGGTGTGCCCCGTTGTTGCATTCCAACGTTACGTCGCCAAAACCGCGGACGTCGATGACGGAGCCGTTGCCGAAGCGCACAACACCGCGCACCGTGTCGTCGTGGTCAGTGAAAAACTCTTCGCAGACAAACATGTGGTTGCTTGTGCCGGTGTCAAGGTACCAGAGATCCGGAGATAGTTCTTCTCGGCGCCCAACATGAAGTTGAGCATGCGGGCTCGTCCAGCACAATTGTCCTCATGCGGCCACGGTGACCAGCACACTCACGGTCGCTAGCAGCAGTACAGGCTCCTCCTGAGCCTCAGCGACGTGTGCCTCCTAGCGTCGCTCCCGCCGTGGTTTGTGGCACTCCGTGGTGTAGTGATCATAATTGTCACAATTGAAACAACATACCATCGACTTGTCACGCGGTGTTGTTGGCGCGCCACCTTCTTTGGCTGATGCAGCCTCACCTGAGCGCCCCTAGCCACCATGCTTCCCGCGCATGCTTTCTTCGGGCTGGACGAGGAGCCAGTCCCTTTGCTCCTTCTTCTTCATTCGAGTGGACCACTCCTCTTCTGTGAGTAGCACTAGGTCGCCCAGCGCCTCGCCAGACGCACCAACAGATTTATAGGATTCGATGGCAGCATGGCACCCAACCAGCTCCTCCAGCAGCATGGTCTTGAGATCAAGCATCGGTTCAATCGACAAGGCAAGCTGACGATAGTGGAATGGCACCACTTGCAACAGCTTCTTCAACATGTGATCGTCGGTAAGGGCGCCACCCATGTCATGGATGTCGATGACGTGTGCGTGCAGACTAAGGGCGAAATCCTCCGCCGTCTCGCCGTCCTTGAACTGGATGGCCTCGTACTGAGACCGCAATGCCTGCTCGCGCACTTCTCGAACATGATCCACACCGACGCTCATCGTCTTGATCGCGTCCCATACTTCCTTGGCATTGTCCTTCTTTGATAGGGGGCGCAACATTTCCTTGGGAACGGCTTGGAGAAGGGCCGCCATTGTTTGCCGGTCCTCCCTGAACTCGGCATACCCCGGGTCGATGGCAGCTCACAGGCCGTGTGCCTACAAAATTCACCCGCATCAGTAGCGCCCAATCTGCATAGTTTGTTCTTGTGAGGGTAGGGTAGCACAGTGGCACGCCAGCCTCCCGCGGCACCGGCTGCATAACGATCTACCCTTCACCCTCATTGCCACTTCCGCCTCCAATCTTCCACGCCGCCGCAGTGGGGTGTTTCGACTGTGATCGTCGGTCGACATAGCCTCAGAATCAGCGATGAACCGCTCGGATACCACTTGTTGTAATTTGATTTGGTTTGGCTAACCTAACACTCAAAATTCTCATGCGCAGCCTCGCTTTGTTTTCTGACACTTATAGGTTTCGCAACAGTAAACTGAAGAACTGAAGAACAACAGAGATAGAGTATTTGGCGCTGCGTAAAACTTGCAGCATTTTCTCGGTTCCTTCTATTATAATACTCCATACTCCAGGAGTTTGTTACAATTGAAAAAGATCCACAAAACCCGCCCAGATCCTACTGAATCGCGTCATCCCACGATTGACCTGAGCGATCTTGCAGCTACGACTTAATTGATGCAAGAACTGAAAAAACAGTTAGATACTCCTTCTACGATCCGAACTCCTCGTGAACACAACACAAGTCAAGCCCGATTTTTTATGAAAAATGGAAACTAGATTATACCAGCTACAAGATTACATGCATCAGTGTCGTGCTAAGCGCTGCGATCATAGGCGACTCCCCACAACACGAGGGATCAGAATACTCTACAGTCGAAGCCCACATGTCAGTGATAAAGACACCGTACATTTGACTGCAGAAGATCTCAATCCCAATAGGGTAACAGCATCCTGCGGCTCGTGTGCAGCGAGGTGTGCCCAGAGCACTGTACATCATCCGAAACAGAGTGAAAAGTGTACGAGACAGAGAAGATTTCACCAAGATCAGCTTCATCGTCTCCAGCGCCCTCGTTGTTGCCCGGTTCAGGATATGCATCGCAACGACAATGGCCTCACCCTGAAACCTCCCGGGCATTTCCTTTGCCTTCAACAGGCTTCACGGCATTGCCACGATCATCTGATTTCGCCGTTCAACGACGCCATTCTGTTGCGGTAAGTAGGGCACGGTGAGGTGCCGCCTCATGCCACGTCCTGCACAGTATTCACCAAATTCTACTGAGGTGAATTCACACCCCCTCCCCGGGTTTGTACGGAGAATCTTCATCTTCCTCCCAGCCTCAAGCTCAACTTTCGCCTGGAACTCCCTGATTGCCGTCGGTGCCTGATCTTTGGTTGCTAGCAGTACCACCCACATGTATCGAGAGTTCGAGACATATCATTGACTAGCAATAGAAAATGGTGTTTACCTCCCGACGTGGCTGGGCTAATCAGTCCATAGAGATCACCATGGACAAGCTCTAGCAACTCCATTGCTCGGTATTTCGCCTCCGACGGGAATGGTGCACGCCTCTACTTCGTTATCTGACAACAATCGCAGATGCGATCCACCTGTTCGATGTCAGGCAGACCGCACACCATGGCGCCCTGAGCCAGCCGACACAGGGAGCCAAAATTCAAATGCCTGCAGCGCGCATGCCACAACCACGGCACCTCGGTGCAGCTCGCCACCAAACACACGGGCCGCACCACATTCAAATCCAGCAGGTACGAGCGCCCTTTGTTCCTCGACACCCTCGCCACTAGAGCGCTCGCCCTGTCCCTGATCGTCATCACCCCATCTTTAATGTGGATTACGCAGCCATTCTCATCAAGCTAGCTAAGACTGATAGTTGTTCTTGAGCTTTGGGATGTAATACACAATGGACACGGTACGGTGTGCCCCGTTTTGCATTCCAGCGTCACGTCACCAAAACCGTAGATGTCGATGACGGAGCCGTCACCGAAGCGCACGACGTCGCGCACTGTGTCGTCGAGGTCAGTGAAAAACTCTTCGCGGACAGACATGTGGTTGCTTGCGCTGGTGTCAAGGTATCAGCAATCCGGAGACAGTTCTTCTCGGCGCCCAACATGAAGTTGAGCGTGCGGGCTCATCCAGCACAATTGTCCTCGGTGCGGCCGCGGTGACCATCACACTCACAGTCGCTAGCAGCAGTGCAGGCTCCTCCTGAGCCTCAGCGACGTGCGCCTCCTAGCGTCGCTTCCGCCACGGTTTGTGGCACTCCTTGGTGTAGTGATCATAATTATCACAATTGAAACAACATACCGTCGACTTGTCACGTGGTGCCGTCGGCGTGCCACCTTCTTTGGCTGATGCAGCCTCACCTGAGCGCCCCCAGCCACCACGCTTCCCGCGCATGCTTTCTTCGGAGTAGATGGGGAGCCATCCCCTTTGCTAGCTGGAGATGTGTCCTACTGCTCCTTCTTCTTCTTCTTCTTCATTCGAGTGGACCACTCCTCCTCTGTGAGTAGCACCAGGTCGCCCAGCGCCTCGCCGGACGTACCAACAGGTTTATAGGATTCAATGGCAGCATGGCACCCAACCAGCTCCTCTAGCGGCATGGTCTTGAGATCAAGCATCTGTTCAATCGAGAAGGCAAGCTGGCGATAGTGGAATGACACCACTCGCAGTAGCTTCTTTAACATGTGTTCGTCGGTAAGGGCGCCACCCATGTCACGGATGTCGATGACGTGCATGCAGACTAAGGGCGAAATCCTCTGCCGTCTCACCGTCCTTGCACTGGATGGCCTCGTACTGAGACTGCAATACCTGCTTGCGCACTTCCCGGACACAATCCACACCGACGCCCATCGTCATGATCGCGTCCCACACCTCCTTGGCATTGTCCTTCTTTGATAGGGGGCGCAACATTTCCTTGGGAACGGCTTGGAGAAGGGCCGCCATTGTTTGCCGGTCCTCCCTTAACTCAGCATACCCCCGGTCGATGGCAGCTCACAGGCCTTGTGCCTGCAAAATTCACCTGCATCAGTAGCGCCCAATCTGCATAGTTTGTTCTCGTGAGGGTAGGGTAGTGCAGTGGCACGCCAGCCTCCCGCGGCACCGGCTACATAATGATCTACCCTTCATCCCCATTGCCAGTTCCGCCTCCACTCTTCCACGCCACCGCGGTGAGGTGTACCGACTGTGATCGTCAATTGACATAGCCTCAAAATCAGCGATGAACCGCTCTGATACCACTTGTTGTAATTGGATTTGGTTTGGCTAACCTAACACTCAAAATTCTCACGCGCAGTCTCGCTTTGTTTTCTAATGCTTATAGGTTTCGCAACAGTAAACTGAAGAACTGAAGAACAGCAGAGATAGAGTATTTGGCGCTGTGTAAAACTTGCAGCATTTTCTCGGTTCCTTCTATTATTATACTCCAAACTCCAGGAGTTTGTTACAATTGAAAAATATCCATTAAACCCGCCCAGGTCCTACTGAATCGCGTCATCCCACGACTGATCTGAGCGATCTTGCAGCTACGACTTAACTGATCAAGAACTGAAAAAAAAAAAACAGTTAGAGACTCCTTCTACGATCTGAACTCCTCGTGAACACAGCACAAGTCAAGCCTGATTTTTATGAGAAATGGAAACTAGATTATACCAGCTACAAGATTACATTGATCGGTGTCGTGTCGAGCGCTGCGGCCACAGGTGACGCCCTGCAACGCAAGAGATCAGGATACTCTGCAGTCGAAGTCACGTGACTTTCTCACTGATATGTGGGCTAGGAATATGCCCACATGTCAGTGATAAAGACACCGTACATTTGACTGCAGGGGATCTCAATCCCAACGCGAGAGGGATGTAGCCGCCATGCCCCTTTCCCGCCGACCGGCATCCCCTTCCCACTGCTCGGTGACGCTGCAGCCACCCTTCTCCTCTCCCGCCAGCCGCCGCCCCTCCCTGCCGCTCGGTGACACTGTAGTCGCCCATCTATTGCGTGATGGATGAACAGAAAAGGGAAGAGAGAGACTAAGAGAGGAAGGAGAGAGAATATGGGAGAAAAGTAAGGATGACATGACATGTAGGACCCATTTTGTTTTTGCCATGTAAGCACCTAGTCGACCTAGTCGATACGAGTGGACCGGGTCAACTTGCCACATCAGTGAAACCAGACATCTACACTGCTGCTGGAGGAGCAAATTTAATCTGGCTTTGCAACTTGGAGGTCTAAGATTTTCTGGTATTTCGGTTTAGTGCGGATTTTAAAACTTGACGGGATGAGGGACCTAAAGTGAACTTGTTCCCCGTACTTTACGTCTCACTCGAGTTTATTCTTCTACGCTCCACAGCTCCAGCCAGCTGCGGGGGTCGATGGTGCTTCACTCCCCAATCCCCACAGCAGTAGGGTTTGGAGAACTTGGCGTCGATCGACTCCTCCTCCTCCGGTGCGGCGGCCGAGGCTGCCGACTGCGAGTCTGCGAGGCCTCCATCTCTTCTTGCTCCCATCCTCCATTGTGAGTTCCAAGCTATTTGCTGCTCGCGCTGCAGCCTCGACGCACGCCGCCTGTTCGACGGAATGCCTCCGGGGGAAGCCCCACCTCCGAGCGGCGGCGGCGGCGGCGATAGGATAGGGGATCTGCCGGATGGTGTCCTCCAACACATCCTCGGCTTCCTCCCGCCGCATGAAGCCGTGCGGACCTGCGTGCTCGCGCGGCGCTGGCGCCACCTCTGGAAGTCCGTCGCGGCCTTGCGCATCACCAACTGCTGGGACTGGAGGAAGGTGGTGCCCATGGAGGAGTTCCGGTATTTCGTGCACCACCTCCTGCTCCGCCGCGGGCGCGCTCCTATCGACGAATTCGAGCTCGATCTCGCCGAGCTCTCCGACCGGGACACCCTCCGCGTGAACCGCTGGTTCCGGCATGCAGTGATGTGCCATGCCCGGGTGCTACGGCTGGATATCCGTGTGAGGGGATCCGAGCTCGAGCTAGAAAACCTGCCTGTCGTCTCCCGGCACTTGCAAAAGCTAGATCTTTATGGTGTCAAATTGATGCACAATTTCCTTGATTTCTCGACTTGTCCGGTGCTGCAACATCTAGAGATTGCCGGTTGCGACTTGTCTGATTCCAATGCCAGGAAGATCTCTTCCCTTTCCCTAAAACACCTATACATCTTCCGTTGCATTTTCAGCCGTACTTTCCACACTCATATTTATGCGCCGAATCTCGTCTATCTTGGTCTAGTTTATTATATGAACCGGACTCCTGTGTTTGAGGGTGTACCATTGTTAACAGAGGCAGTTGTCGGAGTCGGTGCTAAATCTGGAGACTGGAATGCTCGTCCAAGATTTGATGAAAGTAACAACTGCATGCTTCCGGAAGCTTTATCACAGGCCAAGAAGTTGGTGTTGGAAGTTGAGGAACAAGATGTATGTTATGCGCTTATGCCTTCTCATGCATTCACTGCCACCACATGTGCATTCTTAGACCACATGTTTACTGCGAGTATTAGTTAATCTTTTTCTGTTTGCTTTTTGTCCAGTTTAATTTCGAAATGTACTGGCAACGGTGCCCTACATTTAGCAAGCTGAAGACTTTGTTAATCAGTGCATGCGCATCTGCTGTTCTTGACTTTGAAGCTGTTAGTTGCATCCTTCGACACTCACCAGTTCTAGAGAATCTCACTCTTCAGTTTCATCGCATGGTGTGTGTTCTAAATGGAAAATCACTTCCTCGTTACAATTTTTACATAACACTGATTTATCTTGGCCAATTGTTTTATTTTTATTTTTGTTGCTGTTATTATTGCAGGGACATGGACATGATAGGGTGGAAATGAAAGGAAGCTATAGTCGAATGGATAGGTCATCTGCAATATCAGAATATCTTAAGATAGTTGTAGTCAAATGTGATGACCTTGATGATGTAGTTATCAAAGTTTTGAAGTTCCTCTCTACATTCAGTATTCGTAAGCTAACTAGCAACACTATTCATTCTTTCTATATTTCTGAAAATTGCCTTCAGCTTTCGTATGTATGAAAGAAAGCTAGTTGCATTCCTGATTTGATAGAAAATCAAGATATAGGAGTTCTATTGAAAAGCTATTGAAAATCCTGCACTGTATTTGGTGGGAGTGGGGAAATCATTCTATTCCATTATGTTGGCAGATAGTACGCCTAAAGCTATATGAGGTTTATTTATCATGAAGTGCATTTACATATTGATCTGTCAAATAGTTTTAAATATTTGACTTGTTCTGATAATTGGCTCATTGATTATTAGTTTGAACAATAGAAAGATTGTCTGTCTTTCTGCTTTTAATATTTTTTTCGTCCAATCTTTTTTGATGGCTTACCTCATATACTCAGGCTAACTGCATTCACATGAATGGCCAGTGAAGTGCTTACCTTCATAGTAGTATGTTAGTGATTTCACCGTTCAATGATGCCATTCTGCTGCGGTGTGCAGGGCATGGTGAGGTGCCGCCTCACGCCACGTCCTGCACAGTATTCACCAAATTCTACCGAGGTGAATTCACACCCCCCTCCCCAGGTCTGTACGGAGAATCTTCATCTTCCTCCTAGCCTCGAGCTCAACTTTCGCTTAGAACTCCCTGATTGTCGTCGGTGCCTAATCTTTGGTTGCTAGCAGTACCACCCACATGTATCGAGACATATCATCGACTAGCAATAGAAAATGGCATTTACCTCCCGACGTGGCTGGGCTAATCGGTCCACAGAGATCACCATGGACAAGCTCTAGCAACTCCATTGCTCGGTATTTCGCCTCTGACGGGAATGGTGCACGCAGCTGCTTCGCTCTTTGACAACAATCGCAGATGTGATCCACCTGTTCGATGTCAGGCAGACCGCACACCATGGCGCCCTGAGCCAGCCGACATAGGGAGCCAAAATTCAAATGCCCGCAGCGCGCATGCGACAACCACGGCACCTCGGCGCAGCTCGCCACCAAACACATGGGCCGCACCACCTTCAAATCCAGCAGGTATGAGCGCCCTTTGTTCCTCGACACCCTCGCCACCAGAGCACTCGCCCTGTCCCTGATCATCATCACCCCATCTTCAATGTGGATTGCACAGCCGTTCTCATCAAGCTAGCTAAGACTGATCAAGTTGCTCTTGAGTCTGGGATGTAATACACCATGGACATGGTACGGTGTGCCCCGTTGTTGCATTCCAACGTTACGTCGCCAAAACCGCGGACGTCGATGACGGAGCCGTTGCCGAAGCGCACAACACCGCGCACCGTGTCGTCGTGGTCAGTGAAAAACTCTTCGCAGACAAACATGTGGTTGCTTGTGCCGGTGTCAAGGTACCAGAGATCCGGAGATAGTTCTTCTCGGCGCCCAACATGAAGTTGAGCATGCGGGCTCGTCCAGCACAATTGTCCTCATGCGGCCACGGTGACCAGCACACTCACGGTCGCTAGCAGCAGTACAGGCTCCTCCTGAGCCTCAGCGACGTGTGCCTCCTAGCGTCGCTCCCGCCGTGGTTTGTGGCACTCCGTGGTGTAGTGATCATAATTGTCACAATTGAAACAACATACCATCGACTTGTCACGCGGTGTTGTTGGCGCGCCACCTTCTTTGGCTGATGCAGCCTCACCTGAGCGCCCCTAGCCACCATGCTTCCCGCGCATGCTTTCTTCGGGCTGGACGAGGAGCCAGTCCCTTTGCTCCTTCTTCTTCATTCGAGTGGACCACTCCTCTTCTGTGAGTAGCACTAGGTCGCCCAGCGCCTCGCCAGACGCACCAACAGATTTATAGGATTCGATGGCAGCATGGCACCCAACCAGCTCCTCCAGCAGCATGGTCTTGAGATCAAGCATCGGTTCAATCGACAAGGCAAGCTGACGATAGTGGAATGGCACCACTTGCAACAGCTTCTTCAACATGTGATCGTCGGTAAGGGCGCCACCCATGTCATGGATGTCAATGACGTGTGCGTGCAGACTAAGGGCGAAATCCTCCGCCGTCTCGCCGTCCTTGAACTGGATGGCCTCGTACTGAGACCGCAATGCCTGCTCGCGCACTTCTCGAACATGATCCACACCGACGCTCATCGTCTTGATCGCGTCCCATACTTCCTTGGCATTGTCCTTCTTTGATAGGGGGCGCAACATTTCCTTGGGAACGGCTTGGAGAAGGGCCGCCATTGTTTGCCGGTCCTCCCTGAACTCGGCATACCCCGGGTCGATGGCAGCTCACAGGCCGTGTGCCTACAAAATTCACCCGCATCAGTAGCGCCCAATCTGCATAGTTTGTTCTTGTGAGGGTAGGGTAGCACAGTGGCACGCCAGCCTCCCGCGGCACCGGCTGCATAACGATCTACCCTTCACCCTCATTGCCACTTCCGCCTCCAATCTTCCACGCCGCCGCAGTGGGGTGTTTCGACTGTGATCGTCGGTCGACATAGCCTCAGAATCAGCGATGAACCGCTCGGATACCACTTGTTGTAATTTGATTTGGTTTGGCTAACCTAACACTCAAAATTCTCATGCGCAGCCTCGCTTTGTTTTCTGACACTTATAGGTTTCGCAACAGTAAACTGAAGAACTGAAGAACAACAGAGATAGAGTATTTGGCGCTGCGTAAAACTTGCAGCATTTTCTCGGTTCCTTCTATTATAATACTCCATACTCCAGGAGTTTGTTACAATTGAAAAAGATCCACAAAACCCGCCCAGATCCTACTGAATCGCGTCATCCCACGATTGACCTGAGCGATCTTGCAGCTACGACTTAATTGATGCAAGAACTGAAAAAACAGTTAGATACTCCTTCTACGATCCGAACTCCTCGTGAACACAACACAAGTCAAGCCCGATTTTTTATGAAAAATGGAAACTAGATTATACCAGCTACAAGATTACATGCATCAGTGTCGTGCTAAGCGCTGCGATCATAGGCGACTCCCCACAACACGAGGGATCAGAATACTCTACAGTCGAAGCCCACATGTCAGTGATAAAGACACCGTACATTTGACTGCAGAAGATCTCAATCCCAATATGAGAGGGCTGCAGCCGCCTTGCCCCTCTCCCACCGGCCCGCATCCCCTTCCCACTCCTCGGTGACGCTGCAACCACCTTTCTCCTCTCCCGCCGGCCGCCGCCCCTCCCTGCCGCTCGGTGACTCTCCCATCTCTTGCGTGATGGATGAAGAGAAAAGGAAAGAGAGAGGCTGAGAGAAGATGGGAGAAAAGTAAGGATGACATGACATGTAGGACCCAATTTTGTTTTTGCACGTAAGCACCTAGTCGACCTAGTCGATACGAGTGGACCGGGTCAACTTGCCACATCAGTGAAACCAGACATCTACACTGCTGCTGGAGGAGCAAATTTAATCTGGCTTTGCAACTTGGAGGTCTAAGATTTTCTGGTATTTCGGTTTAGTGCGGATTTTAAAACTTGACGGGATGAGGGACCTAAAGTGAACTTGTTCCCCGTACTTTACGTCTCACTCGAGTTTATTCTTCTACGCTCCACAGCTCCAGCCAGCTGCGGGGGTCGATGGTGCTTCACTCCCCAATCCCCACAGCAGTAGGGTTTGGAGAACTTGGCGTCGATCGACTCCTCCTCCTCCGGTGCGGCGGCCGAGGCTGCCGACTGCGAGTCTGCGAGGCCTCCATCTCTTCTTGCTCCCATCCTCCATTGTGAGTTCCAAGCTATTTGCTGCTCGCGCTGCAGCCTCGACGCACGCCGCCTGTTCGACGGAATGCCTCCGGGGGAAGCCCCACCTCCGAGCGGCGGCGGCGGCGGCGATAGGATAGGGGATCTGCCGGATGGTGTCCTCCAACACATCCTCGGCTTCCTCCCGCCGCATGAAGCCGTGCGGACCTGCGTGCTCGCGCGGCGCTGGCGCCACCTCTGGAAGTCCGTCGCGGCCTTGCGCATCACCAACTGCTGGGACTGGAGGAAGGTGGTGCCCATGGAGGAGTTCCGGTATTTCGTGCACCACCTCCTGCTCCGCCGCGGGCGCGCTCCTATCGACGAATTCGAGCTCGATCTCGCCGAGCTCTCCGACCGGGACACCCTCCGCGTGAACCGCTGGTTCCGGCATGCAGTGATGTGCCATGCCCGGGTGCTACGGCTGGATATCCGTGTGAGGGGATCCGAGCTCGAGCTAGAAAACCTGCCTGTCGTCTCCCGGCACTTGCAAAAGCTAGATCTTTATGGTGTCAAATTGATGCACAATTTCCTTGATTTCTCGAGCTGTCCGGTGCTGCAACATCTAGAGATTGCCGGTTGCGACTTGTCTGATTCCAATGCCAGGAAGATCTCTTCCCTTTCCCTAAAACACCTATACATCTTCCGTTGCATTTTCAGCCGTACTTTCCACACTCATATTTATGCGCCGAATCTCGTCTATCTTGGTCTAGTTTATTATATGAACCGGACTCCTGTGTTTGAGGGTGTACCATTGTTAACAGAGGCAGTTGTCGGAGTCGGTGCTAAATCTGGAGACTGGAATGCTCGTCCAAGATTTGATGATAGTAACAACTGCATGCTTCCGGAAGCTTTATCACAGGCCAAGAAGTTGGTGTTGTTAGTTCAGGAACAAGATGTATGTTATGCACTTATGCCTTCTCATGCACTGCCTCCACATGTGCATTCTTAGACCACATGTTTACTGTGAGTATTTGTTAATCTTTTTCTGTTTGCTTTTTGTCCAGTTTAATTTCGAAATGTACTGGCAACGGTGCCCTACATTTAGCAAGCTGAAGACTTTGTTAATCAGTGCATGCGCATCTGCTGTTCTTGACTTTGAAGCTGTTAGTTGCATCCTTCGACACTCACCAGTTCTAGAGAATCTCACTCTTCAGTTTCATCGCATGGTGTGTGTTCTAAATGGAAAATCACTTCCTCGTTACAATTTTTACATAACACTGATTTATCTTGGCCAATTGTTTTATTTTTATTTTTGTTGCTGTTATTATTGCAGGGACATGGACCGGATAGGGTGGAAATGAAAGGAAGCTATAGTCGAATGGATAGGTCATCTGCAATATCAGAATATCTTAAGATAGTTGTAGTCAGATTTGATGAGATTGATGATTTAGTTATCAAAGTTTTGAAGTTCCTCTCTGCATTCAGTATTCGTAAGCTAACTAGCAACACTATTCATTCTTTCTATATTTCTGAAAATTGCCTTCAGCTTTCGTATGCATGAAAGAAAGCTAGTTGCATTCCTGATTCAGGGTTTCCCAAACCGCCGGGGCCGGGGTTACCGCGCCCCGGCGGTAAGCACGGTTACCGCGGCGCGGTAACCGTGAAAAACCGTACAAAACCGTGCAAAATTCATCAAAAATTCAAATTATTTTTTAAATTTATTTGAATTTAAGGAGGTTACCGCGGTATTTACATTACCGTACCCCCGCGGTAAGCCCGGTAACCGCGGTAACCGCGCGGTTACCGGCGGTATGGTGAACCCTGTCCTGATTTGATAGAAAATCAAGATATAGGAGTTCTATTGAAAAGCTATTGAAAATCCTGCACTGTATTTGGTGGGAGTGGGGAAATCATTCTATTCCATTATGTTGGCAGATAGTACGCCTAAAGCTATATGAGGTTTACTTATCATGAAGTGCATTTACATATTGATCTGTCAAATAGTTTTAAATATTTGACTTGTTCTGATAATTGACTCGTTGATTATTAGTTTGAACAATAGAAGGATTGTCTGTCTTTCTGCTTTTAATATTTTTTTTGTCCAATCTTTTTTGATGGCTTACCTCATATACTCAGGCTAACTGCATTCACATGAATGGCCAGTGAAGTGCTTACCTTCATAGTAGTATGTTAGTTGATTTTGCATTTGGTCACCTCCTTGAGTTATCTTGTTTATATGTAGTAGGAGTAATACACATGCGCATTCATAGATATGTTGTTTTGTTAAAACAAATGCCTTTAAACCATTGGGTTATATGAAACAAATTGCTGAGCATGGGATTTCTGAAATTAACTCAATGTGTGGTATGCTCTGGTATTTAATTTTTTTTTTCAAGTAACTGAACATTGTAATTGCTGCAGATGATGCTCAAACTTTTAACTTACCCTGCATTTTCATTGACAGGTTTCAGTTTCGAGTAGCGTTTAAAAGTTTGGCTGTCCATGGATCTACTACTCTATCACCATTCAGAGGGTTGGTGCTTAGTAATTTGCAGTGACTGACGAGGGTGCCGTATTCTGTCTGTAGGTATCATGTCAGTTCCAGCCGTAGCCCGTAGGGACGGTTTAGAACTGACGAAATGGCCTAGTCAGAATTTGTAATTGCAGGGCCCTAATAAGGGATGTGGAAATGTAGGTAATCTAGTTAGGAATTTTATATACCAACCAACTATCCTGTGCTGTCTTTTGGACTCTAGTTTAACTCGGATTCATTCTCTCTGGGATGATATGAATCTGCTACCTTGCATATCTAGCTCTGTCAATATTGCTCCGCCTGAAATGTTTAATGAGGGGAGTAGTATGCACATTTGATACCCTCTGTATCAAAATATAAAAACCTACAGTACTATATGTGATATTCTTGTCCATATTCTTGTCCATATTCGAAGTTGCCTTGTCTTGGTTCTTATATTTTTAGGATGGATGAAGTAATGTATTGTGGCATGCTCGTCAATCTGTGGAGCCCATGTCGCTGTGCGAGATGTTTCTTTGGTTATGGATGAGAACGTGACCTGGAATTTTCTGCAGATTAAACCATGAAACATTTAATTTCTATCAACTTTTGGATTTTTTTTTTTAGGTATGTTTTTGGCCTGGCTCAGCTCAGGCCGTCTTCATTTCGGCAAGTCTACTTGCTGTGATGCTCCAAAATGATTTATGTGCATACGGGCCAGGCCCATGGGTCAGTTCGCCTAGTTTGGATGGACAGAATCATGGGCCGTGCCGCGCGTCCCTTCTCCCTGCATCGGTCCCTTCTTCTCTCCCGCCCGTCAGCCATGGCCATGAGAACCGGCGACCCCCTCCCCAATAGATCCAGCAATCGAGCTCTTGGATGGCGTCCTTCTCTCCACACCACTCTGCCTCTTTGCCCCTTTATCTAGATCGTGGTGGATTGGGTGCCACCTCGTGCTGCCTGAGCTTTGGATGCGTCGCCAGCCATAGCCGCCTTTCTCGGCCCCGTTGCATCCCTGGCGAAAGAGGGTGAGATAGAGAGGATGGCGTCTTGGGGGGGAGAAGCCGAACTGGATGCTTGCTAGCCGATACTCGCTTATACCAAGCCGGCCAACTCTTTTCAGCTGATGGCCAAGATTTGAAGGCGTTTTTCCAAAGACCTAAGTTAGGATTGGCCAGTCTAAAGGGGATTCGGTTGGTTTCGGCATTGATAAATTCAGTTGGATCTGGATTGCTGATTGGACCAAGAAAGTATTGATTCTCATGAACTATGCTAGGAATTGCAACTTGATGAGAAAGATGCTACAGAAGAAAAGAAAGAAAGATTGAGCAAAGGAAGGCTCATTACTATTCAGAGTGTTGGTGCTTAAGTTGCTGTTACTGTGACAATGGTGCCCTATTCTGCCTACAGGTATCACGTCAGTTTTCGTCATAGGGACGGTTTAGAACTGACAAAATGGCCTAGTCAGAATTTGTAATTGCAGGGCCCTAAAAAGGGATTTAGAAGTGCAGGTAATCTGGTTGGACCTCATACCAACTATGCTATGCTATGTCTTTTGGACTCTTTGGTTAACTCAGATTCATTAACTCAGGGATGATGAATCTGCTAACCTTTAGCAATAGCTAGCATATCCAAGGTCTGTAAATATTCCTCCGCCTCAAATGTTTAATTGTATGCACATCTGGTAATGTATTTTGGGCATGTTTGTTGATCTGTGGATGAGAACGTACCTGGAGTTCTCTGCTGATTAAACCATGAAACATTGAATTTCTACAAATTTTTTGAATTTTATTTACGTGTTTGTGGCCTGGCTCAGCTCAGGCCGTGTTCATTTTGGACAAGCCTACTTGCCTGTGATGCTGCAAAATGTTATGTGCACACGGGCCAGGCCATAATCTAATGCTATAAGATGATCCATTTTTTTAGAGGAAGATCATTATATTGATAATATAAGATGATCCATTTATGAGGCCAAATTCATCCCGGAACATAGGTCGGTTCGCCTTAGTTTGGATGGACCAAATCATGCTGGAAAAAGTCCACTGAAACATCCCTTAATCACAAAACCGAATCGGGAATGGAGTGTCCTCAACTATTAAAAATGAGTAAATTGGTATAAATGAAGTCATAGGGCATGTTCACTTTTATTGCCACTTTCAAGTTTCAACCCTACCATCATTTGATATTACTAAATTTTGGTAGGATAACAAGCTAAACAGTATTCTACCAATGCCATCCTACCATGATTTGATAGTTTTGAAACTTTCCTCTTATAAAAACACTATCAAAATTTTAAAAAGTATATCAAACTAAATACATCCAACGCTAACAAAATTTGACAATATCAAAACATATCAAAATTTGGTATTTCCAAAGTTTGATAAGGTTAAAATTGACAACAAAATGAACAAGCCTATCGTTTGGAAGATGATTTTATCGTACAACACTTTCGCACGGCGTGTTGACTAGAATGGAGCATTACAGATTACAGTTAAAAAAAAAAAAAGAGACGCCTAGCTCATGGATCAAAATTAGGAATAAGTTCACTTCATGACCCTCAAATGTGATCGAAATCTAATCCATGACCCTAAATTACAATACCGGATATCTCGACCCCCAAACTCCTAAAACCGGTGCAATTTGACTCCCTAGACGGTTTTGGGAGGCGGTTTTGCTGACGTGGCGCCACGTGGTGCCTACGTGGCAGTATTGACCGAGTCTTCGTTACATGTGGAGTTGATGTGGCACCTACGTGACGGTAGAAATAAAAAATATGCGTGGGACCCATTAGTCATTCACACAAAAAGAAATGTGGGCCTACTGACATGTGGGGTCCGGTGCTGGAGCATCTTGATATATCCTTCTGTAACCTGGTTGATGCCAAGAAAATCTCTTCCCGATCCTCGAAACACCTCAACATCTTCCGTTGCATTTTCAGCCGTACTTTCCACACTCATATTTGTGCACCGAATCTCCTCTCACTTCGTATGTTTTTTAGTATGAACCGGAATCCTGTGTTTGAGGGTATGCCGTTATTAACCGAGGCTTTTGTTGGAGTCACTGGTGAATTTGGAGATTGGAATACTCCCCCAAGATTTGAAGATAGTAACAACTGCACGCTTCCGCAAGCTTTATCACATGCGAAGACGATGGTGTTGATTGTTCAGTCATCGTCACGCCCATTACAAGCTCAGGATGTATGTTATGCATTTATCCCTTCCAATGCACTGCCACCACATGTAATATCTTTAACCATCTGTTTACAGCGAGTATTAGTTGATATTTTCTGTTTGCATCTTGTGCAGTTTAGTTCCAATAGGTACTGGCAGCAATGCCCTATATTTAGCAGGTTGAAGACTTTGTCAATCTGCGAACGCATATCTCAGGATATCGACTTTGAGGCACTTAGTTGCATCCTTCAGCACTCACCTGTTCTAGAGAAGCTCACTCTCGAGTTTCATGACATGGTATATATTCTAAATGGAAAATTGCTTCCTGGTTACAATTATTACATAACGCGGATTTATCTTGGCCAAATGTTTTATTGTTATTTTGTTACTGTTATTATTTCAGGGGACTAAAAATAAGGTGGAAATGAAAGGAAGTTATAGCCAAACGAAGAAGTCATCTGCAATATCAGAACATCTTAAGTTAGTGGTAGTAAAATGTGGAGCGATTGAAGAGAGAGTTATCAAAGTTTTGAAGTTCCTATCTACATTTAATATCCGTAAGATAACTATTGACACTATTCATTCTTTCTATATTTCTGGATTTTTCCTTCAACTTCATATATGTGAAAGAAAGCAAATAGTGTAAAAACTCCTACTTTGTCAGAAGATCAAGAGATAAGACTAGAGTACCGAATTGTAAAGAAAATGAAAAATCATGCCCTGCATTTGGTGGAAGCGTGAAACTCAATCTAATGATTTATGTTATGTTGGCAGATAGTATGCATAAAGCTGTATAGTATCTATTTATTGTGAAGTACGTACATTGTATAAGCAGTAAGCTCATAGGTCGAATAGTTTTGAATATCTTACTTGTGCTGATAATTTATTGGCTCGCTGTTTAATTCTAAACAGCAGCAAAATTTTTCTTTCTTTCTGCATTTGATAATTAATGGCTGTGAGCAGTAATGCACTGTAGTGAACTTATTTTCAAGCGTTGGTTGCTGCGCCATAACATAGGTATAGGACACTCGTTCTGCCAGGAAAAGTTGCCTTTGCTGGCTAACTGTCTGCTGGGAAAGACCTTTACTGACTCTCTGCCACAGCCTGCAGCCAGGGAAAGAGAAGTCGAGAAATGTATTTACCGGCAGACATGTGTTTTATGACTGCTACTGGGATTCACATTATCATCTTTGCCATCTCACATTGTAGCTTAGGAATGTGTAATTCGGGGCTACCATATACTACTATAATGGCATGGATACTTTGCAGAAATATGATGTTCTATGAAACATTTTGCCTTAAAGCATAGTGTTATATGAAACAAATTGTTGAACATGGGATTTTTTTTTTTTGGATTTGTAGTATGTTCCGGTACTTTAAGTTTCTTGTCAAGTAACTGAACAATTTAGTTGCTGCTCAGACTGCAAACTTACCCTTCATTTTCTTTGGCAGGTTTCAGTTTCGAGTAGGGTTTAAAAATTGGGCTGTCCATGGATCTACTACTCATTACTATTCAGAGTGTTGGTGCTTAAGTTGCTGTTACTGTGACAATGGTGCCCTATTCTGCCTACAGGTATCACGTCAGTTTTCGTCATAGGGACGGTTTAGAACTGACAAAATGGCCTAGTCAGAATTTGTAATTGCAGGGCCCTAAAAAGGGATTTAGAAGTGCAGGTAATCTGGTTGGACCTCATACCAACTATGCTATGCTATGTCTTTTGGACTCTTTGGTTAACTCAGATTCATTAACTCAGGGATGATGAATCTGCTAACCTTTAGCAATAGCTAGCATATCCAAGGTCTGTAAATATTGCTCCGCCTCAAATGTTTAATGGTACGCACATCTGGTAATGTATTTTGGGCATGTTTGTTGATCTGTGGATGAGAACGTACCTGGAGTTCTCTGCTGATTAAACCATGAAACATTGAATTTCTACAAATTTTTTGAATTTTATTTACGTGTTTGTGGCCTGGCTCAGCTCAGGCCGTGTTCATTTTGGACAAGCCTACTTGCCTGTGATGCTGCAAAATGTTATGTGCACACGGGCCAGGCCATAATCTAATGCTATAAGATGATCCATTTTTTTAGAGGAAGATCATTATATTGATAATATAAGATGATCCATTTATGAGGCCAAATTCATCCCGGAACATAGGTCGGTTCGCCTTAGTTTGGATGGACCAAATCATGCTGGAAAAAGTCCACTGAAACATCCCTTAATCACAAAACCGAATCGGGAATGGAGTGTCCTCAACTATTAAAAATGAGTAAATTGGTATAAATGAAGTCATAGGGCATGTTCACTTTTATTGCCACTTTCAAGTTTCAACCCTACCATCATTTGATATTACTAAATTTTGGTAGGATAACAAGCTAAACAGTATTCTACCAATGCCATCCTACCATGATTTGATAGTTTTGAAACTTTCCTCTTATAAAAACACTATCAAAATTTTAAAAAGTATATCAAACTCGACACGTTTGAGCTAGGTTCCATCGATTTGGCCGAGGGAGACAACCGCAGCATGAACCTCTGGTTCCGGCATGCCCTGCTGTGCCAAGTCCGGGTGCTCCGGCTGAATGTCTTCGGCCTCGAGCTACACGACCTGCCTTTCGTCTCCCGGCACTTGGTGAAGCTAGAGCTTCGTTTTGTGATATTGATGCACAGTTTCCTTGATTTCTCGAGCTGTCCGGTGCTGGAACATTTAGAGATTGTCTCCTCCGAGTTGTCAGATGCCAAGAGGATCTCTTCCCAGTCCCTGAAACACCTCAACCTTACTCATTGCACTTTCAGCGAAAATGTCCGAATTCGTATTGATGTGCCGAATCTACTTTCCCTGTGGCTACAAGATTATCGCTGCCGGACTCCTGTGTTTGAGGTTATGCCGCTATTAGTGAAAGCATTTGTCAGTGTAACCGGTGACTCTGGGGATTGGTTAACTTGTACAAGTGGTAATGCTGACTCCGAGGAATGCCCTCATGACGATTGTGAGCTTTGTCATAGTAACACCAACTGCATGCTTCTGCAAGCTTTATCACAGGCTAGGAGTTTGATGTTGGTAGCTCAGAATCAAGAGGTATCGCTATGCTTACACTTCTATCTTTCCTATGCAGAATCTATGTGTACCCACCACTGGATATTCGTAATTAACAATTGCAATAACCTTTTTTTGCATGCAATGCCACCACAAGGGCAGGGCCGTCCCATGAATTTTAGGGGCCCTGTACGAAAATCTTATCCGAATACTAAGCATAAGCTATAAAATGAACTAATAAAAACTTAGGCTGTGTGCAGCACAAAGAGAGAAAAACTCTCTTTTTACGCGCACATGTTTCCTGCACTGCTATAGACCGTGCGTTTTTTATAAAAAATATTGAAAAGTTGCTTTAAAAATAATATTAATCCATTTTCAAGTTTAAAATTATTAATACTCAATTAGTCATGCACTAATGGCTGACGTATCTTCCCGATTTCTCTTTTTCCATCCTCTCAAACGCACACCCTTATGCCCCATGATATATTTTGTAGCAGTATAAACTGGAGTAGAAAAAAAATTGTATATGCGCATAATCTTCAATTAAAAAGCATAATTCTCTTAGTGTTTCCTAAAAATAAAATTTTCAATGATTTGCATAAGACATTAGTTGAAAGTTGAAATGCTATATAAACCTATGAACATATAGATAAAGATGTCAAAAATAGTATTTAATTTAGTATGCATACTAGATAAATCATAAACCTTATGACCAAAATAAAAATTTAGTGCACATATACGCTACTGCATGCATTGCAGCCGGCCTTCTTGCTTGCTGCCTTGCAGCCGTAGCGGCGTGGAGAGCAAAGGCGTTGCTTGCTGCCTTGCCACTTTGATGCTTGCTGCGTTGCGGCGGCACAACGCACAGCGGCAGACGCACAGACGTCGAGCGACGAGCATGCGAGATTGGGGCCCCCTGAAGATCGGGGGCCCTATTCGGTCGCGCTGGTCGCGCTCCCCTCGGGACGGCCCTGCACAAGGGAGTTCTTAAATCATTGTTAACATCGAGTTTTTATGGATCTCTTCTGTGTCTATTTTGTCCAGTTTGTTTTCAAAAGAGACATGATGCGGTGCCCTACATTTAGTAACTTGAAGACTTTGTTACTCATTGACTCCTTCTACGTGGCCTTCGACTTGCATGGAATTACTTGCATCCTTCGACACTCACCAGTTCTAGAGAAACTCACTCTTGAGCTTTTTTGTCAGGTATATATATTCTAAATAGAAAACCGCTACATATTTTACATTTATTACATTACATTGATTGATCTTGGCCAACTGTTTTATTGTTATTTTTTGTCACTGTTATTGTTTGCAGGAATCTGAACATATATTGGAAATGAAAGGAAGCTATAATCAAACGGAGAGGTCATCTGCAATATCAGAGCATCTTAAGTCAGTCGTAGTCAAATGTGGAGTGATTGATGAGAGAGTTACCAAAGTTTTGAAGTTCCTGCCTACATTTAATATTCGTAAGATAACTAGCAACACTGTTCATTGTTTCTATATTTCTGAAATTTTCCTCCAGGTTCATATTTATGAAAGAAAGAAAATAATGTAGAAACTCCTTCTTTGTTAGAAAATCTAGAGATAGCTGTACGAAATTGAAAAGAAAATGAAAAATCCTGCACTGCGTTTGGTGGGAACGAGGAGCTCAATCTAATCTGTTATGTTGGCAGATAGTATGCATAAAGCTATGTATGATCATTTTATTGTGAAGTACAATGCATAAACAGTAAGGTCATGTGTTGAATAGTTTTCAATATTTGACTTGTGCTGATAATTTATTGGTTTGCTGATTACTAGTTCTGAATCAGCACGATTGTCTGTTTTTCTATAACTTAACAATCAGTAATTGTAAGCAATAACACATTTTATTTTCCACCTTCGTTTTCTTTTATTATACTGTGAAAATACTTTCTTACATGGCCCTTGTTTTCATCAGTTTATAAACCTGTAGTCTCACATGCTCAATAATTTGAGTTATTTTTCTTCTTTGTACTGGTTGCACATTTATGAAGAAAACCATTGGTGCCATGTCCATGTCCATGTCCAGCTATTTCCTTTATCCAATTGATGGCTTCAATAGTTCCTTGTGAATGAAACACCTTCGACTGATTTCTGTTTTGATTGTAGCTCGGATGTTATGACTTGTGAGAAAACATGGATGGTCTGTGTTTGTGAGGGGGTAATTTAGGCTGATGAACTTTTGTTGAGAGCAGGTGGAAAACGGGAAATGGTTCATGATCATTAATCATATTTTTGTGTCATCTTTATGTTACTACTTACTACTAGAACATATTACTGTGATTAATTAAGCCGCATGCTGGTCTAGTGAATTTCACTTTTCTTTTAGTACATTTCACAAAATCTTAGTTTTGGGGGTTCATAAAACCCCCTAGGTTTCACTATTTATTTTAAGGAAACCCAGGTTTTTGGAGCAACACTTTCCATAAAACCTTTAGGTGTCTATCATCGATTTGTCTATGGCCCATTATTTTTGTGTATAATGCTTGTACAAAGTTCGTATGTGGTATACTTTTAGTACATAGACAATTAGCTATCTTCTCCTCAACCGTTGATTGCTGATAGCATGACCATTTGTGGGTTTACTTAACGAGTTAACGTATCTTTACTGTTGGGGTTCACATTATCATCTTTTTTTTTTTTGCCATTGTGCAGTGGGAGGGATAGTGTAGCCTAGGAATGTGTGTTTTAGGCCTACTCTGTGAGTATATACTTGAAATACTATATAATTATATATTTTAGTGGCATGATTGTTTTGCATAGAGATGCTTGTTTATGAAACATTTTGCCTTAAGTAGGGTTAAATGAAACAAATTGCTAACCATGTTTTTTTTAAAAAAAAGCTATTTTTGTAGTCTGTTACCTTATTATGAGTTTCTTGGAATTGCACATTTTAATTGCTCAGTTGATGCTCTGACTATGAACTGACTCTGCATTTTCTCTTGCAGGTTTCAGTTTCGAGTAGGGTTCAAAAATTGGGCTGTACATGAATCTACTAGTCTTTTTACTGTTCAGAGCGTTGGTGCTTAATTTGCTGTGACAACTGAGATGGTTGCTGTATTATGGGATGGAGTTAGTATATCCTATGTCAGTTCTTAGCCACACGAACGGTTTAGAACTGACAATGACCTAGTAAGAATCTGTAGTAGACGGAATTAAGAAGGGCAGGTAATCTAGTTGGAACTATGCTAGTTAATTCGGATCCATTCTCTCGGGGACGATGAATCTGCTATCTTGCTTTAATCAACATTTCTCCGCCAGTAATGTTTAATAGTACACACATCTGGTAATGTATTTAACTATTTGGGCGTGTGTTTCGTTAATCTATGAACCTCATGTCCTCCTGGGAGAGGTTTCCTTTTCGTTATTGGTGAGAACTTAGCTGGAGTTTGTCTGTAGATTAAGGAAAAAGTCCAAATACCCCCTATACTTTACATAATGTAAAGTCTTTCTAGCACTCTAAACTTTAAAACCCCTTAAGGTGGTTTGTATAACCCCTTAAGGTGGTTTTGTATATTGGTTTTTATCTAATTTGTATATAAATTGAATGAGTTTAGTCACGTGTCATACACATTGGACTTACAACTGATAATATGCAAATATGTTATATTTGTTATTTAAAGTTGTTTGTTTAAGCTTTTAAAATATACAAAACCACCATTCAAAACCATCTTATGGGGTAATTTGAACATTTTTACAAAGTTCAGAGGGTTAGATGTATGGTTTTAAAGTTCAGGGTGCTAGATGGATTTTCATCCAAAGTTTAGGGGGCATTTGGACTTTCTCTGTAGATTAATGACTTACAATTTTTTTTAGATAATGGAATTTATATCCCGGCCTTGACTCAATAGAGCTACAGCCAATTATTACAAAGTATCACTCATACAAAGAGTGTAGTTCAAATGTAATCAAACACACTCAACAAAATAAAAAGCAAACCAAGATAAAGAGTACACATTTATTCAAGTCTATTTGTGAATCTCCATCCAAAGTTTGTAAAGAGTTGCATCACCGTCATCTCGAGTTTGCGACATGCAACCTTCATAAGTTCACCATCCTCTTCACACTTTTGCAGCTTTGCCCAAAACCGGAGCTGATATGTTACCTGGAATATTACCTGTATATATGAAGTATATGGTGATTTGTTAAAAACTAAATCATTCCTACTCAACCATAGGGCCCAACATATGGCAGATGCTCCTACAAGTATGAGATTACACTTCTTCTTATTAACCCCCATAAGCCACCCATCAAACATATTAGATATGGTACTTGGAAGGTTTAAACCAAAAGAGAATTGTACTGCTCTCCAAACAAATCTTGCATAATGACAATCAAGAAAAAGATGCTGTATGGTCTCATTTTTCATGCAGAAACATCATCTTAAACTGCCATTTCAATTTCGTCTTGCCAAATTGTCCTTAGTCAGCACAACCCCTTTAAGCAAGTACCACATAAAGATCTTAATCTTGAGTGGCATCTTAAGCAACCCCTTTAAGCAAGTACCACATAAAGATCTTAATCTTGAGTGGCATCTTAAGCTTCCAAATAATCTTATTTCTTTCAATATATCCATTATTAATTAAAGCTAGATACATTGACCTAACAGAAAAACTACCACTCTGATGACTTACATGGAAGCCCAGTATTTGGCTCAAAACAGGTGTAATTTATAGGCCGGTAACATTTCACCGCTGGGCTTAAATTCGTGCTTGGAAGAGCTGTGGAATAAGTCTACTTGCTGTCTTTTATTTTACGTCGAGTTTAGTTGGTGTCCCTAATCTGTAAGGGTTAAATTTCATTGACGTGGCAAGTTGACCCGATACACTCATGCTAACTAGTTGTTTACGTTAAAAAAAAAGTCCCACATGTTATTCTCCCTTTCCTCCCCTCCTTTCTCTCTCTCTCCCTCCTCTTTCCCGCAAAAGCCGACTCTAGCGACAACACCCCCGACGGCATCACGCTCGGGCACAACGAACGGTTTAGAACTGACAATGACCTAGTAAGAATCTGTAGTAGACGGAATTAAGAAGGGCAGGTAATCTAGTTGGAACTATGCTAGTTAATTCGGATCCATTCTCTCGGGGATGATGAATCTGCTATCTTGCTTTAATCAACATTTCTCCGCCAGTAATGTTTAATAGTACACACATCTGGTAATGTATTTGACTATTTGGGCATGTGTTCATTGGTGGAGAAACCATCTTTCGTAGGTCGACCAAATTTCACAATAGTCTCGGTTCTATTAAAAACCGGGACTAAAAATCCCGGTTAAAAAAATTTTGATCTTAAGCATCATCTTTAGTCCCGGTTCATCCTCTGTCAGAGGTATGTCAGGGGGCCGAGGATCTTTAGTCCCAGTTGATACTACTAACCGGGATAAAGATTATCACTTTACTCCCGATGAGTAAAGATCATTTAAATCTTTAGTACCGGTTGGTGTTATTCGGGAGTAAATATTTCTCCCCCACATCTGATCAGTTAAGTCCCAGATATATATTTAGTTAAAGATTAGATCATCCCCTCTCTTCCTCTTCTCATATCCAATCCCCTCCCATCTCCTCCTCCCCTCTACTCCCTCCCATCAACCGGGCGGCAGTGGCGGGCAGGAGGCCGGCGGCGGCGCGGCCGCCATGGCGGTAGGACCGGCGGGCACCAGATTCGAGCGATGGCTAGGTGTGAAGAGCTTAGTGAAGCAGAGGAAGACGAGGTGGACGAGGTCCCTGGGCAGCATTCCTAGGATCCGGCGACGGGGAAGAAGTTGGTGGAGGGCGCTGACGATGACAGTGGTCTTAGATTTATGCATGGGTGCTGGAGATCCACACAAAGCCGGGGGGACTGGGGACGACGGCGAGCTCAGCATGCCAATGGCGAAGTTCGGCCTCCCCTTGATGAAGGTTGTACTCATACAAGCTCGATGACTGCCTCCCTCTTTCTCTCCCACCTCTGCCTCCCTTGCACGGAGGCCGAGCAAGCTCAAGCTTGGACACGCTCGTCGACTGCCTTTCCCCCCTCTCCTACCTCCACCTCCCTCGGAGGCCAGGCGAGCTTGTGCTTAGACGCGCTCGTCATTCACCTCTCTCGACACCAACACCCGAGCAGTGTTCATGGTTGGGAAGAAAAGAGAAGAAAGACATCTGGGCCCCACATGTTATTTATTTTATTTTTGCTGACTAGGATGCCATGTCAGTGAAACCAGACATCCATACTATCATGAGACCTAATTTAACCTGATTTTATAAGTTAATGGGTTCAGATTAGTGGTATTGCGCTTCAAGGATGTCGATTAAACTTGTCGTAAAGATAGAGACGACAAGTGGACTAGGGGCTTGGGGTAGTAGGAGTATCGGTGCCTATATATCCAAGCAAATGAGACCCTTGCTACCATTGAACTCAAGGTAGTCCTTCCACTCCAAGCTCACCACCCTCCACTACCACCACCATCTTGAACTCCCCTAACACCGCCCATGTTTGCTCCCTTGTGAACTCCTCTAGGGTGGTGATGACCTTAGTGGCTGGGGCCGCAGGTGGCCGGCGATGGTGAGCTCAGTGTCACTAGCCCGCTTCTCCACGTTAATTAGAGCCCCTTCACCAAGTCCCCTTGTCGTCGTGCATCTCCTCCTCCTCGACCACCGGCTACTCGGTGAAACTTTGCTCAATGACGTCGATGTCAACTTCGACGTTGAGGGCGGTGGTGATACGACCACTACAACTACAACGCCAAGGATAAGGTGTTGCTGGTGCTTGATGAGGCGGTGGTAGAGTACAAGCTATAGAAGCGGCGTTGGTGACTTGGCGTGTAGAGATCTGATGTGGGCATTTATTTCCAACGACCATGCTGACTCAACCAATTTGACCAAGGTCAACATGTTACGTGAACTGGAACTACTTTCAAAATAGTTGAGTAAGTTGTTTTGGACCGTTTTAAATTTAGAAGGCTATATATCCTAGGTTGAGAAATAGACTTGGCAATTAGTTAAGATAGTTGAAACGGATTTTTCCTTCTAGCCGATATACTGCCTCTATTTTAAAATATATGACGCCGTTGATTTTCCGTATAATGTTTAACTATTCGTCTTATTTTTTTAAAAAAATATAAATATCACTTATTTTGTTGTGACTTGTTTTATCATCAAATAAAATATGATTTTAACTTATAATTTTACATATTTATATCAAAACTTTAAATAAGATGAGTGGTTAAATGGAAATGTGCCGAGATTTCCATTCATCCTATCAACTGATATTAGGCCGGAAATATCTTTATCATGGGCTCAATGCTCTATGCTGTTTTCGGCCCATAGTCAAATGCCCGGACTTTCTTTCTTTTTATTTTTTATTTTTTATTTTTTATTTTTCTAGGGACTAGAAAAAATACCCATGCATTATAACGATTGAACGCTATTTTAGTCTTATTACTGTTAATAGAAAAAAATACTCGTGTATTGCAACGGGTGAAAATTATTTTAATCTTATTATTGTTATATGGTTTAGTTAAGATGAAATTCAGTTTGTTAAATTCGCTTGGACATATATATTTTGTTAGAAAATCATGAGCTACAATTAGGAGTCCGATCGTCTCAAGTTAGCATGCGAGTTTTTTAAAGGGATTTCTTATACGATTCCTTCTATATTTTCAAAAGCGAACAAACTTATAAACCGAGTCAAATATGGATTTATATTTCCAAAAAGAACAAACTCAAAAATCGACTCATACATGGATAACGTACCAAATTATCGGAAAAAACATCTTCAATTTTTATAATAGTAGAGATAGAGATATGGTTTAGTTAAAATGAAATTCATTGTGGTAATTCACTTGAATATATTTTCTTTTTGAAAATCCTGAGCTACGGTTAGAAGTCCGATCATCTTAAGTTAGTATGTGAGTTTTTTTTAAAGAAATTTCTTATATGACTCACTTGTGTATTTGCAGAAGTGAACTAACTTAAAAGTTTTAGACTCAAATATGGACATGTATTTTCAAAAACGTATGAAATTAAAAACCGACTCATACACATATCACGTACCTTGTAATAGTAGAGATTAGGGCCGAGGCTTCCCTCCCTAGCACTACGTTAGGGGTTAGGGTTGGACTACCGATCGCTTCGACTCCTCCTGCTCGGGTGCGGCGGCCGACGGCGAGGTCCCCATCTCTCTCTCTCGCTCGCTCTTTCCCCCACGTTGCATCCTCCATTGTGAGTTCGAGTTGTTCTTGCGCTGCTGCCCCGACGCCCGCCTCCTGTTCGACGTAATGCCTCCGGGGAAAGCGCCCTTCGGCGACGGCGGCGTCGACGATAGGTTAGGGGATCTTCCGGATGAAGTCCTCCAACACATCCTCGGTTTCCTCCCGGCGCAAGAAGCCGTGCAGACCTGCGTGCTGGCGCGGCGCTGGCGCCACCTCTGGAAGTCCGTCGCGACCTTGTGCGTCACCAGCTGGGACTGGAAGAAGGAGGTGTCCATGGAGACGAAGTTCATGCATTTCGTGCACCGCCTTCTGCTCCACCGCGGGCGCGCGCCTATGGACAAATTCGATCTCAATCTCTCCGGCGGCGACACCCGCCTCGTGAGCATCTGGTTCCGGAATGCCGTGATGTGCCAGGCCCGGGTGATACGGCTGAATATCCATCCGTGGGGATCCGAGCCCGAGCTAGACAACCTGCCAGTCGTCTCCCGGCATTTGGCGAAGCTGCAGCTTTCTGGTGTGAAATTGATGCAGAGTTTCCTCGATTTCTCGAGCTGTCCGGTGCTGGAACATCTAGAGATTGTCCATTGCGACTTGTCCGATTCCAATGCCAGGAAGATCTCTTCCCTTTCCCTGAAACACCTCTACATCTTCCGTTGCATTTTCAGCCGTACTTTCCACACTCAAATTTACGCGCCGAATCTCGTCTATCTTGGTCTAGTTTATTATATGAACCGGACTCCTGTGTTCGAGGGTATACCATTGTTAACAGAGGCAGTTGTCGGAGTCGCTGCTGAATCTGGAGATTGGAATGCTTGTCCAAGATTTGATGATAGTAACACTAACAGCTGCATGCTTCCGGAAGCTTTATCACAGGCCAAGAAGTTGGTGTTGGAAGTTGAGGAACAAGATGTATGTTATGCACTCATGCTTTCTCATTCACTGCCACCACATGTGCTTTAATTTCTTACATCATCTGTTTTCTGCGAGTATTAGTTGATCTTTTTGTGTTTTGCCTTTTGTCCAGTTTAATTTCAAAATGTACTGGCAACATTGCCCTACATTTAGCAAGTTGAAGACTTTGTTTATCAGTGTATGCATATCAGCGATTCTTGACTTTGAAGGACTTAGTTGCATCCTTCGACACTCACCAGTTCTAGAGATGCTCACTCTTCAGTTTCATCGCTCGGTGTGTATTCTAAATGAAAATCACTTCCTGGTTACAATTATCACATAACGCTGGTATCTTGGCCAAGTGTTTTATTGTTATTTTGTTTCTGTTATTATTGCAGGAATTTCGACAAAAAGATAAGGTGGAAATGAAAGGAAGCTATAGTCGCATGGAGAAGTCATCTGCAATATCAGAACATCTTAAGATAGTCGCGATCCAATGTGATGATATAGATGATCAAGTTATCAAAGTTTTGAAGTTACTGTCTACATTTAGTATTCGTAAGCTAACTAGCAACGTTATTCATTCTTTCTGTATTTCTTAAAATTGCCTTCAGCTTTCATGTGTGTGAAAGAAAACTAGTAATGCATACTCCTAATTTGATAGAAAAATCCAGAAATAGGAGTTCAAATTGAAAAGGCAATGAAAATCCTGCACTGTATTTGGTGGTAGTGAGGAACTCATTATATTCCATCGTACTGCCAGATACTATGCATAAAGCTATTTGAGGTCTATTTATCGTGAACTACGACATTGAATAAACAGTTAGTTGATTCATTGATCTGTCAAATAGCTTTGAAATATTTGACTTGTTCTGATAATTTATTGGTTCGTTGATTAGCAAGATTGTATGTCTTTCTCCTTTTAATAATTATAATAGTTCAAGTAACAGCACACTGTGTTGAACTGTTGCCTCACTCGTTTGATGGCTCACTACATATACTCAGTTTCATGCCATTGTTGACTGTATTACCCATCATTCTGTTCTACTTACAGGCTAACTGCATTTATGTGAATGGCCAATGAAGCAATGCTTACCTTCATATGTTTCTTGATTTTGCATTTGGTTACCTTTTGTTGAGGAGTTATTGTTTATATGCAGGAATACACATATGCTAGCATGATATCTTTATACTGTAGCTTTCTCTTGAATATTCTCTTTATTTTTAATTTTTGATTCTGTACTCACTACATAACTTTAGTGCCTGTCATAATTTAGTTGCCATCACACAGCAGGAGAGTGAGGAAGGAGATAGTGTAGACCAGGAATGTGTATTTTGGGGCTACTAATGTGACTATAGGGTTAAAATACTATAAATTAGTATAATGGCAGGGTAATTTTGCATAGATATGTTCTATGAAAAAAACTTGCCATAAAAAGTACGTAAGGTTATTTCACTGTATGAAACAAATTGCTTACAATGGGGTTTTGAAATTAACTCATTGTGTAGTCTGTTCCGGTATTTAAATTTATTGTCAAGCAACTGAACATTGTAATATCTGCAGATGATGCTTACTGCCTCAGATTGTGAACTTACCCTACATTTTCTTTGACAGGTTTCAGTTTCGCGTAGCGTTTTAAAGTTGGGCTCTCCAGGATCTACTGCTACTCAGAGCGTTGGTGCTTAATCTGCTGTGACAAGCATGCCCTATTCTTGCAGTCTCAGGCTGTGTTTAGTTCAAAGTTTGGAAGTTTGGTTGAAATTGGTACGATGTGATAGAAAAGTTGTGTGTGTATGAAAGGTTTGATGTGATGGAAAGTTGGAAGTTTGAAAAAAAACTTTGGAACTAAACAGGGCCTTAGCCTCATAGGGGCGGTTTAGAACTGACGAAATGACCTAGACAGAATTTGTAACTGTAGTGCCCAAAAAATGGATTTAGAGGTGCAGGGTAAGCTAGCCGATTAGTTTATACTGGACTATATTGTTATTTTATTATATCATCATCAGCCGATTGCCTTTATATCATTATCTACATTGGACATATAGTCGATTGCTTAAACCCTATCGCTTTCGGCTGGTATCGGCATCGGCTATTATCGGCTATCGACTGGAACTACTCCATTGGCTTGTCAGCCGATCGGCTGTTTTATCTGCTGTTTGCATATCTTGTCAGTTGCAGGATCAAACTGACTAGCACGCCCGCATCTCACCAACCTTTGGACCTGTACTGGAGTTAAGCAGATCTCTCAGGCCAGTGTATTCGATTTTTTCGTCAACAAGGTGACGTATCCATCGACAGTAAAATATGTTGGCCCAGTCTTTTTAGATGTGCTCATAGGGGTACGATGTGCGTATGTGTTCATAGGAGTGAGTTCGCATGCGTTGTGGACACCACGTTTGTACGGTGTTTCAAAAAAAAAAGAATCCATAATACTGCCTTTGTTTCCAAATGAATGATGTTGATTAGTGCAATTTTGAACTAACCAGTGTCAAACAAAAAGAAACGTAGAGATATAACTTATATGTTTCTAGAATATAACTTGTATGGAACTTTTAAAGAATCCTTTGGTAACATGCTATTTCATGAAGTGGAGGTCGTGGGATTAAATCTCCTCACCCCTTACGTGCATTGTGATTTTTTTCCTTTGTCACTTGCATGAATTTTAAAGCAAATCTAACGATTCATAATAATCATATGAAAGTTACATACCAATTACATGCAAATTACAATTATATATTTACATTCGACAATTTTTTGAGATAAAATTTATCTACAAACGTATAACACAATGTATTAATTTTGAGCTGGATGAGATTAGGCCTGTTTACCCATAAGGTTGGGCCTTCCACATAGGCCTAAGGAAAAAGTACACCGAAGGTCCCTCAACTTGTCGTCGAGTTACGAAATCGTCCCCCAACCAGAAAACCGGATATATGTCATCCCTCAACTTACAAAACCGTCCACTTTAAGTCCTTTGGTGGTTTTGATTTCGGTTTTGTCCGACGTGGCATCTGAGTCAGCGTGGAACCCACGTGCGCCCCACATGTCAGCGCGTCCACATCAGCCTCCTCTCTCTCCCCTCTCTCTCACTCCTCTCTGGGGCTCTGGGCAGGCCTTTATCGTGAACTACGACATTGAATAAACAGTTAGTTGATTCATTGATCTGTCAAATAGCTTTGAAATATTTGACTTGTTCTGATAAGCTATAGTCGCATGGAGAAGTCATCTGCAATATCAGAACATCTTAAGATAGTCGCAATCCAATGTGATGATATAGATGACCAAGTTATCAAAGTTTTGAAGTTCCTGTCTACATTTAGTATCCGTAAGCTAACTAGCAACGCTATTCATTCTTAATTTCTGTATTTCTTAAAATTGCCTTCAGCTTTCATGTGTGTGAAAGAAAACTAGTAATGCATACTCCTAATTTGATAGAAAAATCAAGAAATAGGAGTTCAAATTGAAAAGGCAATGAAAATCCTGCACTGTATTTGGTGGTAGTGAGGAACTCATTCTATTCCATCGTACTGCCAGTCTGCCAGATACTATGCATAAAGCTATTTGAGGTCTATTTATCGTGAACTACATTGAATAAACAGTTAGTTGATTCATTGATCTGTCAAATAGCTTTGAAATATTTGACTTGTTCTGATAATTTATTGGCTTGCTGATTAGTTTCGAACAGTAGCAAGATTGTATGTCTTTCTCCTTTTAATAATTATAATAGTTCAAGTAACAGCACACTGTGTTGAACTGTTGCCTTGTTGCCTCACTCGTTTGATGGCTCACTACATATACTCAATTTCATGCCATTGTTGATCGTATTACCCATCATTCTGTTCTACTTACAGGCTAACTGCATTTATGTGAATGGCCAATGAAGCAATGCTTACCTTCGTATGTTTCTTGATTTTGCATTTGGCCACCTTGTTGAGGAGTTATTGTTTATATGTAGGGATGCACATACGCTAGCATGATATCTTTATACTGTAGCTTTTCTCTTGAATATTCTCTTTATTTTTAATTTTTGGTTCTGTACTCACTACATAACTTTAGTGCCTGTCATAATTTAGTTGCCATCACACAGCAGGAGACTAGGAATGTGTATTTTGGGGCTACTAATGTGACTATAGGGTTCAAATACTATAAATTAGTATAATTGCAGGGTAATTTTGCATAGATATGTTCTATGAAAAGAACTTGCCATAAAAAGTACGTAAGGTTATTTCACTGTATGAAACAAATTGCTTACAATGGGGTTTTTGAAATTAACTGATTGTGTAGTCTGTTCCGGTATTTAAATTTATTGTCAAGTAACTGAACATTGTAATATCTGCAGATGATGCTTACTACCTCAGATTGTGAACTTACCCTACATTTTCTTTGGCAGGTTTCAGTTTCGAGTAGCGTTTTGAAGTTGGGCTCTCCAGGATCTACTGCTACTCAGAGCGTTGGTGCTTAATCTGCTGTGACAAGCATGCCCTATTCTTGCAGTGTCAGCCTCATAGGGGCGGTTTAGAAGTGACGAAATGACCTAGACAGAATTTGTAACTGTAGTGCCCAAAAAATGGGTTTAGAAGTGCAGGTAATCTAGTTGGACCTAATATACCAACCATATGCTTTGATCTCTTTTGGCCCCTTGGTTAACTCGGATTCATTCTCTCTGGGATGATGATCTGTTAGTTCTGAAAATATTGCTCCATCTGGTAATGTATTTTGGGCAAGTTTGTCGATCCATAGAGCTCATGTCGTTTTGATTTGTGATAGATGTTTCTTTTGGTTATGGATGAGAATCTACCTATAGTTTTATGCAGATCAAACCATGAAACATTGAATTTCTATACCAACCTTTTGAAATTTATTACTCCCTTCGTTGCATATTATAATTTTTTTTTGACTTTTTTAAACCAAACTACTTAAAAGTCTGACCAAATTTATAGAAAAATATAATACTACCTCCGTTTTTTAATAGATGACGCCGTTGATTTTTCCTCACATGTTTGACCATTCGTCTTATTTAAAAAATTTACGTAATTATAATTTATTTTGTTATGAGTTGTTTTATCACTCATAGTACTTTAAGTGTGATTTATATCTTATACATTTGCATAAAATTTTTGAATAAGACGAGTGGTCAAACATGTGAGAAAAAGTCAACGGCGTCATCTATTAAAAAATGGAGGGAGTAACATTTATATGTTTCATTACATCTAATATTGAACATGTTATATATTTTGGTAGTTTCTTTGTTTTGTGTTGAAAATATTACTATATTTTTTTATTAATTTGATCAAACCTAAAAAAAATTGACTTAGGAAAAAATTAAAATGACCTATGGTATGAAACGAAGGTTCCAGTGCTCTTCGTTGCCCCATTTGCGAGGCTCAATTCCTCTCAGAGTTATTGGTCAATTAGACCTAGTTGGATGGACCAAATTTTGGCCCATCAAAGTGTAATAGGCCACCAAAGTGAACTAAAATTTTGGCACATGCAAATTGATGGATGTGCTTTCTGTCATACCCGAGGAATTAATCTCGGACTATGTATATATTGTATATTTATTAATAAACTTTCTAAAAATGTAAGTATGATATAATCATAAAATAATTACATTGGGCCTTATATCCACTCGGGATCATATCCTAAGTTAACACGGGTACTCTTATTTACGGCTAATTATTTTTTCAATAGTAGGTGACGTATCCATCGACAGTAAAATATGTCGGCCTAGTCTTTTCAGATGTGCTCATAGGGGTACGATGTGCGTATGTGTTCATAAGAGTGAGTGTGCATGCGTTGTGGACACCACGTTTGCACTGTGTTTCTAAAAAAAAAGAATCCATAATACTACCTTTGTTTCCAAATGAATGATGTTGATTAGTGCAATTTTGAACTAACCGGTGTCAAACAAAAAGAAACGTAGAGATATAACTTATATGTTTATAGAATATAACTTTTATGGAACTTTTAAAGAATCCTGCGGTAACATGCTATTTCATGAAGTGGAGGTCGTGGGATTAAATCTCCTCACCCGTTACGTGCATTGGGATTTTTTTTCCCTTTGTCACTTGCACGAATTTTAAAGCAAATCTAACTATTTATAATAATCATATGAAAGTTAGGGCCTGTTCACTTTGATGCCATTTTCAACCTTACCAAAATTTGGTAAAGTTGCTAAAAAAAAAGTGACTACATTTAGTTTGTTGCCAAATTTTGATAACTATATAAGAAATCCTGCTAAAATTTTGGTAAGTTGTCAAATTTTGGTAAGGATTTTTTTTCATTAACTCTGGGCTAGCACTAGGGCTGGGGTACACTACGTCACTACCATCTTCCTCAGCTCCGGCGGGTGAGGCTGCCGGCGGCGAGGTCTCCGTCTGTCTCTGCCTCTGATTCTCACTCGCTTTGCTCCAGTTTCATCCGCCCGCGCAGACCAGTGGTTGTTTCTTGCCCTGCGGCCGCGACGCCCGCCGCCTGTTCGACGGAATGTCTCCTCCAGGGGAGGCGGGGAGGAGGGGCAAGGGAGCCGCGCGCCCGAGCGACGATCGGATAGGGCACCTGCCGGACGAAGTACTGCATCACATCATCGGGCTCCTGCCGGCGCCGGACGCCGTGCGGACGTGCGTGCTGGCGCGGCGGTGGCGCCACCTCTGGAAGTCCGCCACGGGCCTGCGCATCATCGCCGGCGACGACGGGGTGGGGCTGGTGCCCATGGAGGAGCTCCACGATTTCGTGGACCACCTGCTGCTCCTCCGCGGGCGCGCGCCCCTGGACACCTGCGAGCTCAGCTTCGCCGGGCTGTCGTCCGACGGCGGCGGCGGCGACGCCCGCCTCGTGGATCTCTGGTTCCGGCATGCCGTGCTGTGCGAGGTCCAAGCTCTCCGGTTGAATGCCCCTCGAAGTGCCTCACGCCTCGTGCTAGATGGCCTGCCTCTTGTGTCCCGGCGCTTGGCGAAGCTAGAGCTTGCTCATCCTGAATTTGGTGCACAATTTCCTCGATTTCTCGAGCTGTCCGGTGCTGGAACATCTGGACATTGTCCTCTGCAGCTTGTCATGTGCCGAGAAGATCTCTTCCCAATCCCTGAAACGCCTCAACATCACTGCATGCGATTTCAGCGAAATTTTCCGCACTCGTATTGATGTCCCCAATCTCCTTTCGCTGCGCCTGGATAATTATAATCACCGGACTCCTGTGTTCGAGGGCATGCCGTTATTAGTGGATGCCTTTTTCGGTGTCACCTTTGCTTCTGGAGATATCAGGTGTTGCCCAAGAGTTAATGATGACCTTGAGGAATGTCCTTATGACGATTGTGACAATTGTCCCAGTGACAACAATTGCAAGGTTCTGCAAGCTTTTTCACAGGCTAAGAATTTGGCGTTGGTCGCTGACTCACAAAAGGTTTGTTTTTGTTATGCCTTTTTTTAACATGAACTGCCTTTTACAGAACCAGCTTTTCCTTCTCAAATCATCTGTTAGTTGACCTTTATTGTTTGCATTTTGTCTAGTTTATTTTCAAAAGGGAATTGATACGGTGCCCTACATTTAGCAAGTTGAAGACTTTGTTGCTCAGTGACAGCTGGATTGTGGCCTTCGACTTGCATGAAATTACTTGCATCCTTCGACACTCACCAGTTCTAGAGAATCTCACTCTTCAGTTTTTCCACCCGGTACATATGCATTTATATTCTAAATTGGAAACTTCTGCCTGGTTACAATTATTATATTACATTGATTTATCTTGGCAAGTCTTCTGTTATTAGTTTTGTTACTGTTATTATTATGGCAGGGACCTGACTATAACGTGGAAATAAAAGGAAGCTATAGTCGAATGGAGAGATCGTCTGCAATATCAGAACAACTTAAGATAGTCGTAGTCAAATGTGGAGTGGTTGATGAGAGAGTTATCAAAATTTTGAAGTTCCTATCTACATTTAATATCGGTAAGCTAACTAGCAACATTATTCGCTCTTTCTGTATTTCTGAAATTTGCCTTCCACTTGATTGCAAATAATGCAGAAATTCCTACTTTGTTAGAAATCTAGAGGTAGGAGTACCAATCACCAGATCAATTAAAAGAAAACGGAAATGCTGCACGACATTTGGTGGGAGTGGGAAACTTAATCTAAACATTTCTGTTGAATTAGTTTTGAATATTAAACTTTTTTGATAATTTATTTCCTCACTGGTTAGTTCTGAACAGTAGCAAGCTTTGTCTGTCTTTATGCTTTTACTTAACAAGTAATAGTTTTAAGCAACAACACATTGAACTGTTGTTTACTTCACTCTTACAAATGGCTCACTATATATACTCAGTTTCATGCCCTTGTGAATGGCTAAACTAAGCAATACTTTGAATCTTTAGAATTAACTGTTTTCTTGAATATTTTCGTTGTTCCTTTGAGTCTGTAGGTTGTACATAACTTTTAGTGCCTTTCATAATTTATTTTTATTTCCACCCTTTCGTTCTTTCTACCGATTGTTGTCATCTTCATGTCCAGTTATTTTTGCTTCATTTGCCCTAATGATGACTTCTATAGTTCCTTGTGGCTTGTGGACGAAAAACCTTTGACTGATTTCTTCTTTTGTGATTGTAAAATCTGATGTTATGGGGAAAAAATGGTTGGTCTGTGTTCTTAGTGTAGGGGCAGTTTAGGCTGATAAATTCTTTTTAAGGGCAGGTGGAAGCTGTTAAATATCATTAATCATACTTTTGGATCATCTTGATGTTAGTTGAAGATATTACTGCATGCTGGTCAAGTGAATACCACTTTTCTTTTAGTAAATTTCACATAATGCAGGTTGGAGGGGCGTCAGTAATGCTGTAATGCAAAACCCAGATCTGCATTTTATTTCAAGGAAACCTAGGTTTTGGAGCAAAATGTTTCGTAATACCTCAGGCACATGCATATGTAACCCATTTGTCTATGATATTTATGTGCAATACTTATACAAAATGGAATTCTTTTTGGTACATAAACACATCAGCTACCTTTTCCACAACCGTTGGTTGCCGGTAGTATAAATATTTGTTAATGTGTCTCTGCTACTGGGATTCACATTATCATCTCTGCCATTGCACAATGAGAGAGTGCGGAAGGAGATATAGTAGCTTCAGAATGTGTATTTCAGGCTTACTAATGTGTGTATATACTCGAAATGCTAGATGGTATAAATGTATAATGACATAAGTATTTTGCGTACATGTGAGGCTTATGAAGCATTTTGCCTTAAACATAACGTTATATGAAACAAATTGCTGAACATGAGGTTTCTGAAATTAGCTCCTTTTTGTTCTTTCAATATTTCTGAAATTTGAAAAAAAAATATTCGTGAATGAAAGAAGAAAACCAAAAGTGCAAATACAGATTTAGTGAAGAAAAGAGAAAATATGTAAAACAGCATTTGGAAGGGATAGAAAGAAAACATAATCCAATTTATTTTGTTGTCAAGTATGATACTTGAAAATTTACAGAGTTTTTCCATGTTGAACTGAGTAATATAATTTTCTTTTTAGATAATGGGCTGAGTAATATAAATAAGTTGCAATATGTTTTGACTTCTACACTTTGGACTGTTTACTCGTTGAATAGCTTTCATTTCCTGCAATTAAGTATTAACACAGGCTTGAAGTTCTTGGCCATAAAATAGCTCTTAATTATTGTACATATTATGTGACATTGTATCATTTGTATGGCCACGTATTTACCTTCATCTTTGAAAAATGTAAATTGCGTCTTATCTTCAAAATATCGTTGGATATGCGCAGTCTTCAGTTTCAAGGAAGGAAGTATGGGTTGATGCCTGGTCGAAAAAGAAAGTAGACAAGGGTTGATGTCTCGACGATGGATCTTCTAGATGAAGTACCTCTCTTGATTATTCCAGGAACGCAAGGCTTAAGTTCACAGTGACAAGAACCCTGTCTTTTGTCTATGAGACTGCTATGCTAGCTCCACTATGAGGACGAGGAACATCTGGATCCGGATATATTGAGTTGTTTAGATCTTCTAGCAGTGTATCTGAGCTGGTTTTACTGCAGTCGTCTGCATTTCACTAATTTCGCCTAGTGCTGTCACTTTCTACTTGAGATTATACATGTGTGGTGTCTCTTCTCCTGTCATGAAATTACGTGATTATCTCAAGTTGCCGTGTGCCACTGCCGGCTGAAGTTGCACGGTCAATAGTTTGTTCTGTTTCTACACATCTTGATTATCTCAAGTTGCCGTGTGCCACTGCTGGCTATAGTGGCGAATCTAGGATGAAAATCGAGGGGTTGCTCCTAATATCCTATATCCAACCTATAATGCAATAAAAATGTACTAAAAATATACATCCGTCGGTTTCATGCAAATCTAATTTAAATTTTGCACATAGAAAAGAAATAATAAACTAGGGAATCAACTGTCGGTACATTGTTCATCAAATATGATAACATAAACACATAAAATCCATCAATGACCTGCAGATCAAATTAAATATAGAGTTTAGCATTATAATTCCAATTATAAACACAAATAAACAATTTCACTAGGATCTAAAATGTGCCTCGGCATGTTGTTCTTATTTGTTGGATTCCTTCCTGAGTAAAAATTGTGCAATATTTGATTATCCATCATCCTTGGAAATTAATAATTAATTGTCCTTTGTATGCCTAAAATAAAGAATTGATTTAATGTAAATTTGCTGCGGTAATAATAATTAAATAAACTGAACTGAAAACTGAAGAAACTAGTGTTAGAGAGCAAAGAGATTGATTTACCTGTGTTGCTTGGCTGTGGTGTTGTGCTGGATGAGTGGACGTTGCACCGCCCGGGCAGTAGATCGTGCAAGCAGGGCGTCGTGCCGGCCGGCCATCCGGGCAGTAGCAAGCAAGTCGTCGCCCAGGGGCTCCGCCGTATTGCCGCTGCCGCTGCCGCTGCCGCCGCCGCCGCCGCCTTGAATCCTCGTCGTCGCGCCCTAAGAGCAAGTATAATGGTAAGCTATAAGCCTATTATAAGTTTATTATAAGTTTAGATGAAGGAGAGAGGTAGTGAAAAATTAAGAATATTATCTTCTATGTAAGAGCTAGCTTAGAGCATGTTCAATAGTATACTATAAACCAGCTATAAACATATTTTAAAAAGATAAACAAGAAGAGAAAAGAGCAGCGGGCTACAGATATGTAGCCAGCTGCAGCACGGACTCCAAGACGTAATGTCAGTATAACAGTGGGAACATGTATTAATAGTATAGTAAGCAACTATTTTATGAATTAGCTATTAAATTGACTATAGATGATTTGGAGCCAGTAGTTGGCTATACTATTAAACTTGCTCTTATCACAAGCTCTAAGACAAATGCATTAAATGTATAAGTGAGAGATAGAGACAGGAGATGAAAATTGTAGCCAACCTTATAGCTAATTTATTAAATATGTTGGCTTTAAGATAGGCTAATAGTAGGAAGTAAGCTCTATTATTATCCTTTCTCTAATAATCACTGTGGTTGTTCAGTTTCCATCATATATGCAGTCAACAAGCCAATGTAGGGGTGAAAACGGTACGGAAATTTCCGAGAATTCCGGCTACCGTTTCCGGTTCGCACCGACCATTTCAATCGGTACCGGTAATTGTCGGTATCGGAAATGGAAACGGTAATCTCTTTTGGAAATGGTAGCGGAAATGGGACGGGGGGTTTTCCGACCGTTTTGTCGGTTACCATATTTGATCGGTAATTTCCGTCAAATTTCCGACAAAATTCCGAAGAAGGAAGCCTGAGCGGCTGGGCGCATGGGCCTGGCTAGCAGGAGCAGCCCATTAGGCTGGGAAGAAAAACCCTAGGGCATGAGGATCAGCCGTCGTGTCGCTTCTCATTCTCTTGCTGTCTCGCGACTCTTGCACAGCTCTTCGCCGACCACTGCCGCCGCAACCGCGCCGCCGCGCTGCTGCTTGCTAGTGCTAGCCGTCGCATCCTCGCGCTTCGCCACGTCCCTTGCCGGAGAGGCACGATGGCACTTGTTGGAGGAAAATGCCGCATCCATCTGGATCCATCCGACGGCAACAATAGAGCAACATTGAGTTTGCCACCATTGCCAGGTCCACCAGGTATAGGCGTATAGCTTGAATGCTTGAGCATGATTTTTTTACATGTACAGATGAATGCTGGAGCCTTGATGTGTTTGAGCACGATTTTCGTTGAACTTTGTTTATATTGTTTGTCGACCTTATTCTCAATTCATTAATCATCATATAACGGTGATATGTGGCAGCATGATGATGCAAGGGTGAAATTATAAGGTCATCTTCATGTATAGTTAAATGTGGGATGATGCCACAGTTCGTTGTTTCCGACATGAATTTTTGACTTCCGACCGATATCGGTAGATTCCCGTTCCAACGGTTCCATTTCCGATATCGTTACCATTTCCGAGTATACCGTTCCGATTCCATTTTCGAAAAAATAAAATGAAAATGAAAATGGTAGAGGGTTTTTCCGACCGTTTTCGACCGTTTTCATCCCTACCTTGAACCAACCTACCTAGCTAGCTGGGCACGGTCAGCAACGGTTATGGCAGTTTATGTATGCAATGCGCGGCGCATTTCTTGGTCGTTGCAGTCCAATTAGTTTATAATGTCTTCAGCTAATATAACTCAATTCGATCCCTCCCCGTTGGAGTTGGACACAAGAAACTGCATCATCTGCAAGCAACATATACTGCCTCTATCCCAGAATGTAAAATATTCTCAAAGCAGACACAGGTATTAAAAAAATAGATAGAGATAATTGAATGAGGGTTATGAATCATACATTTTGATACGGATGTTGTACCTTTGCTTCTTTAAAAGATAAGAGCAAAAGTTACTAATTTACTACTCCATTCGTCCCATTTTAAGTGTAGCTATGGGTTTTTTTTGTCTAACGTTTGATTGTCCATCTCATTCAAAAATATTTTTATGATTAGTATTTTTATTGTTATTAGATGATAAAATATAAATAGTACTTTGTGCGTGTTTTTTTAAAATTCTTTTATAAATTTTTAAATAAAACGGATAATTAAATGTAAGACACGGAAATTGGACCACGGAGTACTGATGGGTAGATGTTCAGCAGCGTATCTGCAGTTAGATATCCTCGGTTGCCGTTCTCTGAAACTAGTGTGAATGCATGCAAGCAGGCATGCCTGTCCAAAATGTTCAGTTTGGTCCCTACTCTGCCGCTTTGATCTGCTCGACCACCGATTCCTGATGGTTGATGCTGCCGTTATCCCGCACTAGCTAGCTACATTCACGAGCTACAGCGTTACATCAACGGCCGGCGCGGTTAAGATGTCATCCTAAATTATAATAACTTTTAGTATTTAAAATTGGGTTAATTGGATCCATGCCACTGCAATTTTGTCATATTAGAAAAATACCACTACTATTCGCGAAATCTGCTGGGTGCCACTGCAACTTTGTAAAATTGAATCTATGCCACCGCCGTCACATTTTTCATCCATCGCCGTCACACTCCAGTGTGGGACCCACATGTCAGCTTCATCCTCTTCCTCCATCCCCTCTCTTCTTCCTTCCCCATCTCTCTCCGGCGAGCATGGCCGGCGAACAGCAGCAGCAGGTGGCCGGCAACAGCAATAGCAGTAGCAGCAGTAGCCGGCCGACGGCGGCGGCGAGGGCCACGAACGCTGCCGCGTCCTCCTCACACCCCATGTTCTGCGCCCACCTGCGCCGCAGCGCCGCACGGGGCACTCCATGCGGAAGGCCTGTGTGCAAGGCCCGCGTCTCCGTTCGAGCTCGCTCCGATGCACCCATGGTGTGTGTGCTCGATCATGTTCCATATGCAGCTAGTGTTCTTCTTCTTCGCATGGATGTTTGTGTTGAGATGTCGATATGGTGATGAGCAGATCAGCGATGGGTGCCAATGGAGGAAGTATGGGCAGAAGATGGCGAAGGGAAACCCTTGCCCGCGCGCGTATTACCGGTGCACCGTGGCCATCGGCTGCCCGGCGGCGGTGGCCAAGTCGTCGTCCGCCAACGCCGCGACCATGGAGATGCTCGAGCTCTCGCGGGATTTCAGTGACTACTCGAGCTTCAACTCGGATATCTCCGGCGAGCTTGAGCGGCTTGCAGCGGCGGCGGCAGTAGTGACACCCAGATCTGACGCGCCGCAGGTGGCCGCTGTGGATTTGAACGGCGGCAGCAGCAGCAGTAGCCGGCTGACGACGACGACGCCACCACCACTACCGCAACTTGGACGCCGGCAAGCCCTCCCCCTCATAGTCCCCGTCGGCAGATGCGCTTCCCTCGCCGCTGTCGTCGAGGAAATCAGCGGCCGGCGTGCTTCTCCGCCATGGACACCGGCGGCTGGTGATGCGGGTGAGAGAGAGAGAGGAAGGGGAAAGAGAAGAGAGGGGAGGGAGGTGGGTCCCATGTGCAGTTCGATTCTAACGGCGATTTTTAACTGAAAATGTGATGGAGTGGCATGGTTCTAATTTCGTCGGTGTCACCTTTGCTTCTGGAGATATCAGGTGTTGCCCAAGAGTTAATGATGACCTTGAGGAATGTCCTTATGACGATTGTGACAATTGTCCCAGTGACAACAATTGCAAGGTTCTGCAAGCTTTTTCACAGGCTAAGAATTTGGCGTTGGTCGCTGACTCACAAAAGGTTTGTTTTTGTTATGCCTTTTTTTAACATGAACTGCCTTTTACAGAACCAGCTTTTCCTTCTCAAATCATCTGTTAGTTGACCTTTTTTGTTTGCATTTTGTCTAGTTTATTTTCAAAAGGGAATTGATACGGTGCCCTACATTTAGCAAGTTGAAGACTTTGTTGCTCAGTGACAGCTGGATTGTGGCCTTCGACTTGCATGAAATTACTTGCATCCTTCGACACTCACCAGTTCTAGAGAATCTCACTCTTCAGTTTTTCCACCCGGTACATATGTATTTATATTCTAAATTGGAAACTTCTGCCTGGTTACAATTATTATATTACATTGATTTATCTTGGCAAGTCTTCTGTTATTAGTTTTGTTACTGTTATTATTACGCAGGGACCTGACTATAACGTGGAAATAAAAGGAAGCTATAGTCGAATGGAGAGATCGTCTGCAATATCAGAACACCTTAAGATAGTCGTAGTCAAATGTGGAGTGGTTGATGAGAGAGTTATCAAAATTTTGAAGTTCCTATCTACATTTAATATCGGTAAGCTAACTAGCAACATTATTCGCTCTTTCTGTATTTCTGAAATTTGCCTTCCACTTGATTGCAAATAATGCAGAAATTCCTACTTTGTTAGAAATCTAGAGGTAGGAGTACCAATCACCAGATCAATTAAAAGAAAACGGAAATGCTGCACGACATTTGGTGGGAGTGGGAAACTCAATCTAAACATTTCTGTTGAATAGTTTTGAATATTAAACTTTTTTGATAATTTATTTCCTCACTGGTTAGTTCTGAACAGTAGCAAGCTTTGTCTGTCTTTATGCTTTTACTTAACAAGTAATAGTTTTAAGCAACAACACATTGAACTGTTGTTTACTTCACTCTTACAAATGGCTCACTATATATACTCAGTTTCATGCCCTTGTGAATGGCTAAACTAAGCAATACTTTGAATCTTTAGAATTAACTGTTTTCTTGAATATTTTCGTTGTTCCTTTGAGTCTGTAGGTTGTACATAACTTTTAGTGCCTTTCATAATTTATTTTTATTTCCACCCTTTTGTTCTTTCTACTTATTGTTGTCATCTTAATGTCCAGTTATTTTTGCTTCGTTTGCCCTAATGATGACTTCTATAGTTCCTTGTGGCTTGTGGACGAAAAACCTTTGACTGATTTCTTCTTTTGTGATTGTAAAATCTGATGTTATGGGGAAAAAATGGTTGGTCTGTGTTCTTAGTGTAGGGGCAGTTTAGGCTGATAAATTCTTTTTAAGGGCAGGTGGAAGCTGTTAAATATCATTAATCATACTTTTGGATCATCTTGATGTTAGTTGAAGATATTACTGCATGCTGGTCAAGTGAATACCACTTTTCTTTTAGTAAATTTCACATAATGCAGGTTGGAGGGGCGTCAGTAATGCTGTAATGCAAAACCCAGATCTGCATTTTATTTCAAGGAAACCTAGGTTTTGGAGCAAAATGTTTCGTAATACCTCAGGCACATGCATATGTAACCCATTTGTCTATGATATTTATGTGCAATACTTAGACAAAATGGAATTCTTTTTGGTACATAAACACATCAGCTACCTTTTCCACAACCGTTGGTTGCCGGTAGTATAAATATTTGTTAATGTGTCTCTGCTACTGGGATTCACATTATCATCTCTGCCATTGCACAGTGAGAGAGTGCGGAAGGAGATATAGTAGCTTAAGAATGTGTATTTCAGGCCTACTAATGTGTGTATATACTCGAAATGCTAGATGGTATAAATGTATAATGACATAAGTATTTTGCATACATGTGAGGCTTATGAAGCATTTTGCCTTAAACATAATGTTATATGAAACAAATTGCTGAACATGAGGTTTCTGAAATTAGCTCCTTTTTGTTCTTTCAATATTTCTGAAATTTGAAAAAAAAAATATTCGTGAATGAAAGAAGAAAACCAAAAGTGCAAATACAGATTTAGCGAAGAAAAGAGAAAATATGTAAAACAGCATTTGGAAGGGATAGAAAGAAAACATAATCCAATTTATTTTGTTGTCAAGTATGATACTTGAAAATTGACAGAGTTTTTCCATGTTGAACTGAGTAATATAATTTTCTTTTTAGATAATGTGCTGAGTAATATAAATAAGTTGCAATATGTTTTGACTTTTACACTTTGGACTGCTTAGGGCCTGTTTAGTTCCCAAAAACTTTTCCCAAAAACATCATATCGAATCTTTGGACACATATATGGAGCATTAAATATGGATAAAAAGAAAAACTAATTGCACAGTTTGCATGTAAATCGCGAGACGAATCTTTTGAGCCTAACTAGGCTATGATTAGCCATAAGTGCTACAGTAACCCACATGCGCTAATGACGGATTAGTTAGGCTCAAAAGATTCGTCTCACGGTTTCCAGCCGAGTTATCAAATTAGTTTTTTCATTCGTGTTCGAAAACCCCTTCCGACATCCGGTCAAAATGTCCGATGTGACACCTAAAAATTTTTATTTCACCAACTAAACAGGCCCTTACTCCTTGAATAGCTTTCATTTCCTGCAATTAAGTATTAACAAAGGCTTGAAGTTCTTGGCCATAAAATAGCTCTTAATTATTGTACATGTTATGTGACATTGTATCATTTGTATGGCCACGTATTTACCTTCATCTTTGAAAAATGTAAATTGCGTCTTATCTTCAAAATATCATTGGATATGCGCAGTCTTCAGTTTCAAGGAAGGAAGTATGGGTTGATGCCTGGTCGAAAAAGAAAGTAGAAAAGGGTTGATGTCTCGACGATGGATCTTCTACATGAAGTACCTCTTGATTATTCCAGGAACGCAAGGCTTGAGTTCACAGTGACAAGAACCCTGTCTTTTGTCTGAGATTGCTATGCTAGCTCCACTATGTTGAACTGAGTAATATGCTAGTTCACAGGACGAGGAACATCTGGGATCCGGATACATAATCATATATTGAGTTGTTTAGATCCTCTAGCAGTGTATCTGAGCTGGTTTTACTGCAGTCGTCTGCATTTCACTAATTTCGCCCAGTGCTGTCACTTACTACTTGAGATTATATATGTGTGTTCTCTCTTCTCCTGTCATGAGATTATGTGATTATCTCAAGTTGCCGTGTGCCGGCTGAAGTTGCACGGTCAATATTTTGTTATATATGTTTCTACACATCCATCCTCTCCTCTCCCCTCTGAATTAACGAGGCAAACCACACGCCACACATAAAGCCCCATAGCACGCTTATAGGCTAAGATTTAAATTTTAAAACTTAATTCTGAAGTTGGTTTTATGATTTTCTTAGCATAATTTATTTTACATTATTTGGTTTTAAATTGTTAAAAAAATGTATATAAAAGTTTTATCTGTAATTTTTTAAATAAATGGCACGGATAAGCATTTTCTTAAGGAGTAAATTTCATTTTAAGCCACCTTTTATTACCATTATTTTGCTTTGAACTACCCTTTAATAAATGTTTCATTTTGAACCGGGTAAATTTATGTTTGTGCCACTTTAGATCACCCTCATTATTTTGTTTATTTACATCAATTTGTCATATGTTAAAACAGTAGTATAAGACTCTTTAAGTATAGCTGTTGGACTTCATTGATAAGAAGAAGCCGGTGTACTTGGAATGCAGGCGTACTTGGAATCATTACCTGATCGAAAGTGCAAATATTGCGATCGAAAGTGCAAATATTGGTTAAAGGATAGTCCAAAATGATGCATCGTAATAAAACATAGCACAAAATAAAATTTACTCTAAAAGTAAAATGATGAAGATGATGGTATTTAATGGACTACAGATTTAGAAGTTGAGGGACGACTTAGGATGTGTTCTTTTGGGGAATAATTAACTATTTGGAGGGGTTGGGAATCTTCCCCTGGCTCACAAAACAGAGCGGTAGATTAGCTTAAAAATGGATTAATATGAATTTTTTAAGCAATTTTCAACAATGCATTGTTTAGCAGTTTGGAAAATGTATGAAAAAAAAAACAAAGGAGTAGAAGTTGGGAAAGTACAGTATACAACACCTTATACCCGGTTTTATGGTTGAGGATGTAAAATAAACAGTAAATTTTACTAAACTACTTGTATGTTAGATCAAACTATCACAAAACTACAGATTTAATGTATTGTTTTACAGAACTACAGATTTAAATCCAACTATCACAACACTACATATTAAATATTGAATATAACACCAAACTACATATTTTAGACTTTAAATCCCTAGCACCATTGTCACGTTGGAGTTATAAACATTGCAGTTTTGTGACTAAATTGATTCTAAATCAGTAATTTTATGATAATTTTGTTATTCACAAATATGTAATTTTGTGACACTCTATTCTTAATGTGTAATTTTTTTAAATAAATTTAATGTTAAATATGTAGTTTTGAGATAGTTTGGTCATAATATCTGTGAGATTTTTATTTCCTCCAAAATAAACCTCTTCCATTCAGGAAATTGAACCGTCCATGGGTCCTGATAGAGCCCCCACAGTAGCGGAAATGTTCAAAGGCCGACGGTTAGGTCATAGAGCCGCGACCCCGACTCCCCGAAGCACAGCATGATGATGCAAGGGTGAAATTATAAGGTCATCTTCATGTATAGTTAAATGTGGGATGATGCCACAGTTCGTTGTTTCCGACATGAATTTTTGACTTCCGACCGATATCGGTAGATTCCCGTTCCAACGGTTCCATTTCCGATATCGTTACCATTTCCGAGTATACCGTTCTGATTCCGTTTTTGAGAAAATAAAATGAAAATGAAAATGGTAGAGGGCTAGGCCTAGCGTGCGCGCGCCAGGGGATTGGGGGGTGGGGTGGGGTCGAGGGTGTTTGCTGTCGCTGTGGAGGTGGGGCTCCAGCCCCAACGATACATCCGCCACTGTATCGAGGAACGTTAGTTGCACCCGTTTTAAAAGTTGAGGGACGACTTAGGCTGTGATCTTTTAGAGGGGTTGGGAATCTTCCATTTGGCTCACAAAACAAAGCGGTAGATTAGCTTAAAAATGGATTAATATGAGTTTTTAAAGCAATTTTTAAACAATGCATCATTTAGCGGTTTGGAAAACGTATGCACAGAAAACAAAGGAGTAGAAGTTGGGAAAGTACATTATACAACACACCCTATACCCGGTTTTGTGGTTGAGGGATTTGACTGAAACATAGTTGAAGGATGTAAAATAAAGAGTAAATTTCACTAATGTATTTGTATGTTGACCAAGCTATCACAAAACTACAGATTTAATGTATTGTTTTACAGAACTATAGATTTAAAACCAACTATTACAACATTACATATTCAATTGAATATAACACCAAACTACATATTTTAGACTTCAAATCTCTAGCGCCATTGTCACGTTGGAGTTATAAACATTGTAGTTTTGTGACTAAATTATTCTAAATCAGTAGTTTTATGATAATTTTGTTACCAATAAATATATAATTTTGTGAAACTCTATCTTTAACGTGTAGTTTTTTTATAAATTTAATGTTAAATCTATATTTTTTAATAGTTTGGTCATAATATTTGTGAGATTTTTATTTCCTCCAAAATAAACCTCTTCCATTCAGGAATTTGAACCGTCCATGGGCCCTGAAAGAGCCCCCACAGTAGCGGAAATGTTCAAAGGCCGACGGTTAGGTCATAGAGCCGCGGCCCCGACTCCCCGAAGCACTAGGCCCTAGAAGCGGGGGGCACGCGGCGCCAGAGCCACCGACTCCGCCGCCGGCGGCCGGATCCCGCGAGCTTGCGGCGCCAGGCTAGGGCTCCTCCTCGTCGTCGTCGTCGACCGGCGGCTAATCCACCAGCGCCTGGGTGATCGGTGAGTCGGCTCTTCGTTTCTTGCCGCGCGGTGCCCTTCGCCCGCCACCTGTTCGACGGAATGCCTCCTAGGCGAAGGGGCTCGAGAGGCGAGGAGATGGCGGAGGGCAGCAAGGAGGGCGGGATCAACGCCCTCCCCGACGAGCTCCTCCAGCACGTCCTGTCCTTGCTGTCAGCCGATGAGGCCGTCAAGACCTGCGTCCTGTCCCGGCGATGGCGCCACCTCTGGAGATCCACGGACGTCCTGCGCCTTGATGCTAATAAGGGGAGATGGAAGAGCTCCAAGCGGTTCAAGAAGTTTGTCAACCATCTAGTGCTCTTCCGGGGCTGCTCGCCTCTACGCGAGTTTGATTTGGAATTCAGTTCATGTCGAGAGAAGGATGAAAAGGGTGACGACAGTGACGAGGATGAATCAGACGATGACAGAGGTGAGGATGAATCAGATGAAGACAGTGATGGCGATGAATCAGATGAACACAGTGACGACGGTGAATCAGATGACGACAGTGACGATGACGAAGACAGTAATCCATTCCAATGTGTCATGATGTGGGTCATGTATGCTCTAATATGCCAAGTTCAGGTGCTCAAAATCCACAACTTCAATGAAAGATACATTGAAATAGATGGCGGCATGCCTCTCGTCTCACAGCACTTGACTAAGATAGAACTTTCTGGTATAGTGTTAAAGGATTGTTTTCTTAACTTCTCAAGCTGTCCCGCATTGAAAGAGCTATATTTCACCAAGAATTGCTGCTTTGTTTCTGTCAAGAAGATCTTCTCCCAGTCAATGCAATGCCTTCGGATCTTCTGTTGTCAATTCAGTGGATATCACCGCACACTCATTTATGCACCAAGCCTCATTAGGCTCTTTCTTGAAGGTTTTTGGGGCAGAACTCCTTTTCTGGAAAGAATGCCCTCATTAGTTGAAGCATCTGTCAGACCCCACCAGGATTGTGATGACTGGTGTAGTAATACTTACACTGGCAATTGTGAAGATGAAGACTGTGATGGTTGTCATGGTATGATAGATAAGATCGGCAACAGTTCCAATTGTGTGCTCCTTGGAGGTCTATCAGAAGCTAAGAGTTTGAAGTTGATAGCTGGACCTGAAATAGTAAACTTACATTGACATCTTATCTCCTTTATGTTAATTGCTGTAACTTACCTTTGTTGCCTACTTGCCTTACCTATATGCACCATTTTGTCACCTTAACAAAATTCATGCATTGCTACTGTCTTGGCTCTTAAATTATTGTATTCACAACAAAAATTGGTTGACTTTGTCGCTTGCACTTTATCCAGATTATTTTTGGAAGTGATTTGAGATGGTGCCCTATGTTTAGCAAGCTGAAGAATTTGTTACTCAATGAGTGGTGTCTTCCGTCTAATTTCTGGGCACTAGCCTGTATTCTTGAACACTCACCAGTTCTACGGAAGCTCACTCTTCAAATTTCCAAGGTATTTGTTTTTACAACTGCTGCACTGTTAAAGTTGTTGTGCATGATTAATTAAATGTGAAATTTATTTTCATGCTACAGGAAGCTAAATCTATGATGCAAACAGAAGAGAATGACAATCCATTGCGGAAACCAGCTGCAATATCTGAACACCTTAAGGTAGTGAAAGTTCACTGTAAAGAAGTTGATGAGGTGGTTTACAAAATTGGGAAGTGGTTGAGTACATTGGACATAAAAGTTCTTATCAAACGGAAGAATCAATCACCAAAACGTAAGCTTGCTATTGACATTTTTCATTCTTCCACTATTTCTGAAATTTGCATTATTTATTTGTTAATGAAAGAAATAGATAAATTACTAAAAATGCAAATACAGATTTAGCAAAAGAAAATGAAAAGTAAAAAAAAAAAAAAGAATGAAAAAAACTATCTAGAAGGGATAAAAAGGAAACATCATCCAGTATATTTTGTTGTCAAGTATGATCCATGAAATTGTACAGAGTTTTTCCCTGTTGCACTGAGTAATAATATAAATAGACACAGAATATGTTGGCTTCTACAATTTGAACTGTTTACTTGTTGAATAGCTTTCATTTCCTGTTAATGTTGTTAACATTCATTCTGATTGAGTAGTTCTGGACAGCAACACAATATGTTGACTTGTCGAATAGCTCGTAAATATACATGTTTTCTGACATCATATGGCTATTATGTACCTTCATCTTTGAAATTTACCTTCGAGAGGTCATTGAGTGTTGCAGACATTGTTGACTGAATCACCCATCTGTGCCTCGTAAACTTATTTTGCATAAATATGCTAGTTTATGGAGCACTTTGCCTTAGAAACTAGGGTTATATGAAACAAATTGCTAAACCTCAGACTCTTTGAAATTAACTCGTTTTGTAGTATGTCCTGGTATTTCAAGTTTCTTGTCAAGTAACTGAACATTTTAATTGCTGCCGATTATTACCAGACTGTGAACTTACCTTGCATTTTTACTGACAGGTTTCTGTTCAAGTAAGGTCTAAAAACTGGATTGTCCATGGATCTACAGGTCTAAAATGGTTTCACCGCGTTGGTGCTTACTGCTTAATTTGCTGTGACAACTGAGAAGGTTGCCATTTTCTGTCTGTAGGTGTCATATGTCAGTTCTAGTCATATTGACAGTTGGAAATATAAGTCAGAATTTGTAATTGTAGGGCCCTAAAAAGAGGATTTGGAAGTGCAGGTAATCTATGGGTTTCTAGTTTGATAAATCTGCTACCTTTAGCATATCTAGCTCTGTGAACATTGCTCCGTCTGAAATGTTTGATAGTATGCACATCTGGTAATGTGTTTGAGCATGTTTGTCAATCTGATGGCGCCACCTCTGGAAATCCACGGACATCCTGCGCGTCGCTTACAGTACCGAGAGATGGAAGAGCTCCGACGAGTTCAAGAAGTTCGTCAACCATCTGGTGCTCCTCCGTGGCATCTCGCCTCTGCGCGAGCTTGATTTGAGGTTCAATGCACGCCGATACGAGGACGTGGTGCATGATGGCGGCAGTGATCCATACCAGTGCGTCATGCTGTGGGTCATGTATGCCGTAATGTGCCGAGTTCAGGTGCTCAAGATCCATAACCTCGATCAGATAGACATTGAAGTGTACAAGGGCATGCCTCTTGTCTCGCCACACTTGACCAAGATAGAACTCTCTGGTATAGAGTTGAAGAATTGCTTCCTTAACTTCTCGAGCTGTCCTGCGCTGAAGGAGCTATATTTCACCAAGAATTGCGGCTTTGATTCGGTCTGTGAGATCGTGTCCCGGTCGATACAATGTCTTCATATCTTCCATTGTCAATTCGGTGAGTATCACCGCACGGTCATTTACGCACCAAGCCTCATTACCTTCTTTCTTGAAGGTTTTTGTGGCAGAACTCCTTTTCTCGGAAGAATGCCCTCATTAGTTGAAGCATCTGTCAGACCCCACCAGGATTGCGATGACTCGTGTAGTAATAGTTACTCTGGTAATTGTGAAGATGAATACTGTGATGGCTGCCATTTTAGATATGAGGTTAGCGACGATTCTGAAAGCGTGCTCCTAGGAGGTCTAACAGAAGCTGAGAATTTGAAGTTGATAGCTGGACCTAACATAGTAAGCTTACGTTAACATCTTATCAGATATCTCCTTAATTTATGTTATTTCCTGTATCTGATTCACCATTTTAACATCTTAAGAATATATTTCATGCATTACTATGTCTTGGCTCTTAAATTATTGTATTCACAACAAAAATTGGTTGACTCTCTCGCTTGCACTTTATCCAGTTTATTTTCAGAAGTGATTTAAGATGGTGCCCTTTGTTTAGCAAGCTGAAGTGTTTGTTACTCAATGAGTGGTGTCTTGCTTCTAATTTCTCGGCACTAGCTTGTATTCTTGAACACTCACCAGTTCTACAGAAGCTCACTCTTAAAATTTCCAAGGTATATGTTTTTACAACTGCTGCATTGTTAAAGTTGTTGTGCATGATTAATTGAAGGTGAAATTTATTTCCTTGCTACAGGAATCTAAATCTATGGTGGAATTGGAAACAGAAGAGAATGACAATCCATTGTGGAAACCAGCTGCAATATCAGAACACCTTAAGGTAGTGAAAGCCCACTGTAAAGAAGTTGATGAGGGGGTTTACAAAATTGGGAAGTGGTTGAGTACATTGGACATAAAAGTTATTATCAAGCAGAGGAAACAATCACCAAAACGTAAGCTTACTATTGACATTTTTCATTCTTCCAGTATTTCTGAAATTTGTATTTTTTTATTCTTTTGGGCAAATGATAGAAAGAAATAACTAGAACTGGAAATACAGATTTAGAAAAAAAGAAGGAAAGGGAAACTGAAAAAATAACTGTATTTAGAAGGGATAAAAGGAAAACATGATCCATTATGTTTTGTTGTCAAGTACGATCCATGAAAACATACAGAGTTTTTTTCCTGTTGAACTGAGTAATATAAATAGAAACAGAATATCTTGACTTCTACAATTTGAACTGTTTACTTGTTGAATATCTTTCAATTCATGTTAGTCTTGTTAACACAGTTTCCGCATGAGTAATTCTGGACAGTAACACAATTTGTTGACTAGTGGAATATATCTTAGTACCTGACATTGATACATTATATGGCTTCTTATTTACCTTATCTTTGAAATTATTGTTCCTTATCTTTGAAAGGGCATTCAGTATTGCACATATTGTTGATTGAATCGCACATCTGTGCCTCAAACTTATTGTACTTTGGATACTGATGCAGTCTTCTGTCTGGAGGAAGGAAATATTTGTTGATGCCTGGTCAAGAAAAGAAAGTAGACGCAGTGAATCCTAGTAGTGGCGCTTTTTTTTTTCCTGAGGTGCTTGGCGAGGATTTTCTCGCCGAGGTGTTACTTTTTCCTTTTCTTGTAACCTGTCTAGGTTTTTACTCCGACTTATTATATAATACAATTGGCAGTTATTCTGCCGGTTCAGTTATTTTTTTTAAAAAAAAAACGAGAAAGAAGTAACAATATATCAGCTAGATGAAGCACCTCTTAGTTATTTAGTAATGCAAGGCTTAAAGTTCGCAGTGACAAGAACTATATGTCTTGTCTATGAGATTGCTAGGTCAGTTTCGCTAGGAAGAACAACTGGTCCTGTTCATTTGGAATGAGTTGTTTAGCAGTTAATCTGTAGCTGGTTTTTTTGCAGTCGTGTTCTGTTCGCTAATGTGCTAAGAACATAACGCGTAGTGCTGTCACTTGCTACTTGAGATTATATATGTGTTCATTAGGCCGGTACAAGTGGGGCCATGTGCAGTCCTGTGTCGTCGTAATCGACAATAATCTCAAGTTGCCATGTGCCTGCTGAAGTTGAACAGTCAAACAATTTGTGTTCTGTTTCTACAAATCCATTCTCTTCTTCCCCGTCAATTAAAACAGCTAACAAAGCAACACACATTTGTGCAGGTTCACACTAAGCTTCCTGTTCATTTTCTTCTCCACCAGCTCACAGGAGTACAGCAACTGGGAGCTGCAGCTGCAAGCATCCAAATCTTCCAGCCTGGAGAGGCATGTAGCTACAGCTTTACTTGGTCTTTGGTCATTGACCAAAGTAAAAACTCCAATAGAGACTAGTCTACAACTGCTCCAGTCATGTCCATATCAACACTTAATCTGACAGTTCAGTTTCCCGGCATCTAGTGTCGCTGCTCAATATCAACAGTCAAACTTGCATCAATTTTCTTGTATATATCACCACACACTCCCAAGTCCCAACAACACCTAATACTACATCCATGCTGCTACCTCTCCAATCCATCCTCTGCTACTTTCTCCAACATTTCCATGTCTCCACTCCACACCCATCTCGGGTTCTTCCTCCTCCTCCTCTTCTCCTTGCACAATCCATCATGCTCCGCCGCAGTGAATGATACTCTCGCGGCGGGTCAGGTGCTCGCCGTCGGGGAGAAGCTCATCTCGAGGAACGGCAAGTTCGCGCTCGGCTTCTACAAGCCGGCACTCCCTGAAGGCATTGCAAGTAAGTATGGCAACATCACCTCTCCTGGATGGTACCTTGCTATATGGTTCAACAAGATCCCGGTTTGTACCACCGTGTGGGTTGCTAATAGGGAGAGACCAATCACTGATCTAGAGATCAAGTTAACACAGCTGAAATTCTCACAAAATGGCAGTAGCCTTGCCATCATCATAAACCGTGCTACTGAATCCACAGTATGGTCCAGACAAATTGCCAATAGGACAGCACAAGCTAAAACCAGCATGAACACTAGTGCAATTCTCTTGGACAGTGGAAATCTTGTCATAGAAAGCATCCCTGATGTTTATCTGTGGCAGAGCTTTGATGAACCGACGGATCTTGCGCTTCCTGGCGCAAAGTTTGGGTGGAATAAGGTCACCGGGTTGAATCGTACTGGTATATCAAAGAAAAACCTTATTGATCCGGGTCTCGGCCCATATTCCGTTCAACTGAACGAGAGGGGCATTATCCTGTGGCGTCGAGATCCTTACATGGAGTATTGGACCTGGTCATCTGTCCAATTGACAAATATGCTCATACCATTACTCAATTCGCTACTAGAAATGAATGCAGAGACCAAAGGTTTCCTTACCCCAAATTATACTAACAACAACGAAGAGGAATACTTCATGTACCATTCATCAGATGAATCCTCTTCCTCATTTGTCTCAATAGACATGTCTGGCCAGCTCAAGTTGAGCATTTGGTCACAAGCTAATCAGTCTTGGCAAGAAGTATATGCACAGCCTCCTGATCCATGCACTCCATTTGCAACCTGCGGACCTTTTAGCGTATGCAATGGCAATTCAGATTTATTTTGTGATTGTATGGAGAGCTTCTCTCAGAAGTCACCTCAAGATTGGGAGCTCAAGGATCGAACCGCAGGTTGCTTCAGAAATACGCCATTAGATTGCCCTAGTAACAGGAGGTCGACAGACATGTTCCACACAATAACTCGGGTTGCATTGCCAGCTAACCCCGAAAAAATAGAAGATGCTACCACTCAAAGCAAATGTGCAGAATCTTGTCTCAGTAACTGCTCCTGCAATGCTTATGCCTACAAAGATAGCACATGCTTTGTCTGGCATAGTGAACTCCTTAATGTAAAGCTACATGACAGCATTGAAAGTCTTTCTGAAGATACTCTTTACCTTCGCCTAGCTGCCAAAGATATGCCAGCTACGACCAAAAACAAACAAAAACCAGTTGTTGTGGCTGTTACCGCTGCAAGCATTGCCGGTTTTGGGTTACTAATGCTCATGCTATTCTTCTTGATTTGGCGGAACAAATTCAAGTGTTGTGGTGTAACATTACACCACAACCAAGGCAGCAGTGGAATAATAGCCTTCAGATACACTGATTTAAGTCATGCTACCAAAAATTTCTCAGAAAAGCTAGGGTCGGGTGGTTTTGGTTCTGTGTTCAAGGGAGTATTAAGAGACTCAACTACTATTGCGGTGAAAAGGCTCGATGGTTCACATCAGGGAGAAAAGCAATTCAGGGCTGAGGTGAGTTCACTTGGATTGATTCAACATATAAACCTTGTCAAATTGATTGGTTTCTGCTGTGAAGGTGATAAGAGGTTACTTGTGTATGAACACATGGTAAATGGTTCTCTTGATGCTCACCTTTTTCATAGCAATGGTGCTGTCCTAGACTGGAGCACTAGGCATCAAATAGCCATAGGAGTTGCTAGAGGATTGTCCTACTTGCATGAGAGTTGCCGTGAATGCATCATACACTGCGATATTAAGCCAGAAAATATACTTCTTGAAACATCATTTGCTCCTAAAATTGCAGACTTTGGGATGGCGGCATTTGTGGGAAGGGATTTTAGTCGGGTTCTAACTACTTTTAGGGGAACTAAAGGGTATCTTGCCCCAGAGTGGCTTAGTGGAGTCGCTATTACTCCAAAAGTTGATGTTTACAGTTTTGGTATGGTACTGCTAGAAATCATATCAGGAAGAAGGAATTTATCTGAAGCATACACAAGCAACCATTATCATTTTGATTATTTTCCTGTGCAAGCCATCAGCAAACTTCATGAGGGAAGTGTGCAGAATTTGCTTGATCCAGAATTACATGATGATTTCAATTTGGAAGAGGCTGAAAGAGTTTGTAAAGTTGCATGTTGGTGCATTCAAGAAGATGAAATTGATAGGCCAACAATGGGTGAAGTGGTTCGCTTTCTTGAGGGTCTACAGGAGGTTGACATGCCCCCCATGCCAAGACTACTTGCAGCCATAACCGAAAGGTCTCATATATAGTTTCAGTGTTGTAATATTTCATAAATACTTTGTATTCAATGTAATCAGTCTTTTGTTTGAGCAAATTGAAAGTTCCAATGTAATAATCTGGCAATTGCTTAGTTTTACTGTGTGGTGCTGGTGAGTAATCTCATTTCTTATTACTTTTCCTAATGACTGATTATACTATGCACGCATTATATCCAAATATGATAGAACTAAAATTACCTGCCATTGTGTATATTTTGCTCTTCATTGATCGGACGGATGACATATACCCTAAAATTGAAGAAGCTGGTACCATTACTTAGGTGGTGTTTGAACATCCTGAAGATAAAGATAAAGATTAAGTGTTTCACGTAAAATGAGATGGCAATAATGTGTGACTAATTGAGTTTTAATTATTAGAAACTTGAAAAATAAATTAATCTTATATTTTAGAACAACTTTCATATATAAAGTTTTCGCACGAAACGTACCGTTCAGTAGTTTGAAAAGCGTGCCACGAGTATCCAAAAGTTTATCCAACTAGTTGTTTTGGAGATAGACGGCAAGTGCAAGCTGAACATGCTCAGGGTTAAAAAGAAAATTCAGACCAAAATTTCAAAAGTTTCAGTACCCCAGATGATTGAAATCTTGATCATATTTGGTTGAGTTCATTTGGTTTCAACAAATTCTCACATTTTGATGGTTTTAGTTAAAATTTAATGGATTTTTCAGACCGCAGCTTCTTTCTTTTTTTTTTGAAAATTTTGGCTGTGGTATTTTCTACTTCGAAAATTAAAAGCACTAAACCATGCAAAATGTGAGTATATATTTGTCATAGAATAGTATTGTCAGTAAAATGTATACTCGGGTCTCCTCTGTGGTATATATCCCAGTAAGATGCAAGAAGATTTTTATACAAGTTTAGGCTGTCCTCAGATTAATAAACTTATGTCCTGTTGGCATTGACAAACGAGGGAAAATTTATGTTTACATGGATGTATACGAGCCTATTATAGACTTAGTGAACTAATCTCGTTGAGATTGATCTTCTGGATCTTCTTGGCAGCTTGGCTCAATTAATGGGTTGATGGCCAGTTGGTTGATTCAATACTCTGACCCTGTCCTAGCCCTGACTAGTATTCGTCAGGGACTTCTAGACATAATCTTGGAAAGTTGGAAGTCTTTTGACGAAATGCTGGTTGAATTCAAGTGATCTTCAAGATCTTGCCAAAGCTGCTGTCTTATTGCTTATCTGTTCGGAACTCTATTCCTGTTCAGAAGAATCCTTCTCGTATAGGCATAGATATACTATACGTAGGCCGGTGTGTATTCATATGTGATATGTCTTTGAGGTTTTCCCATATATTAAGTATACAGATAATTATATGCAGATTTGCTCAAGAAGCATAGCATATTCTTCAAATAGCAGGAACATACTCCAAAATTTATGACGGTTAACACTAAGAAAGATAATCTTTGCAAACGGCTAAAACCCATTTTTGCAAATGGCTGAGTGGCATGCTGTTGAAATCTGGTGGGAAATTTTCAATTTTTTAGGTTTTCCTTTTATGTGCTATAACACTTGCCTCCTCCTAGGTGTATGTAAAAATCAGCATTTTTTCAAGCAGACAGTATACCCACGTGCGAGAAGTGATTTTTGTAAACCAAAAGTTAAGCCGTCTGCTTGTGAAAAAGAATAAAAATTCCAAAATTCGAGACGCTACCTAGCCCACATCGATTGCCGCTGCCATCGTCCTCATCGCTACTGTCCGTCGCCGCCGAGGCCTTACAGCTCCTGAGGCTAGCGACGGTGGATCTGCACCTCTCAAGGTTGGCACCGCCGGACCGCCGTCATCGAGCTCTCGAGTGTTAGATCCGGCATCACGAGCTTCCCAACACCGGATTTGCCATCACCGCTCCCGGCCGCTGCACCTACCGTCGTTGAGCTCCCAGTGCCACAGTCGCAGTTGCCGAGCTCCCAGCTCCACACTCGTCGTCGTTGAGCTCTCCCCACTGCCATACCCGCCATTGCCGTGTTCCCCCATGCCAGATCTGGCGTCGCTGAGCTCTATAGGATTGAATACCAGAACCAAGCCTACCCGACGGGGGTGAATGTCATGAACACCAAAAAAACCAAAAGCTTTTAGTGAAAATAAAAGTTACCCTCAACTTAACGAAGTTGCACCGGTTACATTGCTGGATTGCTACTGGTCTGACCACCTGCACACCACCGGTCTGACTGCCGGTTGAACCATCTCCCTCCCACCAATGTGACCACCCACCAGTTAGACCACACAATGTACTCCAATCAAACCGTTGGGATCCCAAAAAACATTTATTGACGAAACTCATGAAAGTAGATCAATTTTGTTTGATCAATATGTGTGTACAAAGTGCATCTAAAGCACTTCTCTCTCAACTCACGAACTAGGATTGAAACCTCAAAGCAAACCTTAACTTTCGATATCTTCTAACCTCAACCCCTGATCTATTTATTAAATTTTTAGTCACGTGGAATCCACGTGCACGCTTACTAGTTTCAGTTAGGGATGAAAACCGATCGAATACGGTCGGAAACTAGCTCTATCATATTCGTTTTCATATTTTTTTTCTCGGAATCGAAATCGGAAACCCAGATACGAAAACGGAATCGAATATTATCGAATACAGATACGGAGCGAATATGAATCGAAACGAATATGGTAACAAATAATTATCGAAATATCAAGGTCCCTCAAAGTAAGCTTCTTAAATAGAAGAAGAGATGTAGCCATTAGTTTTCAGAAATAAAACATCAATATTTAAAAATTTTATCTCTATTTGTAAGGGCAATGGGGAGATAGAAAATGTTGTGTTTACTTTCCATACAAATTTATGTTATCATGAAACAAATAAATTAATGTGTATCACTGAAATTTTCGTAGGCACATTGAAATATTTGAAAATTGGTTGAATGTTTTAAATTTTGGGTTGAACATTTCAATTGGAGTTGAGAATTTCGAAATTGAATTAAAAGTTCTAGAATTTGAGTAGAACTTTTTAAATCTGAGTTGAGAGTTTTGAATTCGAACTGAAACTTTTCAATTTTTGAATTAAAAGTTTTTAAAATTTTTAGAATTGAATTGAATGTTTTTGAAAATTTGAGTGGTTATTTTTCAGAATTGAAGTTTTCCATTTGTTCGTATGTTAATTGCTATTCCTTGTTTTTTTTATATGGTTTGTTTTGTTCCACCTAAGTAGAGAAAAAAACATGTTTTTGCATAAGAGTACCGGATATCCGATGAAAAATACCGGATAGTATCTTACCGTTATCCGATTCCGACGGATATCACCTATATCATATTCATTTTCATTTCCGAAAAAAAATATCCGAATTCGAAAATTTCTGGATATATCCAACTGAGACTATCCGAATCCGAAAAAAGGTCCGGTGACAGAAACTATCCTAATCACTTTCAACCCTAGTTTTAGTGATGTGCTAAGAACATAACGCGTAGTATTGTCACTTACTAGAGGTTATTTATGTCATCTCTTCTTCCTACTCAGTAGGCCGGTACAAAGTGGCTATATATGGTCCCGTACTCCTGTATCGTCGTAATAGACAATAATCTCAAGTTGCCGTGTGCCTGCCGAAGTTGCAGGCTTGCACAATCAAATATTTGTTCTGTTTCCCCGTCAATTAAAACAGGAATCAAAGCAACACACATATGTGAAGATTAACAGTAGCTTCCTGTTCATTTTAATCTCCAGCAATTTACAGGCGTACAGCAACTGGAGCTGCAGCTGCATATATGCATCCAAATCTGCCAGTCTGGAGAGGCTTGGTCTTGGTGATTGACCAAAGTAAACGCCGATGGAGTCAATGGAAACTAATTAGTCTACCTCCTGCCTAATTAATTCCATGGCTCTTGTATAAGGGGACGAGAGATCGAGCGTGAATTGCACGCTGCTTGCCACTCATGTCCAAATCAACACTTAATCTGACAGTTCAGTTCAGCGTCGCCCCTAAACAATCAACAGTCAAACTTGCATCGACTTTCTGCTATACATACGTACTCCCAATATAATCCATTCTCTGCTACTATATGCTTCTCCAATATTTCCATGCCTCCCCTCCACGCCTATCTCGGGCTCCTCCTCCTCCTCCTCTCAATGCACACTTCGTCATGCTCTGCCACAAATGACACTCTTGCGGTGGGCCAGTTGCTCGCCGTTGGCGAAAAGCTCATCTCGAGAAATGGCAAGTTCGCTCTCGGCTTCTTCAAGCCTACACTCCCGGAAGACGCTGGAAGTAAGTATGAAAACATTGCATCTCCTGGCTGGTACCTCGCCATATGGTTCAACAAGATTCTAGTTTGTACCACCGTGTGGGTTGCAAACATGGAGAGGCCAATAACTGATCACGAGCTTAAGCTAGCACAGCTGAAATTCTCACAAGATGGCAGTAGCCTTGCCATCATCATAAACCGTGCCACTGAATCCACAGTATGGTTCGTACAAATTGCCAATAGGATAGCACAAGCCAAAACCAGCATGAATACTAGTGCAATTCTCTTGGATAGTGGAAACCTTGTCATAGAAAGCCTACCTGATGTTTATCTGTGGCAGAGCTTTGATGACGCGACAGATCTTGTGCTTCCTGGTGCAAAGTTTGGGTGGAATAAGGTCACCGGGTTGCATCGTACCGGTATATCAAAGAAAAACCTTATTGATCCAGGTCTCGGCTCATATTTCGTCCAACTGAACGAGAGGGGTTTTATCCTGTGGCGTCGAGATCCTTACATAGAGTATTTGACCTGGTCATCGGTACAATTGACGAACATGCTCATACCGTTACATAATTCGCAACTAGAGATGAATTCACAGACCAGAGGTTTCCTTACGCCATCTTATGTTAATAATGATGAAGAGGAATACTTCATGTACCACTCATCAGACGAATTAGCTTCCTCATTTGTCTCAATAGACATGTCTGGCCAGCTCATGTTGAGCATTTGGTCGCAAGCTAATCAATATTGGCAAGAAGTATATGCCCATCCCACTGATCCCTGCGCTTTATTTGCTGCCTACGGACCATTCAGTTTCTGCATTGCTACTTGCGGACCTTTTGGCGTCTGCGATGGCAGTAGAAAACCATTTTGTGATTGTATGGAGGGCTTCTCTCCGAAGTCACCACAAGATTGGGAGCTCATGGATCGAACTGCGGGTTGCTTTAGAAATACACCATTAGATTGCTCTAGTAATAGGAGCTCGATAGACATGTTCCTCGCAATAGGTCGTGGCGTATTGCCCACAAATCATAAAAGAGTAGAAGATGCTACCACTCAGAGAAAATGCGAAGAAGCTTGTCTTAGTAACTGCTCTTGCATTGCTTATGCCTATGAACATAGCATATGCTATGCCCGGCGTGGGGAACTGCTTAATTTAAGGCTACAAGATAGCATTGAAAGTCTTTCTGAAGATACTCTTTATCTTCGCCTTGCTGCAAAAGATATGCCAGCTTCAACCAAAAACAAACGAAAACCAGTTCCTGCGGCTGTTACATTAATAGCAAGCATTACTGGTTTTGGGTTATTAATGCTCTTGTTGTTGTTCTTGATTTGGCAAAACAAACTCAAGTGTTGTGGTGTGCCATTACATCACACTCAAGGCAACAGCGGAATAGTAGCCTTTAGATATACTGATTTAAGTCATGCCACTAAAAACTTCTCAGAAAAGCTAGGGTCAGGTGGTTTTGGTTCTGTGTTCAAGGGAGTATTAAGTGACTCGACTACAATTGCAGTGAAACGGCTCGATGGTTTGCATCAGGGTGAAAAGTAATTCAGGGCTGAGGTGAGATCACTTGGATTGATTCAACATATAAACCTTGTCAAATTGATTGGTTTCTGCTATGAAGGTGATAAGAGGCTTCTTGTGTATGAGCACATGATAAATGGTTCTCTTGATGCCCACCTTTTTCATAGCAATGGTGCCGTCCTAGATTGGAGCACTAGGCATCAAATAGCCATAGGAGTTGCTAGAGGATTGTCCTACTTGCATGAGAGTTGCCATGAATGCATAATACACTGTGATATTAAGCCAGAAAATATACTTGTTGAAGCATCATTTGCTCCCAAAATTGCAGACTTTGGGATGGCGGCATTTGTGGGAAGGGATTTTAGTCGGGTTCTAACTACTTTCAGGGGAACTAAAGGGTATATTGCCCCAGAGTGGCTTAGTGGAGTCGCTATTACTCCAAAAGTTGATGTTTACAGCTTTGGTATGGTACTGCTGGAAATCATATCAGGAAGGAGGAATTTATCCCAAGCATACACAAGCAACCATTATCATTTTGATTATTTTCCTGTGCAAGCCATCAGCAAACTTCATTAGGGAAGTGTGCAGAATTTGCTTGATCCAGAATTACATGGTGATTTCAATTTGGAAGAGGCTGAAAGGGTTTGTAAAGTTGCTTGTTGGTGCATCCAAGAAAATGAAATTGATAGGCCAACAATGGCTTCTTGAGGGTCTACGGGAGATTGACATGCCCCCCCATGCCAAGACTACTTGCAGTCATAACTGAAAGGTCTCATATATAGTTTCAATGTTGTAATGTTTCATAAATACTTTTTATTCAATGTAATTGTTTACACCCAAATTTGGCACCTATGGACGAAATAGGGAAAAATTGCCAAAGTTTGGAAAGTGCCGGGTTTCCTTCACAGGGCCGGTCAGACCACAGGTATGTGGGCGGTCTGATCGGCTAGTAGGGCCGGTCTGACCGCAGGTATGTGGGCGGTTAGACCGTCAGGGTCCGAGTCCGACTCTGTTTTCGTCGGGTCTCGGGTTTCTTTGCTCGGGAAGGCATGTTTCGTGTTTCCATTGGTTTCTATCCCGAATTGGACGTGGAGGAGGGCCTGTAGAGGGCAAGACCAACCCCTATATAAGGGACAAGACCGGTTCATTGTAAAACCACCGAATACAATCTACTTGAATCGTTCTTTTACTATGTTTTCTATTTTACCCTATCCGTGTTGGTTATCCTTTTAGTATTACGTGTCCTGTGATGCATCAACACCATGCGCAATTATCAGTGATGGAAGGAATCAACCTAGGACAAGTGCCAAATCGGCCCGACGCCGTGACTGACCAACATTGGGGGTCTAACCGAGACTAGCTTGGCCGGTCTAACCGCCAAGTCTACGGTCCCTCACCGACCTTACCTGGACGGTCTGACCACGACGCTTGGCGGTCCTGACCGGGCCATGGCGGCCGGTCTGACCGGGGGCATGGAGAAGAGGGGAAAATTGGAAGACAAATAAGGAGCTTCCACTTCGACCAAAAATACGAAGAATCATGTCTAGCTCCTGAAAAAACCACAGCCGAAGCGGACTTCCGGCTTATCTCCGCTCCTCAAAAGAGGAGCTACAACGTCTTCGGCCATAGGTCAAGGGAAAAGGAGCCCGAAGATGGAAGACAAAACATGTAATAAATTAGAGCCTCGAAAGCACCTACGGCAAGTTGGAGACCAAAGAGGTAAAAGTTAGAGACACGGTGATTCCCATAGTAGAGATAAAACCAATTTGATGAGAAAGATCATCGGTCATTAGAGATAAGTCTCCTCACAAGATGACTATGGTGTTAGTGCGGTATCCGTCTTGCCTTCGAAATCGCGCAATCTAGAAAGCCGATTTTTGCTTGGGGGGCAAGACATTAATACTGCTATGAGGGAACCAGGAGAAGATGAACGCGATGGATACAAACATCACATCTTTGAGCGCCGTTTGTGAGCTAAGGGCAAGGTATAGTTGTGTTAACCAATATATATACCATGCCATGTTATAACATGCTTGCTATCTAGCACATGTGTGTTTTTGCTTATCAAATTGATAATTATACATACATGTTGCAAATGCCAGTTCTAGTAGTAGAATTGGTAGGTTGGCATATAATTTGTTTGAAGTAATGATTTGGCTCATGACTCTTTGATATTTATTAAGCCAAATCATATGTGTTTTTATGATCACCAATACTTAAGATATAGATTTCATATTTATGCATCCAATGAAGTTTTGCTATCTAGTAATCTCGGCTAATTCCATGGCTCAATGGTGATGATTGCTTCTAGAGTGTTCTTTAGGAACATTGGCATTGTTAAATATTTTGCATACATCTCAACGCGATTACTTACATTTAGTTTATTGGAATCATGCATGTGACACATAGACTTTGGTGATTCATTATGATATGCTCAATTGCTAAGTGTTTTGATGTCCATGATGATTATTGTTTCAAAAGCCAATTGAATTAGTATTCATTCTAGACATATAGTTTGAAGTTATAATTTTCATATGTCTAGAGAGAAGGATTTGGTCCAATAATTTGATACACTCAAGCATCTGGCTATTAGTGAAGGAAAAAATATATACAAAGGCCGATTGCTTGATTCAAAAGTTTGACGAAATTGCAAAAGTCGACCAGGGCGGTCTGACCGGCATGGCACAGCCGGTTCTGACCGGATATACCGGCGGTCTGAACCGGCTCGCATGGCCGGTTCTGACCATGAGAGCCGGTCTGACCGGTTCGTGTCCGGTCTGACCGATCCCCACAGGAGGCTGGGGGCACGTTACAATTGATTAAAAGCCAATTAAATGTGAATTCGCGACATTTGGCCCCTGAGTTTACGAACATAGCTTTGACGAAATCTTTTGATCAGATATTTGAAAGAATCCTACACTTAACGGTCGATCGGAAGATCGAGCGGCAAGCGTCAAAATTAATCGCCCGAAAAAAATGAGAGTATTACTAGATAATGCATCATCTAAAAGTGCTAGGAGAGTAGTACGAAAAGGTGATTTGTGAGAATCATCAATCGCCGTAAGATAAATTGGTTGCTTAGCGAGAGGTGGGGTTTCATTGGCCGAAATAATCTGGATCATATGTTTCAAAGACTATAGAGGGGAGTGAATTGTTAAGAAATCGCAATGTTTCAATTAAGCGGCACTACCGTTTTGGAATCCTATCAAATGGCCGCGGCAAGTGGCTTGATTTTCATTGCAAATTTATCCTTCGTCCATCAAAGAGCAAGTTCTGTGTCTATGCAATGAATTGACTCACTAAGTGAGCCGAAGCGCGTGCCGCTCGAGAATTTTAAACTGGCGAGAGGTAATTGACTTTATTTTGAAGCAATTGTCTTAAGATTCGGTATTCCTCAATAGTTAAGAGCACTTCTTTTAGTCCAAGACGATGAAGTAATTGTTCCGAATCTTATGATATCAAATGTTGTTGATTCTTGCTCTTTACTACACTCAGGCTAATGGATAACCGAGCGATAATAAAACATTGTTGAAATTGCCGTTTGCCAGTTGAGTAAATCTTGGCTCTTCTGTATCAAGCAAGACGACTTGTCGGCTGTGAAGATACAAACCTTGACGGAGCAAATTTTGAAGCTATCGACCAAACGTGAAAACGACTTTGCAAGATATGAAACGACACGTCTCAAGACGGTGGTTTCCAAGAAAGAGCCAATTGATGGGAAACTACTCTGAAGAAATACTTCCCGCATGCATTTGCAACGCAGCTTGCTTAGAAATGTCCTATGCCGGCTAATTGGATTTATCGCCCATACTACAGAACAACATGTTTCCACGTGATTGCTTAGGATTCACGGTGTTCATTCACAAAAAGGCAGGGGGCTATGTGTATCAACTATGACGAGCGGGAACGGGTTCAACAATATTACTACACAATACATTAGGACCGATCAAGGTGTCATGAGAGGAAACGTCTCGCTAACTCAAGTTGTAATTTCACCAAAGGTAACTTTCGATTCGCCCAACCCGTCCTTTGCTATTCAAAACGTTAATAATCATTGTGTAGATGCATATACTACTTCTAGTTTTGCTCCTATTCAATATGCTTATAATGCTATGGGGGGGTCAACGGGTGTTTATACGGCCGATTACACAGGAATCGGCTATATGCAAAACCTAGATAATGGTATGACTAGTCATGGCATCGGTCTAACCGCATCCTATGCCGGTCAGACCGTGCCCACCATGGCCGGTCAGACCGTGTACTATGCCGGTCAGACCGTGCCCCCCATGGCCGGTCAGATCATGTCCTATCCTGGCCAGATCGTGCCTCCTGTGGCTGGTCTGACCATACCACTGACCACCGGTCAGACCGGGCCATGGGCCGGTCAAACCGGGTGCTTGGCCGGTCAGACCAGGCTATCTATAGCCGGTCAGACCGGTTCCTTGGGAGTTTCTCCAGGTTTTCATACCACAACTAGCAGTACTGATTTTAATTATTATTTATTACCTGTTAATACTGTTAGTCATGCTACTTCACATATCCCTAATGTTTACAATGATCCTAATAGAGGATATTCTCATGACAACGGGTATGGCCAATATGACAATATTGCGCCGCAACAACCACCTTTTAGGCCATCAAATCCACCACCAAATTCATCAACGCCTGAAATCATGGAGGAAAGGAATCGTGCTAGGGTTTACCAAAAGCCGTATCCTAATTTTTATGACGTCGTTCCATATCCTCCTGATTATAAAATTCCTGAATTTAGCGCGTTTAGTGCTGAGGATAGTAGGACCACATGCGAGCATGTAGGTCAATTCTTAGCGCAATGTGGTAGGGCTAGTAGTATGGATACATGTAAATTGCGCTTGTTTTCTTTATCTTTGTCCGGTACTGCTTTGATATGGTTTACTTCTTTACCGGCAAATTCTATTAGTACTTGGGCTCAATTAGAACAAAAATTTCATGATTATTTTTGCACTGGTAAGACTGAGCTTAGGTTGTCTGATTTAACATCGGTTAGGCATAAACACGATGAATCTGTCACTGATTATATTGAGAGGTTTAGAGATATTAAAAGCCGATGTTTTAGTTTGAAGATAACTGACAAAGATTTGGCCAACATTGCATATAATGGATTGCTTGATTCTATTAAAGAGAGATTGAATGGCCATATATTTCTTGATGTTGATCATGTATTGCACGAAACTCTGGCTCAGGATAGCCGAGTGGATGATAATAGTTTAAATGCTAGTTTAGATGATAGTGCAATATCCTGTATAGCCGAACCAAACGATGGTTCGGATTGTGTTAATGATTTGTGCAATGATGCCGTAATGAGTATAGCCGAACCAAGTGACGGTTCGAATTGTGTTACTAGTTTAGACAATGATGGAATAGTCGAACTAAGTGATGGTTCGGATTGTGTTGCTAGCTTAGAGAATAGCATCATTGAAAATATAGCCGAACTAAGTGACGGTTCAGATTGTATCACAAGTGAAAGTGAAATAGCATTGTCACCTAAGACCGAATCACAAATCGGTTAGGTGGGTGTTGGAAAAGATGATGACAATGTCTTGCGGGATAGTAGTGAAATAGAATCCAAAGTAGCTATGCATACATATCAAACACTGTATCCTGAACACGTAGATTCGGTCCCCTACCCGCAAGGATTTGAGGTGCCCAACTTCACAAAATTCACAGGTGAGGATGCTAGAACAACAATAGAGCATATCGGCCAATTTATAGATCAATGTGGTAAGGCCGGTAGTGACGATTTTCTTAAGTTAAAATTGTTTCCTCTTTCTTTGTCAAACTTTGCATCTACATGGTACAGTTTATTTGCTCCTAATTCAATTTCTACATGGTTACAAATGGAGCATGAGTTTCATGATTATTTTAAAGATGCAAGCTTGATAGAGCAAAGACCGATTGATGATTCATCGGTCACTTGTGAAACTATTTCGGTTACATCTATGCCTAAGATCGAAATTGTTAGTGATCCTCTCCCTGTTAGTTCTATTGATGTTGGTAAAAAGAAAGGGAAAAGTGTTATTATTGGGGATCCTCGGCCCAAGAATAGGATAAAAAATGCAAAGGCCGGAGATCATAAAGTTGCAAAGGATGAGTCATCTAGTTCCCAAAAGACCAAAAAGCCGAAGCTCACTTTTGAGATGCTTATGGCTAAGTACAGGAAAGGATTAGCCGGTCAACGATTTGATAATCAAACTAGTGATTCAAAAAGACCAAGATAATCTCGTAGGGAGAGATTTGGTCAAACACCAAAGCAATCGGAGTCATCAACTATACCAACTCCATACAAACCTCCGGTTGTGATGCCATGGTATCCACATCCAATGTCACCATTTGGTTATCCTTCTATGTATTACATGCCATGGATGCCTCAACCACCTATGCCGTGTCATCAAGGATGGAAGCAATCACCTAGGACAGTACCAAGTCATTCTAACTCAAGACAAGACCGTTTCCCACAAAAGAATCGGTCCGGTGGATCAAAGGTGAAAATGGTGAAGAATGTGTGGGTGAGGAAAGAAGCCAAAGCTCCGGTGGTCGTTGCTATCAAGGAGAAATCTCAAGATGTTCAAGTACCTACTGAAGATGCAGCGAAAACTATACAAGCGGAGAAGACTGAAGCCGACGCTGTTGCTGTCGACATCGGCGGTCTGACCGAGCCAGCTGGCCGGTCTAACCGCCAGACTACTGCCGGTTTGACCAACCTTCCTGGCCGGTCTGACCGACGGCTTGCAGCCGGTTTGTTCAGGCCCAGAGGCTGATCAGACTGGGGGGCATTAAAGGTGAGCGGAAAAATTGGGAGCAACACAGGAACTTCTACTTCGACAAAAAATATTAAGAATCATTGCTTGGCTACTAGAAAACAACCACAGCCGAAGTGGATACCTTCTGGCTTATCTCGCTCTCAAAAGAGGAGGCTACAACGTCTTCGAGCCTTAGGACAAAAAGAAAAGGAGACCGAAGATGTGGAGAACAAAACATGTAACAATTTAGATCCTCGAACGACACCTAAACGAGTTTGGAGACCTAAAGAAGTAAAAGTTAAGAGACCGGTGATTTCCCATAGTAGTGATAAATCCAATTTCATGAGAGAAGAATCATCGGTCATTAAAGATAAGTCTCCTTCGCATGATGCTATGGGTGTTAGTGCGGTATTTATCTTGCCTTCGAAATCGCGCAACCCAGAAAGCCAATTTTGTTCGGGGGGCAAGACATCAATATGCTTATGAAGAAATCAAGAGAGATGAACGGCGATGGATACGACATCACATTTTTGAGCCGCCGTTTGTTGGATGCTAAGGCAAGGTATGAGTTTATTGTGTTTACCGTTATATGCCTATGCCATGTTAGAACATTGCTTGCTATCTAGCACATGTGTGTTTTTGCTTATCAAATTGATATTATACATACATGTTGCAAATGCCAGTTCTAGGTAGTAGAATTGGTAGGTTGGCATATAATTTGTTTGAAGTATGATTTGGCTCATGACTCTTTGATATTTATTTAAAGCCAAATCATATGTGTTTTTATGGATCACCATATAAGATATAGATTTCATATTTATTGCACCATGAAAGTTTTGCTTACTAGTAATTCGGCTAATGTCAATGGTCAATGTGATGATTTTCTCTAGAGTGGTTTTCTTTAGGAATATTGGCATTGTTAATATTTTGCATACATGCTCAAGCCGATTACGTACATTTTTAGTTTATTGGAATCTATGCATGTGACACATATGATTTTGGTGATTCATTATTGATCATACTTCAATTGGCTAAGTGTTGTGATGCCATGATGATTATTGTTTCAAAAGCCAATTAAATTAGTATTCATCTAGACATATTAGTTGAATGTTATAATTTTTCATATGTCTAGAGAGAAGGAATTTTGGTCCAATAATTTGATGCACCAAGCATCTGGCTTTTATGTGAAGAAAAATTATATATTAAAGGCCGATGCTTGATTTCAAAAGTTTGGACGAAATTGGCAAAGTCATAGACCAGGGGCGGTCTGACCGGTATTGCACGGCCGATCAGACCGGTATTGCACGGCCGTCTGACCAGCTCTGAGCCAGCGGTCTGACCGGCTCTGCATGGCCGGTTTGACCGGGTAGACAGGGCGGTCTGACCGGTATTGCGTGTCCGGTCTGACCGATCCCAGACAGGAGGCTTCGTTTTGCCCACGAGACGGGTAGTTATCTAAAATCGGCTCCGCTAGCCGGTTTGTTTGTCAAAACCCATCTAGATTTAGCTCTTTGCTAGATCGAGGTGGTTGGCGACTATAGGATCACCGTAAGGCATAAGGTGCTACGATCGTGCTTGTCAACTTGTCACAGAAAGTTGCCAACATGATTTTTGGCGACTCCGCTGGGGAACGATCTAATCGGCTTATCAACGGCGAATTTTGTTTAATCTAATTAGCTACGGTTTCGTCGAATTAAGAGTTTCGGCTACTTTGGCCGAAATCAATCTATACAAAATCTGTTACTGTTGCCATCGATTCATCGATTTTTCATCTAATCAGGTGTTTCGGCCATATAGCCGAAACCGATCTATATTCGTGCGTGGAAAAAGCAACAAACGGCTGGAGCATCTTTGCCTGTACACAGTCAGAAAATCAGAACCAATTCTATTCGGTTTGGCGTGTACAAATTGCTGAAAAGAAAAAGAAAATCTGGCTGTACAAGCCGATTTACTTAGAGTTGGCAAAACTGAGTTGGATTCAATTAGTGCGTGCATTAGGCGACTATCACCGAGCAAACAGGAAAAAGATCAGGCTGTCTAAGCTGATCTACTGCTATCCACGATAAAAAAAAAAAAATCAAAAATCAAAGCCATTGCAGTGCATGCGGCTGTTATTGTGGAACATCAATTTTTCAAAGATTTGCTAGCAGTATACACGCAATTGTACTAAGAAATAAAGACCGTTATATTAATTTATTCGGTCAAATATTTCGGCTATGAGCTATATGGCCGGATTTAATTAAGGAATTTCTTCATCAACCATGATGAGCGGGAACGAGATCGATGGGGTCACATGGGAAGATCTTGATGCGGAGCAACGCAAGATGATGGTGGTTACGCAGGAGCTGTTGATGAAATGTTGGGTCCCAAAACTAATAACTTGGATCGACTGAGATTAATGTATCAATCCCTGGATCAGTAAATATTGATACATGTAATATAGCTGGATTTTCATTGCATACGTTAAAGTTTACAATACCAGGGGTTCTACAAGGGTAGGTACTCACCTAATTAAACATAGGTGCTAATATTACATAGCGGAAGTTCTAGTACATTCTGACTAGGAAGGTATAACCTCTAGGGATTTTGTAAGTTATCAGAGTCATCATAATAATAATCACAGGGGTCCTCCTCTTGACCCGAATCTGAAAAAGGGTTAATAAGAGCAAGGTGAGTATTCGCAATACTCAGCAAGTTACCATGGAAATATGTTATGCATTGGCATGGAGTGGAGTTCTTTGCAGAAAGCAATAATAGACAATCTGGAAATATTAAAGCAAGAGTTTGTAAAATATATACTTTAGGTTTCTAACCAGGGTACCATATGAGTCCCGGTACTCAATTCCGTGAGCACGGCTATTCGAATAGTTTAATGATATTCTACTGCAGTAGATGTACGCTTTACCCGCAGTCCACCGACTTGCTGATAATCATCGCTTTAGTCATGGCCCAGTATTAAGTCATTAGCAATTGTGGCACCTGTTCCTGAACTTATATCCTCATATGCCTGAACGTAATGTTAACAGCAGCAAGAGGAGTTCTGGGGTTCCGAGGTATTTAAGGGGAATGATCGTATGACACCACGTCATCTCGATCAGGGTTTAGAAATATACCATATAGTTTATACTCGAGTATCACAAACCATTCACTGTACATGGTAATGGTTAAATTTGCCCTTCGCGCTATAGTTGCTCCTGCGCGAGGACTTAAAAATAAGAACCACTATACAGAGGTGCCATATTGCTAATTAATATAATACTAGGTCTGTCCCCATTCTAGAACTGCGGTCGTACCCGTTCGTTCGACATAAGATACCTGGTAAAACTTATATCGATTGAGACAATACTAGCCACCCGGAAATCAATCAAATCTTACGTATTGTCCCAATTTAAGTATGAGGTATTTTAACAGATTGTAAGCAAAATAAGCAATACTAAATTGTCTGGGTTTCTATGATTGATTTATGCATAGAAAATAGAATATTGAATAGAAGGCTATAAATAAATAATTTGTAAAATATAGGCTTAAATGATCAACTGGTATATGGTAATTGCCTTGCTCGATGTCCTGAGATTGACTGATATTATCTAGTGTGTCAGAAGAATCCTCAAGACCTAGGATTAGATATATAAAATTTGATTCAAAAGGAATTCGAATAAAATCCAAAAATAGGCAAAAATGAAATAAATGAGAAAATAGCAAAAATAGCCTCAAAAGTAGAGAAAGATTTTAGAAGAATTTTGGTCCAAGTTTCACTGGAATTGGGTTTATATTTTAAAAGATATGGGCTTCTAAAGTTTGGATTTTGAATTAAATAGAGAAAATACGAAGAGTTACTGTGCAGGGGCCCCTGTCAATGCTTTTCCTTTTTCTTTTCTTTTTCTCTCTCTTCTCTCGTCGTCTTCTTCCTCTCTTCTCTCCTTCTTCTGCCGGTTACAGAGGAGAGGGGAGAGTGGGCGCCGCTTTTCCGGCGGTGGAAGGCGGCGACGTCAGTGGCCACACAATGTTCCCGAGCAAGACACATCCGGGGAGGGCGGTGGCTGTTGGAGAGAGTGAAGGAGTTGGCCGGAACAGCGCAGTCAAGAGCTTGTTCTTGCGGCAAAGAGAGTTGGCAGTGGTGGTTGCTATGGGGTGGGGGAGAAGGGGAAAACAGAAAAATGGGCTCGCCGGAGGGAGGCGAAGCGATGGTGCAAGGAAACTAGGAGGGAAGCTATAGGGGAGGAGATCGACCGACGACGGCGACGGCCGGGCATGGCAAAAGAGAGAGAGAAGAGAGAGCTCGAGTTTGTATGAAAAAGAGGAGGGATGGCGGCTATTTATAGGCGGCGGACGTCGGTGGGGAGAGGCGGTTGTGGAGGAGGAGGTCAAGGACTGCACGACGACGGTAGCGTGAAGAAAGAATGACGCGCGCGATACTTCGCAGCGAGGGAAGGCGTTGGCGGCGGGTGCGCCGTGCACGGCGCGCACGGGGAGGAGGCGGCTCGGCTTGGGGGGGGTTGGGGGGGTGGGTGGGCTGGTTTGGGCCGGCTCGGCTTAGCTGGGCGCAGCCCAGAAGGAGGAGGAAAAAAGAAAGAAAAGGGATTGGGCCAAAAGGAAGAAAGAATGAGTTTCGGCCCGATAAAAAGAAAGGAAGTCTAATTTGAATACTTGATTTGGATAACTAGGTTTTGCAAAGGTTTCGAATTCGGAAATATTCACAAAAGAGATTTCCTAATTTATTTGAGTGCAATATTTAGAGGTGGGAGTTTGAGGGAATTTATTTGGAAGCACTCAAATAGGAAGGGAATTAATAATATTCCTCAAATATTTTGGGAATATAGAAGGGAATTAGTTGAAGACAATAAATAGGATTTGAACTCTAAAATTGGTGTGATATATATTTGTGGCTAAAAGGGGAAGTTTGGTGAAGAATATAAATTGGTATTTTCTTAGCACAGAGCAATTATTCACAATATTGCAATAATACTATTCTTGTGCCGAAGAGGAAATCAAGCCACAGGAATTAAATCAGTGGCTAGATCAAAAGAAGAATTTAGATATTTTGGTGATAAATAAGAATGGTTTGGAATTTGAAGGAAATTTGCTGAATTCACTAAGGTTTAGGATAGGGCAACAATTTATGGTTTATTGGTAAACTAAGTTAAGGGATTCTAAGGGTAATCCTTGAACCAAAATCAAGAATAAGAGAACTTTTAAGAGGGAATTTTGATGTTGCTATCTAAGATTAAACCAAGCATGATGCAGTAATTTTTTGTTTTAAAATTTGAGGATGTTACATGAAATCATACATCAGGAACAATCAAGGCGTCGTGAAGGGAATTGTCTCGCTTCCCCAAGTTGTAGTTTCAGCAAAGGTAACCTCCGATTCGTCCACCATCCTTTGCTAATAATGGGTGTGTTCGGAGAACTGGCTGCTGCAGTGCTGCAGCTGCGCTCTGCAGCAGCTACAGTATCAACAGTAGCACATACAGCAGCAGCCAGCCCAACGTCTGCATAACAATTCATACTTGTGCAGCCGAACGGCTGCGCTGCGGCTGCATAAAATTCATATTTGTGCAGCGAACGGCTGCGCTGCGGCAGCGCAGCGTATACCAGCTGCGGAAACAAGCTGCCGAACACACCAATCATTGTGTAGATGCATATACTATTTAGTTTTGCTCCTATTCAATATGCTTATATGCTATGGGGGGTCAACGGGTGTTTATACGGCCGATTACACAAGAATCGGCTATATGCAAAACCTAGATAACGGTATGACTGGTCATGGCATCGGTCTAACCGCATCCTATGCCGGTCAGACCGTGCCCACATGGCCGTCAGACCGTGTCTATGCCGGTCAGACCATGTCTATCTGGCCAGATCATGCTCCTGTGGCGGTCTGACGTACCACTGACCACCGGTCTGACCGGGCCATGGCCGGTCAGACGGGTGCTTGGCGGTCAGATCGGGCTTATAGGCCGGTCAGACCGTGTTCTTGAGAGTTTCTCCAGGTTTTCATACCAAACTAGCAGTACTGATTTTAATTATTATTCATCACCTGTTAATACTGTTAGTAATGCTACTCCACATATCCCTAATGTTTACAATGATCCTAATAGAGGATATTCTCATACAAAGGGTATGGCCAATATACAATATTGCGCCGCACAACCACCTTTTAGGCCATCAAATCCACCACATTCCATCAACGGCCTGATATCATGGGAGGAAAGGAATCGTGCTAGGGGTTTACAAAAGCTGTATCCTAATTTTTATGACGTGTTCCATATCCTCCTGATTATAAAATTCCTGAATTTACCGAGTTTAGTGTGAGGATAGTAGGACCACATGCGAGCATGTGGTTAATTCTTAGCGCAATGTGGTAGGGCTAGTAGTATGGTTACATGTAATTTGCGCTTGTTTCTTTATCTTTGTCGGGTATGCTTTGAATATGGTTTCTTCTTTACGGCAAATTCTATTGTACTTGGGCCTAATTAGAACAAATTTCATGATTTATTTTGCACTGGTAAGACTGAGCTTAGGTTGTCTGATTTACATCGGTTAGGCATAACACGATGAATTCTGTATGATTATATTGAAGGTTTAGAGATATTAAAGCCGATGTTTTAGTTTGAGATAGCTGACAAAGATTTGGCCACATTGCATATAATGGATTGCTTGATTCTATTAAAGAGAGATTGAATGGCCATATATTTCTTGATGTTGATCATGTATTGCATGAAACTCTGGCTCAGGAAAGCCGAGTGGATGATAATAGTTTAAATGCTAGTTTAGATGATAGTGCATATCATGTATAGCCGAACCAAGCGATGGTTGGATTGTGTTAATGATTTTGTGCAATGATGCGTAGTATAGCCGAACCACGTGACGTTCGGATTGTTTACTAGTTTAGACAATGATGGAATAGTCGAACTAAGTGATGGTTCGGATTGTGTTGCTAGCTTAGAGAATGCATCATTGAAAATATAGCCGAACTAAGTGATGGTTCATTGTATCACAAGGAAAGTGAAATAGCATTGTCACCTAAGACCGAATCACAAATCGGTCATGGTGTGTTGGAAAAGATGATGACAATGTCTTGCGGGATAGTAGTGAATAGAATCCAAAGTAGCTATGCATACATATCAAAGAGTATCCTGAACACGTAGATTCGGTCCCCTACCCACAAGGATTTGAGGTGCCCAACTTCACAAAATTTTACAGGTGAGGATGCGACGTACGCTGGGTGGGAGAAGCCACGGACCTGCTTCTGCACGACGATCATGACGAGCAGGTAGGCAGCGAGCGCGATGGAGATGTAGAGGAAGCAGAAGAAGGCTTGCTGTTGAGCTCCTCGCCGTCGCCTCGCCGCCGGTAGGGGAGCATGTGGATGGTGTGCACGAAGAAGATGTACACCGCGGCGGGGAGCCACGCAATGAGCAGCACCATCGACTTGGCGTCGTCGCCATGGATGGAGAGGTAGAGCTGCATGTAGATGGCGCCGCTGAAGCCGACGAAGCCCTTGAGCAACCCGATGATGATGCCGCGGCTCTCCGGGAAGTTCTTGATGCAGGAGACGGGAGTGCCGGTGTTGGAGAAGGTGAGCGGCCGACGCAGATGTAGACGCACATGAGCCACACCGGCGGTGCCGCCGTGCGGCTGTCCAGGGCGAGGTAGACCATGAGGTAGCCGGCGAGGTTCATGGCGGCGCCGATAAGGAGCACCGCACAGGTGGGGGCCACCTGCTGGACGAGGCCAGAGACGACACCGACGTTGGTGCTGAGGTCCTTGAAGAAGTTGAGCGTGTTGAGCGTCTGCTGGTTGTAGCCCAGCGTGGAGCGGAGCTCCTTGGAGTAGAGCGCAAAGATGTAGGCGGGAGGCTGGGGATCCCTGCGCACTAGGACACGAGCTTCCTCGCCGTGGTGACGCAGAATGGCGTCGAGGTGGAGTGCGGCTGCGGTCCGCCTCCGCCACCCGCCGCCCGGACGAGGTCGGCCTCCGCCGCCGGCTGCCCGGACGAGGTGGCGCCGGTGCAGCGGCGCGCGTGGAGAGGAGAGAGCACCGGGACTGGGAGAGCAGAGGAGGGCGCGCGTGAAGAGGAGAGAGCAGGGGGGATTGAGGGATAAGTCTGACAAATAGGCCAGTGAGTTATTTTATTTTGTTTTGCTGACTGGATTGCCATGTTAGCGCCACGTGTGTAATTTCTAGTCAAAACTACTCAAAACAGTGTTTAGGGGGTTATTTGTCCGATTTCAATAATTGAGGGTGTAAAATGTCCGGTTTTCAAGTTTAGGGATGTAATTCGGTCGACCGCAATAGTTTAGGGGGTAATTCGTGCTTTTTTCTAAAAACAATGAGACACACGCATGTGTACGTTCTAAAAACCAAAGTTAAAAGTTAAATTGTAGGAGGGCCATATCTATACACTCCGCCGACATAGTACCAATCAGGCAACCATGCTTTGTCTAATAGCAGGTACAATAGCATGCTATAAGCCAGCTGCAAATATATTTTAAGGAAATAAATAAGAAGAGAGAAGAGCAGCGTGCTACAGATTTGTAGCCAGCTGTAGCATGGACTTTAAGACGCAGTGTGTGTATGACAGGTGGGACCAGATATTAATAGTGTAGTATATAACTATTGTATGAATGTACTATTAGATTGGCTATAGATAAATTGAAGCTAGTAGTTGACTATACTATTGAACTTGCTCTAATAACAACCGAATCTGTGTCCGCTCTAACTGAAACTACCGTGAAATCTCTCATAATTAATGACTAGATCTTGTCCCATTTAAGTTGGACCACGTTGTACGTACTAGCAGCCTCTCACAACAATACTCACATTCTCGAATGCTTGTCCCATTTTAGGTGCCCATACTGCACATTAAATCTTTCCTCTTAGTGGTTGCAAAAATACTTAAGTAGCGCAAACTCTGTTCTGTGAAGCTCTGTTTTCTCGCGCAGCTCACACGGTATGGATACACCTACACCGTATGCCCAAGGCAGAGTGCTTAAAATGTAAGGAGTTATCTACTCGAGGAAATTAATTTTGATAACAGGAGAAACAAATATTTGCATGCATTTAAATATACTTGTATTATTTTCGAGTGGATGTTTTCTATACCATATACTACTCTTTTTATGTGTTTTACAATGCAGGGGCCTAGATCTGGGTACGCATACTCGGGATCACGCAGTCGTCTCCTACGCGATGCAGGGGCCCATGTCTGGATATACGTACTCGGGAACACACTATTTACACCCAAATTTGACACATATGGACGAAATAGGGGAAAATTGCCAAAGTTTGGAAAGTGACGGGTTTTCTTCAAGTGGGCCGGTCTGACCGCCGTGTGTTGGGCGGTCAGACCGCCGGTTGAGGGCCGGTCAGACCGGCGGTGTGTGGCCGGTCTGACCGGCAGGTCCGAGTCCGATTGTGTTTCGTCGTATCTCGAGGTTTCCTTGCTCGGGAAAGCATGTTTCGGCTTTCCTTTGGTTTCTACCCTGAGTTTGACGTGGAGGAGGGCCTGTAGAGGGCAAGACCAACCCCTATATAAGGGACATGGCCGGTTCTATTGTAACAACCAATCTACAATCAATCAATCGAATCGTTTTTCACATTGCTTTTAGTTTTCTCTTAGTTTGTCCATCTTTGTCGGTTTGCGCCGTTAACCGTCCGCCGCCGCTGCGAGAGTGCGACATCTCTTTGTAGGTTTGTCCTGAAAACCTTCCGTTTTGCCCACGAGACGGGTAGTTATCTAAAATCGGCTCCGCTAGCCGGTTTGTTTGTCAAAACCCATCTAGATTTAGCTCTTTGCTAGATCGAGGTGGTTGGCGACTATAGGATCACCGCAAGGCATAAGGTGCTACGATCGTGCTTGTCAACTTGTCACAAAAAGTTGCCAACATGATTTTTGGCGACTCCGCTAGGGAACGATCTAATCGGCCTTATCAACGGCCGAATTTTGTTCAATCTATTTAGCTACAGTTTCGTCGAATTAAGAGTTTCGGCTACTTTGGCCGAAATCAATCTATACAAAATCCGTTACTGTTGCCATCGATTCATCGATTTTTCATCTAATCAGGTGTTTCGGCCATATAGCCGAAACCGATGTATATTCGTGCGTGGAAAAAGCAACAAACGGCTGGCAGCACCTTTGCCTGTACACAGTCAGAAAATCAGAACCTTAATTCTATTTGGTTTGGCGTGTACAAATTGCTGAAAAGAAAAGGAAAATCTGGCTGTACCAAGCCGATTTACTTAGAGTTGGCAAAACTGAGTTGGATTCAATTAGTGCGTGCATTAGGCGACTATCACCGAGCAAACAGGAAAAAGATCAGGCTGTCTAAGCTGATCTACTACTATCCACGATAAAAAAAGAAAATAAAAAATCAAAGCCATTGCAGTGCATCGGCTGTTATTGTGGAACATCAATTTTCAAAGATTTGCTAGCAGTATACACGCAATTGTACTAAGGAAATCAAGACCGTATATTAATTTATTCGGTCAAATATTTCAGCTATGAGCTATATGGCCGGATTTAATTAAGGAATTTCTTCATCAACTATGATGAGCGGGAACGAGATCGACGGGGTCACATGGGAAGATCTTGATGCGGAGCAACGCAAGATGATGGTGGTTACGCAGGAGCTGTTGATGAAATCATACATCAGGAACAATCAAGGCGTCGTGAAGGGAAATGTCTCGCTTCCCCAAGTTGTAGTTTCAGCAAAGGTAACCTTCGATTCGTCCAACCCGTCCTTTGCTAATAATCATTGTGTAGATGCATATACTACTTCTAGTTTTGCTCCTATTCAATATGCTTATAATGCTATGGGGGGGTCAACGGGTGTTTATACGGCCGATTACACAGGAATCGGCTATATGCAAAACCTAGATAATGGTATGACTAGTCATGGCATCGGTCTAACCGCATCCTATGCCGGTCAGACCGTGCCCACCATGGCCGGTCAGACCGTGTACTATGCCGGTCAGACCGTGCCCCCCATGGCCGGTCAGATCATGTCCTATCCTGGCCAGATCGTGCCTCCTGTGGCTGGTCTGACCATACCACTGACCACCGGTCAGACCGGGCCATGGGCCGGTCAAACCGGGTGCTTGGCCGGTCAGACCAGGCTATCTATAGCCGGTCAGACCGGTTCCTTGGGAGTTTCTCCAGGTTTTCATACCACAACTAGCAGTACTGATTTTAATTATTATTTATTACCTGTTAATACTGTTAGTCATGCTACTTCACATATCCCTAATGTTTACAATGATCCTAATAGAGGATATTCTCATGACAACGGGTATGGCCAATATGACAATATTGCGCCGCAACAACCACCTTTTAGGCCATCAAATCCACCACCAAATTCATCAACGCCTGAAATCATGGAGGAAAGGAATCGTGCTAGGGTTTACCAAAAGCCGTATCCTAATTTTTATGACGTCGTTCCATATCCTCCTGATTATAAAATTCCTGAATTTAGCGCGTTTAGTGCTGAGGATAGTAGGACCACATGCGAGCATGTAGGTCAATTCTTAGCGCAATGTGGTAGGGCTAGTAGTATGGATACATGTAAATTGCGCTTGTTTTCTTTATCTTTGTCCGGTACTGCTTTGATATGGTTTACTTCTTTACCGGCAAATTCTATTAGTACTTGGGCTCAATTAGAACAAAAATTTCATGATTATTTTTGCACTGGTAAGACTGAGCTTAGGTTGTCTGATTTAACATCGGTTAGGCATAAACACGATGAATCTGTCACTGATTATATTGAGAGGTTTAGAGATATTAAAAGCCGATGTTTTAGTTTGAAGATAACTGACAAAGATTTGGCCAACATTGCATATAATGGATTGCTTGATTCTATTAAAGAGAGATTGAATGGCCATATATTTCTTGATGTTGATCATGTATTGCACGAAACTCTGGCTCAGGATAGCCGAGTGGATGATAATAGTTTAAATGCTAGTTTAGATGATAGTGCAATATCCTGTATAGCCGAACCAAACGATGGTTCGGATTGTGTTAATGATTTGTGCAATGATGCCGTAATGAGTATAGCCGAACCAAGTGACGGTTCGAATTGTGTTACTAGTTTAGACAATGATGGAATAGTCGAACTAAGTGATGGTTCGGATTGTGTTGCTAGCTTAGAGAATAGCATCATTGAAAATATAGCCGAACTAAGTGACGGTTCAGATTGTATCACAAGTGAAAGTGAAATAGCATTGTCACCTAAGACCGAATCACAAATCGGTTAGGTGGGTGTTGGAAAAGATGATGACAATGTCTTGCGGGATAGTAGTGAAATAGAATCCAAAGTAGCTATGCATACATATCAAACACTGTATCCTGAACACGTAGATTCGGTCCCCTACCCGCAAGGATTTGAGGTGCCCAACTTCACAAAATTCACAGGTGAGGATGCTAGAACAACAATAGAGCATATCGGCCAATTTATAGATCAATGTGGTAAGGCCGGTAGTGACGATTTTCTTAAGTTAAAATTGTTTCCTCTTTCTTTGTCAAACTTTGCATCTACATGGTACAGTTTATTTGCTCCTAATTCAATTTCTACATGGTTACAAATGGAGCATGAGTTTCATGATTATTTTAAAGATGCAAGCTTGATAGAGCAAAGACCGATTGATGATTCATCGGTCACTTGTGAAACTATTTCGGTTACATCTATGCCTAAGATCGAAATTGTTAGTGATCCTCTCCCTGTTAGTTCTATTGATGTTGGTAAAAAGAAAGGGAAAAGTGTTATTATTGGGGATCCTCGGCCCAAGAATAGGATAAAAAATGCGAAGGCCGAAGATCATAAAGTTGCAAAGGATGAGTCATCTAGTTCCCAAAAGACCAAAAAGCCGAAGCTCACTTTTGAGATGCTTATGGCTAAGTACAGGAAAGGATTAGCCGGTCAACGATTTGATAATCAAACTAGTGATTCAAAAAGACCAAGATAATCTCGTAGGGAGAGATTTGGTCAAACACCAAAGCAATCGGAGTCATCAACTATACCAACTCCATACAAACCTCCGGTTGTGATGCCATGGTATCCACATCCAATGTCACCATTTGGTTATCCTTCTATGTATTACATGCCATGGATGCCTCAACCACCTATGCCGTGTCATCAAGGATGGAAGCAATCACCTAGGACAGTACCAAGTCATTCTAACTCAAGACAAGACCGTTTCCCACGAAAGAATCGGTCCAGTGGATCAAAGGTGAAAAAGGTGAAGAAGGTGTGGGTGAGAAAAGAAGCCAAAGCTCCGGAGGTCGTTGTTGTCAAGGAGGAGTCTCAAGATGTTCATGTACCTACTGGAGATGTCGTGGAAACCATGCAAGCAAAGGACATCGAAGCTGACGCCATGACTATCAACATTGGCGGTCTAACCGAGACAGCTGGCCGGTCTGACCGACCCTCCTGGCCAGTCTGACCGACGGCTTGCAGCCGGTTTGACCGGGCCCAGAGGCCGATCAGACCGAGGGGCATTAAAGGTGAGCGGGAAAATCGAGAGCAACACAGGAGCTTCTATTTCGACCAAAAATATTATGAATCATTATTTAGCTTCTAGAAAACAACCACAGCCGAAGTGGATACCTTCTGGTTTATCTCGCTCTCAAAAGAGGAGGCTACAACGTCTTCGGGCCATAGGTAAAAAAGAAAAAGAGGCCGAAGATGTGGAGAACAAAACATGTAATAATTTAGAGCCTCGAACGACACCTAAGCGAGTGTGGAGACCTAAAGAAGTAAGAGTTAAAAGATCGGTGCTTTCACGAAGTAGTGATGGATTCAATTTGGTGAGAGAAGAATCATCGGTCATTAAAGATAAGTCTCCTTCACATGATGCTATGGGTGTTAGTGCGGTATTTATCTTGCCTTCAAAATCGTGCAATCAAGAAAGCCGATTTTGCTTGGGGGGCAAGACATTAATATGCTCATGAGGGAACCAAGAGAAGATGAACGGCAATGGATACAACATCACATCTTCGAGCCGCCGTTCGTTGGATGCTAAGGCAAGGTATGGGTTTATGGTGTTCATCGTTATATTATATGCATATGTCATGTTAGAACATTGCTTGCTATCTAGCACATGTGTGTTTTTGCTTATCCGTTTGTTGGATGCTAAGGCAAGGTATGAGTTTATTGTGTTTACCATTATATTATATGCCTATGCCATGTTATTAGAATATTGCTTGCTATCTAGCACATGTGTGTTTTTGCTTATCAAATTGATATTATACATACATGTTGCAAATGCTAGTTCTAGGTAGTAGAATTGGTAGGTTGGCATATAATTTGTTTGAAGTATGATTTGGCTCATAAGTCTTTGATATTTATTTAAAGCCAAATTGTATGTGCTTTTATGGATCACCATATAAGATATAGATTTCATATTTATTGCACCATGAAAATTTTGCTTACTAGTAATTCGGCTAATGTCAATGGTCAATGTGATGATTTGCTCTAGAGTGGTTTTCTTTAGGAACATTGGCATTGTTAATATTTTACATACATGCTCAAGCCGATTACTTACATTTGTAGTTTATTGGAATCTATGCATGTGACACATATGACTTTGGTGATTCATTATTTATCATACTTCAATTGGCTAAGTGTTTTGATGCCATGGTGATTATTGTTTCAAAAGCCATTTGAATTGACATATTAGTTGGATATTATAATTTTTTATATGTCTAGAGAGGAGGGATTTTGGTCCAATAGTTTGATACACCAAGCATCTGGTTATAATATGAAGAAAGGAGTATTTTTGATACTAGAAAAGCCGGTGCTTGATTTTTTAGTCTTTGGATGAAATTGGCAGAATCACAGATCAGGGGCGGTCTGACCGGCATTGCATGGCCGGACTGATCGGTGGTAGCCTGCGGTCTGACCGACTTTGCATTACCGGTCTGACCGGGTTGACAGGGCGGTCTGACCGGCATTGCGTGTCCGGTCTGACCGATTTCAGACAGAGAGCTGAGGGGCACGTTACAATTGATTAAAAGGCCGAATTAATTGTGAATTCGGACATTTGTGCCCATGAGTTAGAAATAGCTTGGAGAATTCTTTGATTAGATATTTGAAAGATCTTACACTTAAGGTTGATCGGAAGATTCGGCGGCAAGCGTTCAAATATTATATCGCCGAAAAATAGATGGAGCATTGTTGAAGTACTTAGATAATGATCAATCTAAAGTTGCTAGGAGAGAAGTGCATGAAGGGATTTCTGGAATTCATCAATCGGCCCGTAAGATAAATTGGTTGCTTAGGAGATTGGCCGAAAATAATTGATGTTTGTTTCAAATGCTATAGAGGGAGTGAAGCTTGTTAACGGATCAGCAATGTTTATTTAGCGCCTACCGCTGTGTTGAATCCTATCATTAATCTATGGCCGTTCCGAGGTTGGGCTTTGGATTTCATTGGTCAAATTTATCCTTCGTCATCAAAAGGGCATTGGTTCGTGCTAGTTGCAATGGGTTACTTCACTAAGTGGATCGAAGCTGTGCCGCTCGAGAATATTACTTGTACGGAGGTAATTGACTTTATTTTGAAGCATATTGTTCATACATTCGGTATTCCTCAAACGTTAAAGGAGCTTCTTTTATGTCCAAGGAAGTGAGAAGTTTTGCCGAATCTTATGATATTAAGTTGTTGAGTTCTTCTCTTTACTACGCTCAGGCTAATGAATAAGCCGAGTCAGGTAATAAAACATTGTTGAAATTGCCGTTTTGCCAGTTGAGGTAAATCTTGGCTCTCTTCGGTATTTCAAGCAAGACGACTTGTCGGTTGAAGATTACAAGACCTTGATGGGAAGCAATTTTGAAGACGTCATCGACAAGCGTTTGAAGACTTTGAAGGAGATGAAGACACTTAGGGAGCAATTAATGGGAAATACTTGAAGAAATACTTCCTGAGCATTTGGCAAGATACTTAGGAAGTCCTATGGCGGGTAATTGGATTATCGCCCTGAGATGACATGTTCTATGCTTTTAGGTTCACGTATGTTCACCAAAAAGGCAGGGGGGCATGTGTTTACACTCAAATTTGGCACCTATGGACGAAATAGGGGAAAATTGCAGCGGTTAAATTGACAGGGCCCGGAACCTCCTGGTGAAGAACACCGGAACTTCCTGGCAGTGATGAGCAGCCCGGAACTTCCGGAGTTCTTGAGCCAGGAACTTCCGGGTAACAGAGAAAATCGAAATTTGAGGAAGCAAAACAGGTCCTAGCTAGAGATGATCAGCCACAGAGTTACACAAGATGTAAATCACAAGATACCAGCAGATTCAAACACAGATCAAGCACAAGAGAGACAAAGGCGATTTTTTCCCGAAGTTCGGATCACACGGATCCTACTCTCCGTTGAGGTGCTCAAAGAGCCGGGTCTCGATTAACCCCTTGCCTCACTTATGCAAGGATCCCAGAAGAAGTCCACGGCCTTCAACTCAACACTTCTAGGTCATTTTCTAGAATTGAGTGACCACCAAGATCCAACTCACAATTCCTTCTAGAAAAGACCACAAGTGCAAGTTGCTCTACCTAGGACAACCTCTGAAAACTTAGCACAAGAATCTTTACTCACTTACCTCGTTTCCTTGCGGAGGTGAGGAAAACCTTCACAAACTTTCCCGGGACATCCACAAGATCTTTGGAAGCTCACGGGCGACACCTAACCGTCTAGGAGAAGATCTCCAAGAGTAATAAGCCCAAGTGACAGCCCACAAGGTATCCAAAGTGCTCAAACAAACCTAATCTTCAAGCCATCTCCAAAACACTCCTACACTCTAATCTAATCTCTCAATCTCACAAGATAGGCTCTAAATTTGAGTGGAGGAAGCAAAGGAAGCTTGGGAGTGGCTAGAAAACCCCAGAACATGAAAGAGCTGAAGTGGAATGGCCAAAGGGTGACCTGGGGACGAAATCCATATATATAACGGCTAGGTGACGTCATCTAGCCGTTACTCACAAGTTTGAACTGGAAACCTGCCAGGAGGTTCCGGGCAAAAGTGCCAGGAACTTCCGGGCAACACTTAGGAAAATTTTGGTGTTGAAATGGCGCCCGGAAGTTCCGGCCAGAACCTCCGGGTAGCCCTCTCTGTCCCGGGGAGAAAAATCATTTTTCAAAAATGATTCCAAAAATATTTTGACACATGGATATGACTAAGAGCACTTTGTATACCCTAGAACCACACTTGAAACCCCTCTTAATAGTACGGTTTTTCCTAAACTCAATTTCGAAAGTGAAAAACCTAGTCTAATCACCTTCGGTGTTTTTCGCACTTAGGAACATTCAAATTGGGGGGCCTCCTTGCATTCTTAGCCATCACAACTTGCTTTAGGACTAAACTCCTGTGAATAAACTTGATAAACACGTTAGTCCCCTTTAACCACCTTGTCATTAATCACCAAAACCCACTAGGAGGTTTAAGTGCATCTTCAATCTCCCCCTTTTTGGTGATTGATGACAACATGGTTAAAGCACACAGAAAGATAATAGAATTTAAATTGAAATGATGAGAGAAGTGTGAAGCTCCCCCTAAAGATATGCATATAAGGAAATGAGATGAATACAATATGCATAAAAACGAAGGAAAGCTCAAAGGTAACTTCACACTATCTTCAATCAAATAAGATGCAGATGTGAGTGCTTAAATGATGAGTGATATGCTAGAAGAAGGACTAGATGACATGGCAATCACTCAAAAAGATGAAAAGAACACTACATCACATCAAAATGCAACATTCATATGGTCTAACTTACTAACATAAAGGATAAAAAAAACATCTAACAGTCATTACATCCAACCATAATAGAATACGATTACATGTCCATAGAAAGATAGATAATTGGGAGGGGATCTGCCTGGCCGGAACTTCCGGGTCACAGGACCCGGAACTTCCGGCCAAATGACCAGACAACAGTCAAGGCAGCAAAAATGATTTAAATGACCCCCTTCAATTCACAATTTCTCCCCCTTTGGCATCAAGGCACCAAAAAACAAGAAACCATGAAGAGAAGAAGGGGATCACTCATCTCCATCTCCATCTGAAGGAACAATCTCGGTATCACCGAAGAGATGAGACTTATCGGACTGAGCAGCGGTGTCAACATCAGTGGGAGCATCCTCATCAGCAGCCTCGATGTCATCCTCATCATCATCATCATCTGATTGAGAAGGCTCTTCACTGAAATAGGTGGATGGACCTTCACCGACAACATTGCGGGCTGCCTCATAAGCCTCAAAAGGATCCACATAGACCTCATCTTCAGAATCATCTGACACTTCTTTCCCAGCCTCTCTTCTATCTTCCTTCTGACGCATTTCTATCTTCTTCACTTTCTTTGCAGTTTTAGCACACATACAGAAGATTGCCTGAAGAGCCTTCTTGATGGGAGAAGAACTCAAGGATGGCGGTGGAGCACTAGAAGAAGGACCAGCTGAGGTAGAAGGGATGGATCTAGGTGCCACTGGAGAAGAGGATGGTGGAACACGAGGACGAAAAGGATTGTGGCGCCCATCTTTGATGTAGAACACCCCGGTGACTGTCTCAATCATCTTCATAATGAATGGAGCATAGATGCACCCTCGCTTAGGCTCAAGAATGGTGTTGGCAATCTCATACCAAATCAACTTCATCACACTGAAAGGAGGCTGATTGTAGCGCATGCGACTGAGAAGATGAGCATGTTTGGAAGGCAAAGCAGTGGCATCTCCAACCTTTGGAAGCAAAGACCAACGAAAGATGGAGTACAACACCTTGTAGTTTGGATGCAAACCATGAGTAGTTCCCATACAAGTCCTAGGAGCATCCCTAGTATACATGAACTTAGTCTTGATCATGGGGAGAGGTGCTTCACTATGAATATTAGGCCTATTGAGATCCTCATCCTCTAAGCCCAATATCTCAGCAAACTGTGCTATGGAAATCTTGTGCCTAACACCCTCAGTCATCCACTTTACATAATGAGTTCCCTTCCTAGTAGTACCAAAGAATGCTGTCGCATAGAACTGTGCAATGACCTCCTCATTCCAATCATACTCCAAGGCAAGAATATCTCCAAGATTCTTGTTGTGGCAAACTTGCATTGCTTGGTTGAACACTTCATTGTTTTTCTTCCTCATGTAAGTCCAATCAATCCACTTCATCTCAACCACTGGATTGTCTCTAGCCATAATCACTGAGTTGTACCAATCCAACTGAGTTAAAGTTCTGAAACGAGGATCCTGTGACTCCTCAGGCTGTGTCTCTGGATCAATCAAACGGTCCCTTCTGCACTTGGCAAGCTGATGAAGGTAGTTGGACTTGGGTCTTCCAATGTGATGCATAGGAGTGGTGTCAAAACCAATAGTCTTGTAGAGCCGAACGGGATTCTCACGAGATCCAACAGGGAAATCATGAGAGGCCCTTCCAGCCCCAGAAGTGCGACCACCACCTCTCCCACGACCTCTTGAAGAAGGAGCATCACTACCTTGACCACTGTCAACATCTCGAATCTGAACTGGGCGATTGCTGGATTGCCTGGTAAACCTAGGAGAGGTACGAGTGCCGCTGCCACTGCCACCTTCAACCACTTTCTCTTTACCCAAACGGCCACGAGGAAAACGAATAGGAGGACTCTCATCACCGGACACATCCTAAGAGGCTTTCTGTCTTTTCTCACGAGGCATAGTGCTTACTGCAACAGGAATCAACAAATAGGAGTGCAGTAGTTAGGCAAAAATGAGAGAATCAAGAGTGGCTGGCTGGCTGGACAGCGCCCGAAGGTTCCGGGTGCAAGAACACCGGAACTTCCGACCGGCAAATATGATGAACAGAGGTCTCAAACATAGCCAATGCATGTGAACAAATCCTATAGATCGGTGATCTACAAGGTAGCAGAAACAAGACTATCCAAGTGGTTTTCTCCCTAGGTTCACATATTTAGAGATCGGGGCAAAAACATGATGAACCAAAAGAGAAGATCAAAAGTGCTACCTTGAGAGAGGAAATTGCAGATCGATCGCGGGAAGATCCTCCTAGCCACCAATGTGGTTGATTCCACGGAGAGGAATCAAAATTCCATGGTTGGAAGTGAAAATCGCCACTAGAAGTACTGTAGCGGCGGCTAGGGCTGGCATCGGGGAGGGAGAAGAAGTGAGGAGAGAGACTAGGGTTTCTAACTCCCCCTGAGTATATATACTCCCCGACACCCGGAAATTGGAAACCATTGCGATATCTACACTGACCACAAGAGTCTGAAATATATCTTCACCCAGTCAGATCTGAATTTGAGGCAAAGGCGATGGCTGGAATTAATCAAGGACTACGATCTCGAGGTTCACTATCACCCCGGCAAAGCAAACGTCGTGGCCGACGCTTTGAGTCATAAGAGCCATTGCAATCATCTGAAAATGGAAGGGATGGCTCCTGAGCTTAAAGAGGAATTGGCCCAGCTAAATCTGCATATAGTGCCTCGAGGGCAGGTAAACACCCTGGACATTCAACCTCTTCTGAGGACCCAAACAGAAGAAGCTCAGAAAGACAACGAGTAAATCCGAGAGGTAAAGGAATGCCTAGCCGTAGGACGTGCAAAGGAATTTTCAACTGATAAGAAAGGTGTTCTATGGTATAAAAAGAGGATCTATGTACCCGAACAGGGAGGACTGAGAGGATTAATCCTAAAAGAGGCTCACGAATCGGCATATTCACTGCACCCCGGAAGTACCAAAATGTACCAGGATCTGAAAACAGGATACTGGTGGCCCAATATGAAGAGAGATGTGGCTGAATACGTAGCACTCTGTGACGTATGCCAGAAGGTGAAGGCTGAGCACCAGAGACCAGCCGGATTGTTGCAACCACTTAGGATTCCTGAGTTAAAATGGGATGAAATTGGTATGGATTTTATTGTTGGATTGCCCAAGACCGCAACAGGGTACGATTCCATCTAGGTGATTGTGGATCGACTCACGAAGACGGCAAGATTCATCCCAGTCAAGACAAACTATAACAGTGCTAAGTTCGCCGAGTTGTATATGACCAGGATAGTGTGCCTTCATGGAGTGCCTAAGAGGATTATATCGGATCGAGGCACACAGTTTACCTCGCACTTCTGGGAGAAAGTACATGAAGCCCTAGGAAGTTATCTTGCTTTTAGCATAGCCTATCATCCGCAGACAGATGGCCAAACGGAGAGGACAAACCAGGTCCTGGAAGACATGCTGAGAGCCTGTGCATTGGATTTTAGTAAAGACTGGGAAAGGTGTTTGCCCTACGCCGAATTCTCCTACAACAACAGCTTTCAAGCAAGCCTGAAGATGTCCCCCAATGAAGCATTGTTTGGTCGACGATGCCGGACTCCACTGATGTGGTCAGAGACAGGTGAACGTGTGCGGTATTTGGACCTGACATTATCAACGAGGCCGAAGAGAAGGTTCGCCTGATTCAAGACCATCTAAAAGTGGCACAATCACGGCAGAAGAGTTACGCCGACACCCGAAGAAGAAACTTGGAATTTAAGGAAGGAGATTATGTTTATCTAAAGGTTTCTCCGATGAGGGGCACGAAAAGGTTTAAGGTCAAAGGAAAGCTAGAGCCAAGGTACGTGGGACCTTTTCAAATCACGGCTAGGCGAGGAGAAGTCGCATATCAGTTACAGCTACCAAAGAATATTGCTGATGTGCACCCAGTCTTCCATGTATCTCAACTAAAGAAATGCTTACGAGTGCCGGAAGAACAAGCTCCGTTGGAAGAAATTCACCTTAGCAATGACCTCACGTATCCAGAGCATCCAGTTCGGATATTGGATAGAGCCGAGAAGAGGACTAGGAGCAAAGTGTGGCATATGTACCAGGAACAATGGAGTAATCACACCGAGGATGAAGCCAACTAGGAAAGTGAAGAGTTCTTAAAGACGGAATACCCGCATTTGTTCGAAAACTGGTAAGAAATCTCGGGACGAGATTTATTTAAGGGGGGTAGGTTTGTAACACCCTAAAAATTGGGCCGACAAAAAAATCTAAACCCCAAAATATGGGCCTTCAAAAACATTTTGAATAAATTGCATCATGCCGATGTTATTCGATTATTTTATTGGATTTTGATTTCGGAGTTTATAAATCACGACTAATGGAATAAGAATTAACCCTAATTAAATTCGGATAAATTAAAAATAGTAAAATAAAATAAAATAAGATATGAGTAGTGATAAACTAGGTTAGAGCAAAACAAATATTGTGTAATCTCAATCTGTGCAAAGATTAGGAGTATTTAGGCAAGGTTTAAAATAGGAAAAATCAACCAAATAGGAAAATAGAATTGGAAAGTTACTATCAATAATGCCACCTTAGGTGCTCGTCGCGTTCCCTAGCCCTACACCCCTCCGCTACCGCCGCGCCTTGCGCCCCGCGAACGCCCGCCGCATGTCGTGCGCCTAGCTCGGCCGTCGCCGTCCCGCGCCGTCCGCAAAGCGGCCGCCTATGCGCCGTGCCGATATCGCCGACCGCCATGCATGCGCCGCCGGAGCCGGTCCGCCGTCCGGTAATCTCAGCGGCCCCCGCGCCGCGCGCTGTCGGTCGCTCGCGATCGTCGATCACGCGCCATCCGTCGCGTCGGCGTCGCGCGCGCCGTCTCGCATCAGCCGCGGCTGCGCCGCGCCGCCGTCCGGTCGTCGCCCGCGCTCTGCGCGCCGCCCCGCTCGCAGCCCGTCCGCGCCGGCGCGCTCGTCGCAACCGAGTCGGCTACTGCGGCCGCACGTCTGCCAGCTTGCGCCCGCCCGTCGTTGACCCGCGCCGCGCACAGTTCGCCGTCGCTGTCCGCGTCGTCCGTCGTCGTCGCATCCCGCCACGAGCCGCGTGCCCACTAGCTGCCGCGCGGCCGTCGCGTCCTGATCGCCGCGACGCGTCCCATCACCGCCTCGCGCCCCGCGCCCGCCACGCCGCCGTCGGCATCACACCCCTCTCTTCTCTCCCACCTTTCCCTCTCCCCTATAAATCCTCCACCCTCTCCATTAATCTCCCACTCCATTCCCTCTTCTCCCTTTTTCCTCTCCAGCCGTAGTGCCGTCCCCAGGTGCCGTGCGACCCCACCACCATCGTGCTGCACGGCCACGCCGCCCCGTGCCCGTGTGCCGCGGCACAACACCGGTTCGCGCCGGGCGTCAACCGTCCCTTGCGCGCCCGCCGTCGCCTCGTCAGTCTGCCGCCGACGTCGGTAAAGCTCGCCTCGCCCATCCACGCGTCCACGCGCCGGCCTAGCACGACGGGTGGACCAGGAGCCGAGAGAGAGAGAGGGAGAAAGGAACCGAGGAGGGAGGAGCGCGGGGGAAAGAGAGAAAGGAAAAGAACAAGAAGAGAGAGAGAAAAGAAACGAAAAGAAAAGAGAAAGAGAGAAAAAAAGGGAAAAATTAGGGGAAGAGTTTTCAAATTTTAAATCTAGAAATTAATTATGGCAATTTAATGAAAATATAGTAGAAAATCATTCCTTACAATTTAAATACCCTAAGTACTAGTATTTAATTATAGGATAATGAAAATATAGTTAGATGAAGTCCTTAATTAATTTACAGATACCTAAGTACTAGAATATTGCTTATAGGGCTAGTATTAATAAACTAAAACAATTAGATGAATTCTATATAGAATTGTTATAATTATTTTTTTGCTACCTCCAATAATGATCAATTTACGCAGTAGTCAATATTAAGATGACTACATTAAAAATACTAAATCAATTAGAATGAAGTTAGGACGTAAATTTCAAATCACGAAATTTTCTTAGTAACACAAACTACTTGTAAGAAGAACATTCACTTCGCGATAAATATCGCCAGATGAGGAATTCGCGCTCTTCGCGCTCAGAGTTTTTCTGCTCGGTCATTATTTGGATTTCGCTTTAATTCTATTCGAATTTTTCTTTCGGCTGTAATAAAGAGACAAAGGAGCCGCGATACCGGGTGAAGGCCAAGACCCACACAGATTAGCAAGGCAAGTCATCAACTATCCTTTGAATCCGTTGATCCTAGTTGCGAAATCAATCTTTCTTTTTTTATTACAAATAGATTGCTTGCATGATGAACATCCTTACTTGTTATTAATGGCAATGCTCTTGATTATTGGTTTACCACTAATGACTTTGTGTACCATGATTACTATGGAGTCCTAGTCAATTAATGACCACTTGCATTTAGAAATGCTACTTTAGAATTTGCAGTACTCATACATTTATATCAAATATTATAGCACTTGGCAATTAACCTTCGGGAGGTAATTGAGATAGCGGCATGGTGGGAGACATTGAGGCCCACATGCCTCATGATAATGATGACGTGAAGGAATTAAAAAACATTTTGGTTTTAGACGGGGCGGACGGCTGAGTTTAGGGTGGTATCCGAAAGGCATTACCAACTAGTCCCCCGGTCAAACATTAATGGACCGAGCCATAGAAAGTTAAGCATTGAAACGACCCAGTACAACCAACATTCTCCTAATGAGGCGATCAGGACTAGACGGAGTAAATAAGACCAGAAGCGGAAAGGCCAGTCTCCCATCCCAGTAAGTCGTTTGCTGCCGATAGTGTAAACGGCATAGGAAGCAATGGGGCCTACACAATGTAGTCGCCAATTCGCTGAGAGGACAATGACTCCGGCGTGTGTTGAGGTTGAACCTAGTTAAACTATTCGGCTCCAGAAGCGGACACCTACGACCGGTACACCACAATGCACAAAGGCGAACGACTACCAGACACCGGTTAACAACCGGGTCATCGGGGCCGACATACCCCGCACAAACGGACACCGGGCGGACACCTAAAAGAACGAGACGGGGGCCACGGAAGGAGAGAGATCCTTACCACTCAGGACGAGGCGTGGGAATTGACACGCACGAACGGGCCGGCGGAGACAGACGGTCACAAACAGGAGACGCCGAACGGCGAGGGGACGGCTTCCGGCGAGCCGTATCCTTGGACGAAGGCCGAGAAACGCGGCCCCATGATCACCGGAGGCTTCGACCGACGGGCGGAGGCGGGGAGGAGACCGACGATCTGGGGGCGTGCAGCGGCCAACACTTGACGAACGCAGGACGGCCCCGACGGACGAGAAGCTCGTACGGACGAGGGACGAGACGCACACCGACGATGAGGACACGAGGACGATGAGCGACGATGACGCGACCGGGCGGCGCCGAGGAGACGAGATGGGCAGCCGGCGGCAGCTGCAGACGGAGCGGGGACCGACGTGGAACGGCGCCGTCCTGCGAAATCCACGACAAGCGGCGCCGCCGAGGACGACGAGCCGGCGGAGAACCAAACGATGACGCGACGACGAACCCCCGGCGGCGTTCGGTCGAAGGGGAGCGCGAGGCCGAGGACGACCCTTGGCGCCGTGCTGTGGATGATCCAGAAGAGGAATGGCGAACGTTGGCGGCGCCACACGGGCACGGCGGAGAGGGGGGACTGCCGGAGGAGACGTCGATGAGGAGAAGGGAGGAGGCCCGGCGCGGCGCGGCGGTGGTGGCAGCATTCCCGGCGGAAACACGGGAGCAGACCGGAGAGAGAGGACCGACGATGCCGACGTCGACCGGAGGAGACGCGACGTCGGCGGACCGCACCGACGATGACAGTAGCACCGGGCCGGAGGGAGTACAGTGGCACCATGCCAACTGGTGCCCGGCGGAGGGCACACGTTCCGCGTTTTTCGCGGCTGAAATACGGTGAGAAGAGACACGTGAAGGGGACGGCGTTGCA
>CM020188.1:5537021-5628348 GCA_009805545.1 Oryza longistaminata | reverse complement strand
GCTTTTCCTTCTCTCACAAACATCAAGCATTATTTCCCATTTACCATCACACGCTTAGACACAGGACTTCCACCAGAAAACCCGAGCCCGTGTCCATCCTTGTTAGGATGAGCGGTGATGGTCTTGTAAAGGGCATCTTTTGAATGGTATGTCTTCATGCATCTATAATTCACCAATGTGCCCAACCTTTCATTCTCTTTCTTAAGAGCTTGCATAGCATCAACATTAGTAGCATGAGAGTCCAAATCAATATTGTAACACCTAGCACAACCATTGCTAGTAGATGGGTTGGAGGAATTAGAAACCACATTTGGTTGAGAAGTGCTATTCCAAAGAGTGTCAAATTGAACTTCAAGATCTTTATGACTTTTGTCTAAACTAGCACTTCTCTTGAAGAGTTTCATTGACATCCCTAAGGCTAGCTAGAGAACCATTAGCCAAATTAAGCTCATTAGCTAGTTGTTCATTTTTAGCACATTCTTTAGCTAGGCTCTCCTCTAAGGCAATGTTTCTTTTCTTCTCAAGAATAAGTAATTCTTCTTGCCTTTCGAGAGATTGTTCTTTACTATCCAAAGCTCTCATTAACTTAGCCACATGTTGCATAGCGGGTTTGCTAAAGCTCTTAAGCACATCATCTAATTCATTATCACTTTCCTCATCACTAGAATCAACATCAAGAGAGGTGTGAGAGGGCTTTTGAGTTATCACCTTGCGGCCTTGGGCCATGAAACAAGAGTAGTGGTAGGAGTCGTCGTCGTCATCACTCAAGTTGTTGAAGAGACGCTCCTTGCTTGAAGAAGATGACTTGAAGGCGACGGTAGCAACACCACCTTCTCCTTCAACCTTGTCTTTTGGCTTGGCCTTGGGCTTGACCTCGGGATCTTCCTCATCTTCGGAGTACCACACCTCCGCCATGTGTGCCTCCGCCACATGAGCACGCTCCGGCTTCTTCTTGTCTCCCTTAGCCTTAGCTTCATTTGACTTGGGACAATCGGCAATGAAATGGCCATATTCACCACAATTGAAGCAAGCTCTCTTTGATTGCCGCTTTCCCTTGTCATCATCCTTCCTCCCTTTGCCATAGCCACTCTTGCGAAGAAAGTGCTTGAATCTCTTGACAATAAAAGCCATCTCTTCATCTTCACTTTCTTCACAACTTGACTCTTCTTCTTGTTTTACCTTCAAAGCAACTTCTTGATTTTTTATCATGGCGGCATTCTTCACCATTTGCCTCACTTCACGAGCTTCCTCTTCTTGCATCTCATGAGACACAATTCTTCCAAGAATGTCACATGGGGTGAGCCTCTTGAAGTCTTTCCTTTCCCGTATCGTTTGATAGCAAGAGTGGGATTTCTTGCACCAAAGCACGAAGAAGTCTCTTGACAACAAATTGATTTGTCATGTCTTCACTCCCAAGTCCTTTGATCTTGTTGACAAGAATCATCTCCTATCATACATCTCTTGTGGTGTCTCCTTGTCATCCATCACAAATCTTCCAAGCCTTCCTTCCAATAATTCAATCTTGGCCTCACGAACGGCGGGTGAACCCTCATGAGCCAATTGCAAAGTATCCCATATCTCCTTGCCTCCCAGCCCATCAACCTTGTTGAACTCCTCCGGACTCAAGGCGGAGAGAATTGCATTGGAAGCTTGAGCATTGCGGTGGATGAGTTGCTCTTGCCTCCGAAGTGAGCTCCATGTCATCATGAGGTACATCAACACCTGTACAAACAACTTTCCAAATACTAGGATGCAAAGAGATTAGATGCAACTTCATCTTGTGCTTCCAAGCGGCGTAATGTGTCCCATCAAATTGAGGAGCACGCCCGGAAGGCACGGAGACAAATTTGTGAGAGGAATGGTAAATTTGCTATAATCAAAAGGTATAGTAGCTCCCTTGGGTGATGGAGTTCCCTTGCTGCTCGCTCCATCTTCATTTCCATTTTCCCCGTTCTTTCGCCCTAAGTCCGACATCGGGGTCACTCAAACCGTGAAGCTTGAATCAAGAGCACCTTGCTCTGATACCAATTGAACGTGCTGATGAAGCCTAGAGGGGGGGGGGGAATAGGCTGTCCCTGAAAACTTAAAAACAAATCGCAGCGGATAAAATTCAAACAGACCCGGAACTTCCTGGTAAGGTACTCCGGAACTTCCGGCCTCCCAGGCCCGAACTTCGGTGTTCTAAGACAGGAACTTCCGGGTAATAGAATAGAGATGAAATTCAAATTTCGAAACAAGAGACTAAGCCAAACTCACAAGATGGTGTAGAGGTATTCTAAGCAGAGGATATATCACAGAAATCACCCACAGAAGCATCACAGAAAGAGAACGAGCAATTTTTTTCCGAAGTTCGGATCTTGCAATCCTACTCTCCGTTGAGGAGCTCCAAAAGAGCTGGGTCTCGATTAACCCCTTGCCTCACTTGTGCAAAAACCCCAGAGGAAATCCATAGCCTTCAACCCAAAACACCCCTAGGCAAATTTCTAGAATTGAGTGACCACCAAGATCCAACTCAACCTACTTCTAGAAATCCACCACAAGTGTGGGTTGCTCTACTTGGAAAGCCTCTAGAATCTCTGCACAAGAACTTCACTAACTTACCTCGTTCCCTTTCGGAGGAGAGGAAATCCTTCACAAACTTACCCGGGACATCCACAATATGCAACGGATTCTCGCGGGCGACACCTAACCGTCTAGGAGATCATCTCCAAGAGTAATAAGCACCGAGATGACAGCCCATGAGATATTCCAAGTCTCACCCAAGATCCTAGTCTTACACCTCTCCAAATCTTCTTTCTCCCTCTCAATCTCTCATTCACTCAAGAATTAGGCTCTAGATTGAGTGGAGAAGGCAAGAAACACTTGGAGAGGCTAGCAATAGCTCTAGGTTTGAAAAGTGAAAGTGGAATGTCCAAGGAACGAGCTGGAAACGAGCTGTATATGTATAATGGCTAGGTGACGTCATCTAGCCATTACTCACAAATTTGAACTGAAACTAGACAGGAAGTACCGGACCTGGAAGACCGAACTTCCGGACTACACTTAGGAAAAAATTTTCACAAGACCGGAACTTCCGGACCTGGAAGACAGGAAGTTCCGGACTTGCAATTTTGAACAGATGGAGTATTTGTAAAAATGACTCCTAGGGAAACTTTGACACTAGGTTCACACTAAGAGCACTTGCATATCTCTGAGCATCACCTGGAACCCCTCTTAATAGTACGGTTTTTCCTAAAAACTCGATTGAATAAATAAACTATCCTATGCACTTCTCGAGTTCCGGTCCGCTTGATTTTATACTTTTGGGGGGTCTCCAAGCATCCATTTCCACACCTTGGACTAATGCATCTAAAAGTAGCTCAATAAACTCATTAGTCCCTTAACCACATTTGTCATTAGTCACCAAAACCCACTAGGGGAATTAATGCAATTTCAATAATTACATTGAATATATATATATTATATATATATGTGTGTGTGTGTTGTGTGTGTGTGTGTGTGTGTGGTGTGTGGGTGAAAAGCATATGTGAACCAAGGTTCATTTGAACCTAAAATCTGAACCATTGATGTGTTCCAAGATGTGTGCAACTAAGTGTTCATTGCTCTGTACTTGTGAAGACTAAATATGAAGGCAAAGAAAGAAGATAGTACATTGTGTCACTGTGACTCTGACATCACTTCCTAGCCTTCCAACTTTACCCCTGAACTAGATTATACCTCTTTTTCATGTTAACACACAATCAATATTACTTTCTTTTCTTAGTGTTTTTTATGGTGTGCAACTTTGCATGGTCTTTTTTTTTCAGAAATAAGCACTCGTACTTCATATAACTACATAATTACCATACACCTAATAAATTGATCTTTTACCAAATGACATTTGTAAATGATACCTCTCCTGAAATTCACCGAAGGAAGGATAGTACAATAGTTAGGAGGAGACAAATTGCAGCTATATCACTTTTAAATGAAAATCTGATGTAATAATAAAAATTATAAGATTATGCCACATGTACATTACTCCAATAAGAGGTACGAGACACTCAGATGATACTTTTGTGGTGCTTTTTTTATACACATTTCGAATTCAAATCAAATGTCATCAATATATGAAATAATGACATATAGCTAGATTTACATTTAAAAGATGTATCTACAAATGTAATATAGAAAACAATATGTGTCAATTTACCAAAATAACATTTTACAAAAAGAAACTTTGATCTATATATCTACATACAATGAAATTTCAATATATTATATCTACATTTACAAGAACGGTATATCTTCATTCACAAAAAAAAATAACAATTACAAAATGAAATATCGATTTGTTATATATACGTGTTGGCATTATTTTGTTAAACAAATTAATGTGTCGCAAAAGATTATAAGAATTCATGTGAAATCAAAATCACTAAAAAATTATTTGAGGTGAGCAGCCAAAAATCAAGTGCTGACAATTGATTATTAATGATATGACTTAATCAAGTGATTTCTACCTTCTAACACTACCATGTGCTTGGGTCAAGAGAGAATTGTGAGTGACTAATGAGTTACTATCCAACAGAACCAATGGAGTACTACTTTAAGGGTATTTTGGTCTTGGTTTTTAGATCATGTACCATCCCCTGCTCTCACTATAAGGGCACAAAGCTTGGTAGGTACATTTTACCTTAGTGCTAAGTGTAAATGCTTTAAGATCTGCACAGGCCTATGGATGATCAAGATTGCTGGTGCATATGCTACCTATATCCGCGGCGCGTCTCTGAGTGCGGAGCTTCTCCGGAATTTCCCTTTTTCTCCCACCGAGCAAGACTTTTTTTCCCGGTAGGGTCACGACCTCCAAGTCCCTTTTTAATTGGTGTATCAGTAAAATAGTTCCCGAGTAAAATCAGGCCTATGCTCGACACGTAGTAAAATATTAACTCCCAATCAAACTGTGCATAAGTAGTAAAATATTTACTCCTGTTTGTTTTTGTTTGGGGCTTGATAAAAATCATCGGTCAGTAATTTTTCACTCATCGTATTTCACTGCCTTGTTGGAGTACAAAAAATTTTCACTCATCGTATTTCACTTCTGATTCCATTCGGAGTAAAAAAATCACTACCTAAATTAGGTCTCATTGAGAAAAATACCATGTCTTATCTCATTGTGGTTTCATCGAACTGTAGTAAAAAAATTACTCATCAGCTAGGTTATTTACTAATTAAGATGCCCAATAAGGAAGGGTAGTAAAAAATTTCTTTTAATATAAGGGGCTGTCTACATAGAATTCGCATGATTTTTGAGGGCTCTATCATTCACATTTTTTTAGCCATAGGATCTACATCCAACAACTCAGAAAAACTGATACAACAAAAAATTAAAAAAAAGACAAATCGGATATTACACCCTTTTAACGCCAATTTTCTATTAGCCCAGATCCAGATCCAGATCCAGAATAGCCCACCAGAAATAATCAGGCCCAAGATACAAAAGTTTAAGAAAAACAAAAAACAAAAAGCCCATAATTTTTTTTGACAAAAACAACACAGGCCCAGTTAAAAGACCCTAGATGCAAATATTTTTTTAAGCCCAAATCGAGATCCAGAAAAGCCCAATATCCAAACAGACCCAATCAGAACAAAAAGGAAAAAGCTCTGTACAGCCTGTCACGTGAACAAACTTGGAAGCCAAGTTGAAGAAAAGGTAATCACGTGAATCAACCAGGGACCACACTTTACAGATCCCGAGCCAAACATGGAGCTAGGAGAAGAGAAAAAGAAAAGAAAAGGCGATTCCAAATCGTAAATGGAAGAAGAGAAAAGTGCAATCTCAGATTCAAAGAGATCTCGTGGAAGAAAGAAGAAATCAACGAAATCTTCTGCAGAAGAGCAAATTGAGATCGAAAATCTGGGGAAGAATAAAGATCTAGAGGAACAAAAGATGAAGAGATACAAGAAGGCAGCAATTGAAGGTTAGTTCATCCAATTCAAATTCTGCTATATAATTCAAATACTAATCTTAACTGCTGTTATACAATTCAAATCCTGAAAAAAAGAACAAAGATATAATTTAGTTCACAAAAGAACATGTAGGTACAGTTCAGTAAATGCAACACTTGTTGATTTGCTATTATACAATGCAGAAACAAAGAGCCACTACTTAGCATCAGTACTAAAGTCACAAAGACATGTCTCTTAGCATCAGTACTAGTGACAAATTCATCAGTACTAGTGACAAAATTGAAGTGATGGATCTATAAATCTGACATATATTGTCTCAAAACTTAATCTAAAAATCTACATTATGAAAATTTTCAGAACAATCTAACCATGCAATTACTAGAACTTACAAACCAAATCAAAATTTCTATTTCTTTTCAGAACAAACATAAATAATTAGAGAAACAAGTAGCAATTCAGTTTTTTTTCAATTTTATGTAGTCAGCCAAGTTGTGAAGCAACAGAATTCAGAAAAGAATGAATGATCCAAAGATCAGATCTACTAGAACAAAAAAGATGCTACCAAACTAGAATTTGAAGCAAACATTGAAGAATTATTAACCAATCTTCCTAAAAAATCAGTCTCAAAAAATCAAAGATTCAAGGGAACACAAGAAACAGCAAGTACCTGTTTGGTTCTCTATTTGACTGTATTCTTCAAACTTCAAAACCGGAAGGAAAAAACACCAAGAAAAAATATGACTTAGTGTTCCTTGATGTGTGATTTAGTATGACAGTGATTGAGTTAACAACTGTCATATTAACCAGTAATTTCATATAATTGCTGACTTTGCCTTTTAGAAAAGCATCCAGGGCAATGTATACAGAACAATTAGAAATCACATTTCGTGCAGGTATACAAAAACATTTAAAGACTTGATTCGTTTTTTCTTTGCAGGTGTCATAGAAAAGGGAAAAGAAGGCAAAAGTTCTAAGGAAAAAGAAGGAAAAAACACAGGTAAACAAGAGTTACATTAAATTTTAACTGGAATTACAGTAGCATTACACTGTAATTGAAATACTTATTTACTGTAATACTAAAAATGGAACAGACTCATACAGGTTTGCAAAAACATTTAAATACTTGCTTGATTATTTCTTTACAGGTGTCATACCAAGGAACAAAGAGTGCAAAAGTTCTAAGGGAATAGAAAGAAAAAATACAGGTAAACAAGAGTTAAAGTAAATTTTTACTGTAATTACAGTAGCATTACACTGTAATTACAGTAGCATTACAGTGTCTGTATATTATATGCCACATTAACTGGCTGGATTTGAGTGTTCATCAATTGATTAACAAATTAGAATTGTTAATACAACATGTGTTCCATGAAATATGATATAATACAACATGTGTTTCATGACCATGTAATTCATAATTTCAAGGATCATAGTTACAATAAACACTGTAATTCTAGGATTAGATCACTGTAAGTAATGAAAAACAAATCAAAGCATAGCCTGATTTATGAATACAAAAAAATAATTTCATATCTGAATTAGCACAACTGAAATATGATTCAAAATCTAAGATTGAAACAGAATATACATTCTCACATACAGACACAAGATGTATGAGCTGAATCCAATAAACAAAAAAAAAACACTAAGTTGTTCCATGGTACTGATTTCAATTTAAAAATAGATTCAATTTTACAATTACAGATTTGTTTTGAAATCAGCAATTTGAAACTAGTTACAGTTAAAAAGAAATAAAAATACATACTGTTTTTAAATCTATTGTTTTTTTCGCAGGAAACAAAGATAATGGACAAGCAGGGAGAAGCATTTCTATGGATACAGATATTATAGGTGAATTGTAATTTGAATTTTTTTTACATCTAGATATTCTCCAAAGATCGTAGTGAAAAAACTTATTATAATTTTGAATCAAAGTTACATAGAAATATTAATTAAATTTGTGCTGAAATCAGCAATTTGAAACAAGCTACAGTTAAATAGTAATAAAATTACATATAAAAATTACTGTAATTCTTGTATTAGTTCACTGTAAGTGTGATGCCTACTTATTGTAAATTTCATAGAGAAATAAAGAGATTCATTTAAGTTCATTAACTGAAGGCAATAAAATACAATTCTGCAGTTGTTATTAATCTCTACTAATATACATCATCAAAATCAATTAAATGTTCTGAAACAATTCTGCAATGTAATCAATTAGATGCACAAACAATTCTCCATTGCAATACAACTGAATGTAAAGTTTTACAAACAAAAAATTAAAAAGACATCATATGCAGCATCCATATATATGAGTGAAAGGTTAGAAACTTTAAAATTTTCAAACTCAAGTACCTGTTTGCTCTCTGTATTTGCCACTTTTGATACACATCTCAAATCCTAAAACAAATAATGTATTGGTCAGTTAAAAAGTGCATATTGTTCAGTTCACCAATGCAACTGTAAAGTTATAGAAAATTTTTACAGTAAATTTACTGCTTAATCGAAACTTACAGTAAAATTTTACAGCAATTACAATAAAATTACACTGTAATTGTGATGCATACTTATTGTAAATTTCATAAAGAAATAAAGAGATTCATCTATGTTCATTAACTGAAGGCAATAAAATACAAATCTGCAGTTGTTATTAATCTCTACTTATATACATCATCAAAATCAATTAAGCTGATTCATATGCAGCATCCATTCAAAATAATGCAGATTCATATGCACCATGCATTTGAAAAAATGCAGATTCATATGCACCATCCAATCATTCTTATGCAGATTCATATGCACCATCCAATCAAAATTATGCAGACTCATATCCATTCAAAATTATGCAGACTCATATCTATTAAAAATTATGCAGACTCACATGCACCATTCAATCAAACTTATGCAAATTCATATACATCATCCAATCAATCTTATGCATAATCATATGGAGCATCCAAACTTATTCGCATTAAGCTATATAACAAATCATATTTCAAATTGTAATTTAAAAAGACTTCATTTTAAATTTGCAGGTCTGATACAAAGGGAGAAAGAAAGCAAGAGTTCTAAAGAAATAGTAGAAAAAAGTTCAGGTAAAGAAGGTAAATACACTCTATGTTTCAGAACTTGCTGGTTTAGAAATTCAAAAGTTCTTTGCAATCTTAATTTATTCTTTCTATGCAGGTGTCATACAAAAGGAGAAACAAAGCAAGAGTTCTATGGAAATAGAAGAAAAAGAATCAGGTGAACAAGATAATTTCAAATTTTATTCACAAATAAGAAGATTAAAATGAGTCTGATATTTTTAAAAAAATGCCATCAGATATAAAAATGCACCTCAAAGCTCTGCACATCATCCCACAAGGAATTTAATAATTCTTTTTACTTAGGATTATTAATTTTCTTGCCGGATGACGTGCAGAAATTTGATTTGCTTAATTAAAATGATATTATTCATCATCTGGCAACAACAAAAAAATAAGCACAATCACATATCAGAGAGAACATATCAGTTATCAAATTGATTGTAGTTGGATTTTTAAGTAGTTACAGTTTCTGTTTACTCGAATTACAGTATAACTTCACTTTAATATCAATATCTTCTTTCTTTCTATGCAGGAGTCATACGGAAGGAAACACTAAGCAAGAGTGGTAATGAAATAGGAGAAGTGAGAAACATTGATTTGATGGAAGGTAATAAAAAAAGGAAAAAGTATTTACCTTAAAATTCAAGGAATTGTATCATTTGGTGTATCCCTGAAAAAACAAAAAAAGATGATTGAGTTATATGCAGATTTGGAACTAGAAAACATATTAGCAGATTTCATGTAAAAAATTAAAATTTGTTTAGCAGGAGTCACATAAAAAAATATACATATCAGGATAGTTCTCATAATTGATAGGAAATGATAACTTCATTGTTTTTGGTAACAACTGCTTCTATTTAAAACATAGAAGATCACATTACACTGAACAGAATTGAAGATTCAAGAACTTTAGATACAACATAACAAGTTACAGATAATTGTAGCTAAAATTACATATATGAAACACTGTAATTCCAGTATTAAATCACTGTAAGTAATGAAAAAAAATAACTCAACTTTATTTCATTGATAAGTAATCTGGAAAAAGATTAAACCTTATAAAGTGCTCAACCTAATAAGTCTAACTTTATTTAAACCATGTTTTGTTTGCAGGAAACAAAGATGATGAAGGACCAGGAAGAAGCAACTATTTGGATACAGAGATTATAAGTCAATCAAATCTGACAGAAATTAACACAGCTATGTTGAGCTCAGGTAAGAAACAAAAATTTATGTAGTTCAATGTAATTTTTAAAAAATGACAAACATCTAGATGATCTGAACTATATACTTTCAAGTGGGTATATTTCAAAATCTAAAATATTAACATTAAAACTAGTTACAGAGAAGAAGTAATAAAAATACATGTAACAATAACTGAAAATCTAGTATCTATCTTGACTTCCTTCATAATGATTTTTATTTTGCAGGTATCACAATTGAATTGTCAGAAGGAGAAAGAAGTATTCAGTCAAAACAAATTCAGAATATGAAACAAAGTATTTTGACAGAGTATGAAACAACTTTTGTAAACTCAGGTAAGATCTTACACAGGTATTCTTTTTCTGTTTTAGAATAATTCTTTCATTACAGTTAATTTGTATAAAAATTACATAAAAAACTATAATTGCAATACTAAAAAATTTGAAACTGGAATACAAATTTACTGTAATTTTTAATGTTGAATCAATCGATCTATTGCAGGCATAACAGGTAATGAGGTAGGAAGAAGCAATGCTCTGGATGAACCAAACACAGGTAACAATTCAAAATGGAATTGAACAAATGAATAATTCCTTCAGTAAGAAAACACAAAATGCAAAACTTGCAGTAAATTTGAAACAAAATAAGAATAATTTTAAACTTCAACTTTGATTGTTATACAATTTGACTGGAACCTATATATAATTTGATCACAATTACTTTAATTGCAAATATAACAGATCATATCGGATTAGGAGCAGAAGATGCAACACCAGAAAAGCAAAGTATGGATAATTCAGCAAGTATGACAGAAGCATTTGTTGATTACAGCAACAAATATTCATATGATGAATTATCTCTTTTCGGATCAATGAATTCAATAAGTTCATATTACAAAGTTTTTGCTATTAAAGGAAAAATTTGAAGGTGGTAGTCAAAATATTATATTAAAATTTATTTGCAGGTTGCAAATATGTCGTACACAAGCTTAATGGAACAAATCATATCATCACAGCCTACGATTTCTGATATGCAGGTAAGAAAAACAATATTTGAATATCATATATAATTTAGTTGTAATATTTCTGTTTTTATTGAAATTTACAGGAACAAAATTCAGCACACTCTACTTTTGTTGCCAGTCCAAGTGCATTTCGGGTATGAAATATTAATTATTTAATTGAATCTAATAATTCAAATTCAAAAGACAATAAGTATTGATATAAAAATTTTGTTTTGCAGAATTCAATGATATTAACAACAAATCGTACTGATGCTAATATTGAAGAATGGAATAATGATGTGGCAAATGAGGCATGTTGTCTTGGATGTATTACTTCCTATTGTAGTATTAAAAAAATATGATAATTTCAGTAAATTTTAACTTTGTAATGTAATTCAAATTCCAGGAAGATGAGAGTAATGAAGAGGATGCAATGGATAATTGGAATCTTGATATATTCAATTTGTTAGATGGTGAAAAGGTAATTTTTGTTGTTTGTACCTTTTTCGATAGATGACACTGATTGGTGATTGAAGTTTCATAGTCTGCAAAAAAAAAAAGAGTACAAACATTAATATTTCTTAAAAAATTAAATTGAATAATTCAGATTAGCAATGAAGAGGCTAGAAAATTAATTTCAGAAACTAATGGAACTGCTTTTTTTTTTGCAGGAACCAAGTTCAATGGATAATCATCAATGTACTTCAGTTCAAGGAACAACAGATGATGACAATAATCCAAATGATAACTCTGAAACAAATTAACAAGAGCTGACAGAAGAAGACATAAATATTTTCTTAGAGAATGAACAGGAAGAAGCTACAAAGGGCAATAATGCAGCAATTGATAGCAGATATATACCAAGAGTTGGAACACAATTTAAGACTATTACAGAAGCACATGAATTCTTTAACTTCTATGCTCTGTTGGCTGGATTTTCTATTGTCAGGGCTCACAACTACCACACAACAAGCAAGAAACGGAATGGAGAAGTGACTAGAGTAACGTTCAGATGTAATAGACAAGGCAAACCAACTTCTCAATCCAAATCAGTAAGCGCAGAGGAAACAGTGGTTTCGGAAAGAAATACAAATGAAAATGATGCAACAGATTGCAAGTGTGCTCTGGTTATTTCAGAGAGGAATGAGATTTGGAATATTTCAAGGGTACAATTAGACCACAATCATCAACTAAGTCCAAGAGATGAAGTGAGATTTCTCAAATCACACAAACACATGACTACAGAAGAAAAAATGCTCATAAGGACCTTGAAGGAATGTAATATACCAACAAGGCACATGATTGTGATTTTATCTGTTCTAAGAGGAGGATTGACTTCTTTGCCTTATACGAAGAAAGATATAAGCAATGTGAGAACCACAATTAACAAGGAGACAAGCGGCAATGATATGATGAAAACTTTGGAATTTTTCAGAAGGAAAAAAGAAAAAGATCCACATTTCTTTTATGAGTTTGATTTGGATGAGAGCAAGAAAGTGAAAAATCTGTTTTGGACAGACGGGAGATCGAGGGAGTGGTATGAGAAATATGGTGATGTAGTGAGTTTTGACACAACATATTTCACCAACAGATACAACCTCCCGTTTGCTCCCTTTGTTGGAATTTCTGGACATGGAAACACAATTGTTTTTGGTTGTGCATTTTTGCATGATGAGACTTCAGAAACATTTAAATGGCTGTTCAGAACTTTTTTGAAAGCTATGTCACAAAAAGAACCAAAAACAATCATTACTGATCAGGATGGAGCAATTAGATCAGCAATTGCTCAAATATTTCAAAATGCAAAGCACAGAAATTGCTTCTTTCATACTGTAAAGAAAGCTTTCAATCTATCTGGAAATTTGTTCAAAGCAAAAGAAGGGTTGTATGATGAGTATGAAGACATCATAAATAACTCAGTTACAGAAGAAGAATTTGAGTATTTATGGCAAGAAATGATTGACAGCTTTGAAGTTCAGCATATCAATTTTCTAAAGCACATGTGGTCAATTAGAAAAAGATTTATTCCAGTGTATTTCAAGGGTGATTTCTGTCCATTTATAAAAAGCACAGCTCTCAGTGAAGGGACTAACTCAAGGTTTAAGAATAATGTTGGTCCACAGTACAACATTACAAACTTCATGATAGAGTATGAAAGAGTAATGGATACAATTCAAAACTTGGAACAGTTTGATGATCACATTTCAAGGACAAAGAAACCAAGCAAACTTTGGTCCCATTACTACATTGAGTACCAAGCAATGAGAATGTATAATCGCAAAATCTTCATCAAGTTTCAAGTTGAGTTGAAAAGAACAACTAGATTTCAAATAAATGAAGTAGAGAAGTTCAAAACTAATGAAGTTTTTTTGGCATTGAATCAAAATATTCAAGTAATCAGAAGAAGGAAGTACCTTGTTATTGTGGACTTGGAAAAGGAGGATTTCAGCTGCATTTGCTCAAAGTTTGAGAAAGATGGACTTCTATGCTGCCATGTATTGAAAGTAATGCTCCACCTCAACACAATGAAGATACCAGAAAAATATATTATTGAAAGATGGACAAAAAAAGAGTACAAAGGTCTAGGAGGAAAAGGCAATGGAAATATACCTTTAGCACAGAGCTCAATCCTGAGATTCAACATTTTGTCAAGGAAAAGTGCAGAAATAGCATCAAATGGATCGAAAAGCAATGAAACTTTCCAGTTTGCAGTGGAAGAGATGGACAAAATTGCTAAACAATTGGAATTAATGTGTTCAAATAAAGATGCTGAGCAGGAGATCAATGATTCAGATCCAAATGCAGAAGACAATTTGAACTCAGATGAACAAGGCAATCAACAATCTGAGGAAAATACAGAAGAAATATTGTTGGATCCAGATATTGCAAAATCCAAAGGCAGGCCAGCTCAAAGATACAAGACAATCAGGGAAGAAATACAGCAAAAAGAACTATATCATTGCAGTCATTGTCAGAGGACAGATCACACATTTCCAACGTGCCCTCTGAAACACGTTGAGTTTGACTTGCCAAGGAAGAAGAGAAGAAAGGTTAAAAATCCAAGAGAACAGGTAACAAAAATTACAAATCCATATGAATTGAAATTTTTTTAAAAAGTAATAAAGAAAGATATTATTTGTTGCAGGATGGTGTAGAGCAGAAAAAGAAAGATGTTTCAAACAAAAGAAAAGAGTTGCAACAAGATATATCACAGGAGAAGCATAATTTGGGGCTGAATTAGAAGGCAAAAAGAAGAGAAATTCATCTTCATAAAAAAGGGGTGGCACAAAAGAATAGAAATGGAAATGACAGAAAATAGAGAGAGGTTTACTTGAATACAATGGAAATAGACATATTCCATAAGTTTTTGTAATATTCCAGAACATGTACTCTGGTTTGTACTTAAATGTTTGTTTCTTATATCAACTACATTTTATGAACTACTTTGCATTTTATCTACCACATGAGTTTATGTACAGTTGTAGCCCTGCAAAAGTTGCCAACTGTCATATTTGAACAAACAAAATTTATTCCAGAATCAATTTTCCTACAAATAAAAAGAGATATAAAAATATAAGGACTAAATAAAAAACAAAATTGTGAAAAAAATAATGATTCTAAAAAAAATTTACCTGAGCAAAGTCAATCACTAGTTTCTTTGTTCCTGTACCGAGAACAGAATTGTCTGGATGGAAGAAAAGACGGTTGACATATTGAATCCTAATGTTTTGAATGTCTTTTTGAGAGAAATGGTTTGTCAGCTGAACTCTTAGACCCCATAGTTCCATGTATTTTAGAGTAAAAACTCCGCAATCAAAACTAGGAAAAAGAAAAAGGACATAAGTAACCACAGTTACTAAACATAAAAAATAAAGCAAACAAAAAAATTAAAAAAAGCTAATGCAGTTCTGGTGATACTATTTACTCTGTAATTTTACTAATGAAATCTATTGCAGTTCTAGTCCATGTTGTACTAAGAAACAGGCACTTATCCCATGTGGTAATTCTGAATGAAACAATTGACAAACAGGAACTAAATTTTTTGAATGAGAATCATAACAAACAAACTAAAATTGTGCATTAACAGCAAAACAAACAGGTTATGCAACAATTAGAAAAACAGAACAGTCAAGAATTTCTGAATGACCAACAGAACATACAAGATTACTCTCAACAAGAGAACAATTGGGCATCTGTACAACTCTAACCAACAAAAACAAACAGATAAAAAATATTATTGGACTAAAAGTTACAGTAAAGAAAAACAACTTAAAGATTATTTTGGCGAGGTACTGGTGGATATACAATTTTAAAAGCATCGAAATTGATTTGATATTCTTCCATGATGGAATTCCAAGCAAGTGCAAAATTGGATGTCTACAAAACATAAAAAGAAAACTCTGTAATTATAAATTCCAAATCACAAATTGAATAGTAATACATATATTTAAAAATTTGAAAATAAACTGACCAATCTATTCTTAACTTCATCTTGATATTCAGAACCTTCTTCATGTAATGAGTCAAGAAAGACAAACATTTCATCTTTCAGATGAACAATGAAAACAAACCAGTGGCGCTTGTAGAGAATTGGAAAGAAGAGCTGAAACAATTAAATAAAACAAATTATAAATGTAAAAGGAAATATGAAATTAAATATGACAAGTAATTTACAAATTCACAAACCATTTCACATGATTGAACAGGTCTAGCTTTTGATGCACCATCAAAGCATTTCCTAACTGATGAGAAATCAGTTCTTGATGGATGCTTTAGAAGATCATCCTATAGCACAAGTGTATTCAATAGTTTAAATATTAAACATATAGTAAAAATTGGTTTTCAATTATAAATATAACAAAACAGAAATTAAGAAACTTACTCCAATAGAAGAGAAGAAATAATGTTTTTTGGATTTTGAGGGGTGAGATAAATGAAACAAATATCAGCAGAACATAGAGACAACAAAATTAGAAACTTCATGTCCAAAATTAAATGATCCTCCAAAAGAACTGAATTTGCAGTGAACACCATCAATTTCAACTGCATATCGTCTACATTCAGAATACAAATAAATTCAAATTACAAATCAAACATTGAAAATGAAGATTATCAGAAAAAAAAGTGCAAAATAGTACTTACTCATGATATCTGCTTGTTGATAGAGTGCAGACAGCATTATAAATTTGTTTTTCATATTGTGAGACTGTGAAGTTTGATCTTTGAGGAGTATAAGGATCTGTGCAATACTTTGCGGGATTGATTACCCTTCTGAGATCGTGATGAATTGGTTTTGTTCCAGAAGTACTTGGATTGAAATTATTCATATTGCATAACAAAACTCTTTCTGGACTAGCAAAGGTTTTGAAGTTTTGTTTATGAGAATCCAACAAAATTCTATTCATTTTATTGTACATCATGTTGGTTTTGTTTCCAATATCAGCACATTTCTTAGAGAATTTCTTTTCACCAATAAAAACAACATCAGGTGAATCCTGAGATTTAACAAATAAATTAAATAGTACAGTTAGAAACATATTAAAAAAAGAAGATCAAAATAACTAGAAAGAAAAAAAATAATTATTAGCTTATAACCAGAACAGAAAAATGATAAATAAAAGTATGTAGAGGGCATGAAATATTTGAAACTTCAATATGAAATAACAGTTCAACAAATAAATTAGTAATGCTCACCAGCAAACTTACAAACTTGAGATTATAAACTGAATAAAAAGAAATGAATAAGCAGTGAGAAGAAAGACCTTTTGGAATAAAAAAAGAAACAATGTATGTTATTAACTAGAACTGAAATACATTGTAACCTACAAGAATTACAGTAAATCTATGGAGAACAACAATGCAAAAATGGGATTAGAAAAATTTTTAAACACAATTTAATTTCAAAAAGGGAACATCAGTGAAAATAAACTATGAGATTATTCATACCTTGATGATGTGACAACCTTTTTCATTTTCTTTGTTTTCATTGAGAGAAGCATTAGGAGAAGTTGAATTTTCAAGTGTCACCATGTACATCTTATCCTAAAATTTCAAAATTTAACAAATGCAAGTTTAGTTTGTATATACAGAAGAAATAAAGAAAGCAATTAATGTCAGAATTACCGGACTGTCTGAACAGATTATTGGGCTTTCAACAGCAGCAGCAAAAGTTTGAGACAACTTTCTTGGAGTGATCTGCAAGATTTGTATAAATCAATATAATGTTCTAAAAAAGTATTCGTTATGAAATTTGAAGTTATTTCCCAAGTACCTTATTTCTTAAAACAGGATTTGGGGAGTATGAATCAGGAATAACTTGATGTGAATCTACAAGATGAGCAGGTGTAATTTCTTTTTTGAAATCATCATTTTCGTGATGGAGGTCATCATCAGAATCCCAGATTTTAAAAGACGGTTAATCATGAAAAAGTTGATTGTTTCGAGCTACAGCAATAACACAAGAATTAGAAACAAAAAATATGGCAACAAAAAGTAAGAGGACCATAGTACAGTGCACTAAAATCACAAGACAAAAGAAATGAAATATTACAATAACTCAATTTTTTTGATGCTAGAACAGTTAAAGATCTACAAGTAAAAACAAATGATATTCCATTAAAAAAAATTACCAGTCAAGGCAGAATTTTTCTCTGTTTCATCTGGTGGATTAATAGGAACATGACCTTCAATGTTAAATAGGCAGAAAACATCAATAATTCATATTTAATTTTTTTAAAACAGATTAACAAATTTAGAAAAAAAATAACCTGTTTTGTTCAACTTTGTCATTATTTCATCAATGTTGATATGTTTAATCTGCACAGATAAAAAATAACAGTTAAAAACTATCAACAATTAGAGTTCTATCTATTCAGATTATAATGATTGAAATAAAAATGAAAAAAAAACCTTTTCTGAAGAATTCAAAATGGTAGACTTATTCACAGGATTAAATTCTTCATTTGCAATTGGCAACTTATCATCATCTAGTAATGTTTTACTGTTTCCCTACAAAAAAATAAAAGGATAAAAAAATGTTTAATGATTCACATGACTTTTAGAATAAAAAAAATTGAAATGAGAACAGAAAACAATGTACCTTTGGAGATGAGGTGATATTGTTATTTTTTTGCACAGCTTGATTAACATCATCATTAATTTCTTCAACTGGTTCATGATCTGGTTCAATTCCTTAATTTAAAATTTATAAAAAAAAATCAAGACATATGAATGGAAAAAAATTAAAAATAAAATAAACAACAAAATTCATAAATTAAAAGTAATAACCTGAATTTTCATGTGCAGCAGGTTGAGTAGGATAATTGGAACTGCAATCAGCTAACAACAACAAAACATCTATAAGAAGTTTCTTAGCTTTGTCTTCAAAGATTTCATCTTGTTTTCCAAAATGATTGCAGAGCAAATGACAAATTTTGTCTTGAACATCACTTGGCAACAGATCAGCAACAGAACTTTTGAGCATATCAGCAAATGAAGATGAGCTATTATCCACCTAAAAAATTAAAACAGAAATTTCAATTCCAATCTAAGAAAATTTATTAGAACTTGAAAAGATAAAAATTTGAACAAAAAAAACTGAACATTTACCATTTGGTAACAAGTTGGAGCAATATCATTGACTAGTCTTTTTCCATACACTCCTTCAGATATTTTATCAAATTTGGAATAGTCCTTAATCATAGATCTTTTCCAAACTTTAATTCTTGGTGTATCAAGTAATACTTTTTGTGAACCAAAGTTGAGAAAATCCAGGTAATTAACCTATGAAACATTGGATATAGAAATTAAATGAATAGTCATTTGGTACGGAATATAAATAAGCATAAATGGAGGGAAAAAAATATTTACCGCTAAATGGAATAAACAACCACCAAAAGTTTTCGATTTCTCAAGCTTACTAATGTGATCCATCAACCAGTCAAAAACTAACTTGCACCAGTCCAAACTTTCAATTAAGTCCATGTCTTCAAAGGCACTTAGGTATTTTGTACTCGGAATCAAAGAAGAGTTCGGACAAAGGAAGCAATTCAAGGAAACAATCATAAAGCAGATGAGAATTTGATCATCAGGAAGTTCTTCATTTTTAATTAACTTTTCTCCAAAGAACTTGACAGAAGGAATAGAAGTTTTCCCAAAAATCTGAAGAATCTTTTGTTTGCCAGAATCAAATTTTGAATGGATTGTACTACCACCAACAGGGAGGCCTAGCACAATATGGACAGATTGCTTGTTCAATGGAATAAGTTTTTGGCCCAAAACTATATCAGAACAGTTCACATCTACTTGTTTTGCAACCTAGAGAGCAAAAGAATTGGGAACAAAACACTTGTCAAATAGCAGCATGCTTCGAAAACAAGAATTTTCAATGACTGTTTTGTGATGTGGACTTAAAGAATCAAGAACTTTTGAGAAATATTTGACTGAGAATCTAGAGAATGTCCCAAAAAGAACCAAAAACAATCATTACTGATCAGGATGGAGCAATTAGTATCAGCAATTGCTCAAATATTTCAAAATGCAAAGCACAGAAATTGCTTCTTTCATACTGTAAAGAGCTTTCAATCTATCTGGAAATTTTGTTCAAAGCAAAAGAAGGGTTGTATGATGAGTATGAAGACATCATAAATAACTCAGTTACCAGAAGAAGAATTTGAGTATTTATGGCAAGAAATGATTGACAGCTTTGAAGTTCAGCATATCAATTTTCTAAAGCACATGTGGTCAATTAGAAAAAGATTTATTCCAGTGTATTTCAAGGGTGATTTCTGTCCATTTATAAAAAGCACAGCTCTCAGTGAAGGGACTAACTCAAGGTTTAAGAATAATGTTGGTCCACAGTACAACATTACAAACTTCATGATAGAGTATGAAAGAGTAATGGATACAATTCAAAACTTGGAACAGTTTGATGATCACATTTCAAGGACAAAGAAACCAAGCAAACTTTGGTCCCATTACTACATTGAGTACCAAGCAATGAGAATGTATAATCGCAAAATCTTCATCAAGTTTCAAGTTGAGTTGAAAAGAACAACTAGATTTCAAATAAATGAAGTAGAGAAGTTCAAAACTAATGAAGTTTTTTTGGCATTGAATCAAAATATTCAAGTAATCAGAAGAAGGAAGTACCTTGTTATTGTGGACTTGGAAAAGGAGGATTTCAGCTGCATTTGCTCAAAGTTTGAGAAAGATGGACTTCTATGCTGCCATGTATTGAAAGTAATGCTCCACCTCAACACAATGAAGATACCAGAAAAAATATATTATTGAAAGATGGAAAAAAAGAGTACAAAGGTCTAGGGGAGAAAGGCAATGGAAATATACCTTTAGCACAGAGCTCAATCCTGAGATTCAACATTTTGTCAAGGAAAAGTGCAGAAATAGCATCAAATGGATCGAAAAGCAATGAAACTTTCCAGTTTGCAGTGGAGAGAGATGACAAAATTGCTAAACAATTGGAATTAATGTGTTCAAATAAAGATGCTGAGCAGGAGATCAATGATTCAGATCCAAATGCAGAAGACAATTTGAACTCAGATGAACAAGGCAATCAACAATCTGAGGAAAATACAGAAGAAATATTGTTGGATCCAGATATTGCAAAATCCAAAGGCAGGCCAGCTCAAAGATACAAGACAATCAGGGAAGAAATACAGCAAAAAGAACTATATCATTGCAGTCATTGTCAGAGGACAGATCACACATTTCCAACGTGCCCTCTGAAACACGTTGAGTTTGACTTGCCAAGGAAGAAGAGAAGAAAGGTTAAAAATCCAAGAGAACAGGTAACAAAAATTACAAATCCATATGAATTGAAATTTTTTTAAAAAGTAATAAAGAAGATATTATTTGTTGCAGGATGGTGTAGAGCAGAAAAAGAAGATGTTTCAAACAAAAGAAAAGAGTTGCAACAAGATATATCACAGGAGAAGCATAATTTGGGGCTGAATTAGAAGGCAAAAAGAAGAGAAATTCATCTTCATAAAAAAGGGGTGGCACAAAAGAATAGAAATGGAAATGACAGAAAATAGAGAGAGGTTTACTTGAATACAATGGAAATAGACATATTCCATAAGTTTTTGTAATATTCCAGAACATGTACTCTGGTTTGTACTTAAATGTTTGTTTCTTATATCAACTACATTTTATGAACTACTTTGCATTTTATCTACCACATGAGTTTATGTACAGTTGTAGCCCTGCAAAAGTTGCCAACTGTCATATTTGAACAAACAAAATTTATTCCAGAATCAATTTTCCTACAAATAAAAAGAGATATAAAAATATAAGGACTAAATAAAAAAAAAATTGTGAAAAAAATAATGATTCTAAAAAAAATTTACCTGAGCAAAGTCAATCCTAGTTTCTTTGTTCCTGTACCGAGAACAGAATTGTCTGGATGGAAGAAAAGACGGTTGACATATTGAATCCTAATGTTTTGAATGTCTTTTGAGAGAAATGGTTTGTCAGCTGAACTCTTGACCCCATAGTTCCATGTATTTTAGAGTAAAACTCCGCAATCAAAACTAGGAAAAAGAAAAAGGACATAAGTAACCACAGTTACTAAACATAAAAAATAAAGCAAACAAAAAATTAAAAAAAGCTAATGCAGTTCTGGTGATACTATTTACTCTGTAATTTTACTAATGAAATCTATTGCAGTTCTAGTCCATGTTGTACTAAGAAACAGGCACTTATCCCATCTGGTAATTCTGAATGAAACAATTGACAAACAGGAACTAAATTTTTTGAATGAGAATCATAACAAACAAACTAAAATTGTGCATTAACAGCAAACAAACAGGTTATGCAACAATTAGAAAAACAGAACAGTCAGAATTTCTGAATGACCAACAGAACATACAAGATTACTCTCAACAAGAGAACAATTGGGCATCTGTACAACTCTAACCAACAAAAACAACAAGATAAAAAATATTATTGGACTAAAAGTTACAGTAAAGAAAAACAACTTAAGATTATTTTGGCGAGGTACTGGTGGATATACAATTTTAAGCATCGAAATTGATTTGATATTCTTCATGATGGAATTCCAAGCAAGTGCAAAATTGGATGTCTACAAAACATAAAAAGAAAACTCTGTAATTATAAATTCCAAATCACAAATTGAATAGTAATACATATATTTAAAAATTTGAAAATAAACTGACAATCTATTCTTAACTTCATCTTGATATTCAGAACCTTCTTCATGTAATGAGTCAAGAAGACAAACATTTCATCTTTCAGATGAACAATGAAAACAAACCAGTGGCGCTTGTAGAGAATTGGAAAGAAGAGCTGAAACAATTAAATAACAAATTATAAATGTAAAAGGAAATATGAAATTAAATATGACAAGTAATTTACAAATTCACAAACCATTTCACATGATTGAACAGGTCTAGCTTTTGATGCACCACAAAGCATTTCTAACTGATGAGAAATCAGTTCTTGATGGATGCTTTAGAAGATCATCCTATGCACAAGTGTATTCAATAGTTTAAATATTAAACATATAGTAAAAATTGGTTTTCAATTATAATATAAAAAACAGAAATTAAGAAAACTTACTCCAATAGAAGAGAAGAAATAATGTTTTTTGGATTTTGAGGGGTGAGATAAATGAAACAAATATCGGCAGAACAAGAGACAACAAAATTAGAAACTTCATGTCCAAAATTAAATGATCCTCCAAAAGAACTGAATTTGCAGTGAACACCATCAATTTCAACTGCATATCGTCTACATTCAGAATACAAATAAATTCAAATTACAAATCAAACATTGAAAATGAAGATTATCAGAAAAAAAAGTGCAAAATAGTACTTACTCATGATATCTGCTTGTTGATAGAGTGCAGACAGCATTATAAATTTGTTTTTCATATTGTGAGACTGTGAAGTTTGATCTTTGAGGAGTATAAGGATCTGTGCAATACTTTGCGGGATTGATTACCCTTCTGAGATCGTGATGAATTGGTTTTGTTCCAGAAGTACTTGGATTGAAATTTTCATATTGCATAACAAAACTCTTTCTGGACTAGCAAAGGTTTTGAAGTTTTGTTTATGAGAATCCAACAAATTCTATTCATTTTATTGTACATCATGTTGGTTTTGTTTCCAATATCAGCACATTTCTTAGAGAATTTCTTTTCACCAATAAAAAACACATCAGGTGAATCCTGAGATTTAACAAATAAATTAAATAGTACAGTTAGAAACATATTAAAAAAAGAAGATCAAAATAACTAGAAAGAAAAAAATAATTATTAGCTTATAACCAGAACAGAAAAATGATAAATAAAAGTATGTAGAGGGCATGAAATATTTGAAATTCAATATGAAATAACAGTTCACAAATAAATTAGTAATGCTCACCAGCAAACTTACAAACTTGAGATTATAAACTGAATAAAAAGAAATGAATAAGCAGTGAGAAAAAGACCTTTTGGAAATAAAAAGAAAAATGTATGTTATTAACTAGAACTGAAATACATTGTAACCTACAAGAATTACAGTAACTATGGAGAACAACAATGCAAAAATGGGATTAGAAAAATTTTTAAACACAATTTAATTTCAAAAAGGGAACATCAGTGAAAATAAACTATGAGATTATTCATACCTTGATGATGTGACAAAATAAGTATTGATATAAAAATTTTGTTTTGCAGAATTCAATGATATTAACAACAAATCGTACTGATGCTAATATTGAAGAATGGAATAATGATGCGGCAAATGAGGCATGTTGTCTTGGATGTATTACTTCCTATTGTAGTATTAAAAAAATATGATAATTTCAGTAAATTTTAACTTTGTAATGTAATTCAAATTCCAGGAAGATGAGAGTAATGAAGAGGATGCAATGGATAATTGGAATCTTGATATATTCAATTTGTTAGATGGTGAAAAGGTAATTTTTGTTGTTTGTACCTTTTTCGATAGATGACACTGATTGGTGATTGAAGTTTCATAGTCTGCAAAAAAAAAAAGAGTACAAACATTAATATTTCTTAAAAAATTAAATTGAATAATTCAGATTAGCAATGAAGAGGCTAGAAAATTAATTTCAGAAACTAATGGAACTGCTTTATTCTTTTTGCAGGAACCAATTTCAATAGATAATCATCAATGTACTTCAGTTCAAGGAACAACAGATGATGACAATAATCCAAATGATAACTCTGAAACAAATCAACAAGAGCTGACAGAAGAAGACATAAATATTTTCTTAGAGAATAAACAGGAAGAAGCTACAAAGGGCAATAATGCAGCAATTGATAGCAGATATATACCAAGAGTTGGAACACAATTTAAGACTATTACAGAAGCACATGAATTCTTTAACTTCTATGCTCTGTTGGCTGGATTTTCTATTGTCAGGGCTCACAACTACCACACAACAAGCAAGAAACGGAATGGAGAAGTGACTAGAGTAACATTCAGATGTAATAGACAAGGCAAACCAACTTCTCAATCCAAATCAGTAAGCGCAGAGGAAACAGTGGTTTCGGAAAGAAATACAAATGAAAATGATGCAACAGATTGCAAGTGTGCTCTGGTTATTTCAGAGAGGAATGAGATTTGGAATATTTCAAGGGTACAATTAGACCACAATCATCAACTAAGTCCAAGAGATGAAGTGAGATTTCTCAAATCACACAAACACATGACTACAGAAGAAAAAATGCTCATAAGGACCTTGAAGGAATGTAATATACCAACAAGGCACATGATTGTGATTTTATCTGTTCTAAGAGGAGGATTGACTTCTTTGCCTTATACGAAGAAAGATATAAGCAATGTGAGAACCACAATTAACAAGGAGACAAGCAGCAATGATATGATGAAAACTTTGGAATTTTTCAGAAGGAAAAAAGAAAAAGATCCACATTTCTTTTATGAGTTTGATTTGGATGAGAGCAAGAAAGTGAAAAATCTGTTTTGGACAGACGGGAGATCGAGGGAGTGGTATGAGAAATATGGTGATGTAGTGAGTTTTGACACAACATATTTCACCAACAGATACAACCTCCCGTTTGCTCCCTTTGTTGGAATTTCTGGACATGGAAACACAATTGTTTTTGGTTGTGCATTTTTGCATGATGAGACTTCAGAAACATTTAAATGGCTGTTCAGAACTTTTTTGAAAGCTTGGTGTACCCCGGCTTTTCCTGGGACGGGGATTAATACACTAGCGTTCGGGAAAATGCAAATTTTCTCGGTCGCGACATTGGGGCAAACAGAGCAAGGCCCATGGGTTAAAAAAAATTTAAGTTCACAAACATACATACAAAATTAATGTAATTCACTAGGGCATACACATGCAAAAGAAAATGGTGTACAGTTAGGTAAGGATATGAACATTGCACAATGTAGTGATGCATTGCAGAAAGCCCCATCAAAAATCAGCTAGCAAAAAAAATCATAAAAATCATTGAACATATTCAGAGAGGGAAAAAATGCAATGCACTGCTATGTATGCCAACCAAAGCCACCAAATATAAATTTAAAATCAATGTGTAACTTCTGCATAGGGATGCAGTACTGAAAAATATAGCACAAAAACATAAACAAACAGTGTTGTTTCTGGTTAGGCTATGATCTGAAATTATCAAATACTCAGTGAGTTCAAAAAATGGAAGAAATATGAAAAAAAAAATACAACATAGTCATTACACACAACAGGTTACATACAAAAGTAAACAAACTACAAGACTATACAAGGAAAATTAATTCACATAAGCAAAAGACCATGAATCTTAATAGAAAGTGAATAACACAAACCTTGTCTAACCTTAGATGCTCCTTGGATACATGAACACACAGACCTTTTGGCACTGCACAACAAATACAGATCAACAAAAACATGAGCTAATCGTGTAACTCATCAACACTGTGCTAATAAATCATCAACACTGTGCTAGTAAAACTTTTCAAATTGAAGTTGAGCTTCTGTAGCATGAACATAAGTACAACAAATTAGGAGTACAAAAAAATTGAAATAAGGTTGAAATGATTGGTTAAGACAAATCATATTCCTATTGAAATAAAAATGCTACATCAATCCCTTTTGGTAAAAACAAAGTTCTACATCCTTTTCATCTCAGAGAAAACATACATAGCAAAGAGAATTACATTAAGATCAAGTTAAAACAACTACAATACCAAAACACATTACAAGTTACATCCCTATCATCAGATAGAGTAATAAAAATCACATAAACCTTTCATTATATCCAGAAAAAACTTATAGAAAGAATAATAAAAAGCATCACATCACAAACAATTTGTCCTCCTGCTTGTGATCACCTAGTTGCAACACAAATCGAGATAGCACAAGTTGGGAATAGGGGGGAAAACCATGCAAAACACAGAACAAATGCAACAACAATGATAAACAGATGCAAAGGCAAAAAAATCACACAGTTAAATCATAGATCTGAACTTATATTGGCGAAACTACACAAAATAAATCAGCCTAGTGAATTAAAATCATATCTACACCACACATCACGTTCTATTAAATTAAGAGCACAACAACTTCAAATCCCACATCATGTTCTATTAAATCCAGTACATTCATCCTCAGATCTAAACTGAATCAAGTCCAGATAACAACTAGATCGAAGATTCAAACACCAAATCATACACGAACAACATGACATCGTTGTGAGAAGCAAAACATCACAATCTCCAAAAAGCAGAAGCCCACCACGCAAAACTACTAGTACTGGTTGCAAAAAAAACTTGATCCCCAAATCCTACGCATCAACAAACTCGACCACAAATCGTATACGAACTACCCAAAAAAATCATGCATCCGGATGGCTACCGATTCCGTCGACACTCGAAGGGAAGAAGGAGGAAGATGAGCAAGTACTCACCGACGAATCACCCTCACGCCGCTCCGGCGGAATCGCCAGATCGACGCCGCGGCGGAATCCCTCGCGTTGACGACGGCAAAATCGCCGAAATGGTCGCCTCTCTCTCTGGTTCTCTCACCTCCCGGAGAAGAGAACGAAAAAAAGTTCTGTCCAACTCTCTCTCTCTCTCCGACACGGCAATGCCAGCAAAAAGACAGGCGCGTATTCCGAAATTTGAACAGTAATTGTGGGTCCCACATGAAAACAAAAAAAAAAGAGCCCAACCTAGAAGAAGCCCAACTTAAGCCCGAAAAAAACATAAAGGCAAGTCCAGCCCAAACAAAAAGTCCAACTGTCAGCCCAAACAAAAAGTCAGAAGAAGGCCCACATTTAGCCCGAACTAAAAAAAAGTCCAAATCACAGAACTCAACTGCACGAATCTCAACCATATCTAACAGCCGAAAAAACGAATGATTGAGGACTCAAATATCATGCGACAGTAATATAGCCTTTCCGTTTCCGTTATGCAGGTGATTGGAAACGGAGCAGCCACCTCGACCGCCTCCACCGTAATCCCAGCAGCATGCCTGCACGCCGTTTCTCCTCGCTGATGCCAACCATCCCACCGCTGCTCTCCTCGTACCGTCCACAGATTCATATAAATCGGATGGAAAGAAAAAGTTGGATTAGAAAATGGCTACGAGAAAGGATAGAATTGTAGCCATCGGAGGTTGCTATCGAGGTCAGTCCCCTCCACCCTCACGCCGATGGCTGCTTAGACCCCGAAGGTGCCAGATCCAATGTAAGAGCCGGGTCCAGGTGACGGGGGTGCCGTGCTTCGATCCGTCAGAAGCGGAGATGGAGGTCATTGATGCTGCCGCCTCACCATCCTTCGACGTGCGGCAGTAGAACCGGGCATCGAAGAAAGTGTATGCTGACAACCTCGCCGTAGCGGCCTCCCAGCAGCTGCGCGCACGGCCCATCCGTCTCCGCGTCACGCCGGAGTAAGGGCAGCAGCCGCCACGGGGTTGGCCGCCGGGTCAGCCACCATGTTGCCTCCCTCCCATGGCTGCTGCAGGTGAACTAGGACGCGAAGAAGATGAGGAGATCATCGCCGCTTGCCGACTCCACGCCAGATCTTGCCACCTACCACCTCATACCCCGATGCCGACGGACGCCTCTCTACCCCTCCAGATCCGAAGAAATCGGTGGAGGTGGGTGAAATGTTCTGGGAACATAAACCATACCGTACAAATGTCTATATATAGATATAGGTGCATTAGAGTAAAAAAATTACTACAGTAGAGAGAGTGGGGGCCGGCCGGCCGGGGTGTGGAACGAGAGTAAAATAATTACTGGTATAGAGGGTGGTGGGAGATGGAGTACAGGATCGCTGTGAAACGTGCTACTTAGTTTCGTAGCACCCTACGTGCTGTCTAGTGTGTGTGTGTGTGTGTGTGTGTGTGTGTGTGTGTGTGTGTGTGTGTATCAAAACATGTATATATCTGCATGCATTTTTCTTGCAAATTGTGATGTGCTTTTTTTCACAGTTTTTTGAGGGTTCAAAAATTGTCTCTTAGCAGAAGATAAGATTATGCTGTTTTGCTCGTCAAAAAACAGAATTATTTTCAAGGGCAATTGTGTTACTGGAGAATGCTTTTCAATTTTATTTGACAAATTTGATTAATAAAATCTTTGCACTTTGTTTGAGGTTCTTTGATGGTTTTTAAAATCTTCTTTGGTGTACAGTGTATTGAATAGAAGTAGCTTGAAAGGAGCATGCATGTGTTGGGGAAAAAATGGTAGAACTGCTTGTTGTAATCCGTGAGTAACATATCCTTCAGGGGAGTTCAAAACAAAATGCTCAAATACTTTATTACTAAATCTATTAATTATAGTCTAGGGTGACAAATATGTTTCCAAACATGATGTTATCTTACATGTGACCAATATTCGGCTATTGAAAGTATTGAGAAAATTCCAACACAGCACATGAACTGATGAACCTCAAAACATGCACATGAAAGTGTGGGCTTCTCGGTCCACCAAGCAAAACCGGTGTTTTTTTTTCACGACCAGCTAAAACGAAAGTTTCATTAAATAATGTTTATGGTATAACCTCCATAAAAAATATAAGGCGTTTCCACAATCGTAGAAACTCCTCAAGAAATTTAAGATTTCCTGAGCTCCTGTCCATGCACGAATACGAGGAATATCATCGTAAGAACCTTTCTTTTGTCTAGAAAATCTCAAATTCAGGATATTCCGATGAACGGATTTCTTAGAAAACGAACCAAATGTTGCCGTAGCGTTTAGCACGGGCATATTACTAGTAAATATTCAATCAATTTTATTATTGCTTTATTGTCTTATGCTCGGTTTCCTTAGCTATCAAAGTAGATTTACTACTGCTTAATTCATCCATCTGCTAGTGCTTCTAGCCAGCTATTGCATATGTATATACTTTACTTTAAATATATTGCGTCATCAAAGGTAGTCCTCCAATTGTTGCTGTTTGGCCACTTCTCACCGCCGAAACAATATTAATGTCTGGTATCAATATCTAATTAACATTTTATTTATTTTCCTTGCATATCTTCATTTTAATCCAGGACAGTGGTTTGCCTGGTCCCTGATCCCCTTTTATCACTTTGTTGTCCAATTGATTTATTTCACCATCCTTTACTCTACCGTTGATAATTTACATGGCCATTGTTCTATTGCCAGGAAATGCATAGATGATTTCAATGTAAAGTTGATGAAGAGTATTGTCCTATCTCCGCCAAAGTTTATCAAATCCATTTGCTTCCTGTTGTATTGTAGTATCACTTAAAAGCTATTTTTCATATCATCCTGCCTTATTACACTTAAATACATATTCTACTTTCCTTGCCTCATGTATGCAACTTTGTTTTGTTTTGGTACATGTGGTCCCATGACTATATGAGTACCTTAATTAACTACTAGAACAAAGATATGCAACACAGTTTCCTTCTCCTTTTGTTTAAATACCTACATATTTATGTACCATCATCCTATCTCAAATATATCTATAGAATTTTTCAAGCATCCACAACAACACATGGGCATATTTCGTTTCATTTATTTTTTATTTTCTCATAGTGTTCTTGCTTCTTTGAGTGGCTTCGTTTGTTAATTCCTACGTCCTTCATATTTCAGGTTCAAGGCTTCCAGCTGCTTGACAATTGCTCTTCAGGGTTTCTCTACCTGTTAACTGTTATTGCCCCGGTATTATTTTAGTTTTTTGGGTAGTTCCTTCGGAAGTCTTATTTGTTGTTCAATCGTTATATCCCTATGCATGATCATTATTTAGTTGTTTTGATAAATGACCTCCCGTACTCTATTTTTTTATCATATAAACTGGTATTCAGTAACTATAGCAAATATATTTTTGCATGGGGCAATATTTATATTGGAAAAAGTACGAATTACCCCCCCGAACTATCGCGGTCGTCTGAATTACCCCCCTGAACCACAAAACCAGACATTCTTCACTCCGAACTATACAAACCGGACGAATTACCCCCCTCGACCCAATCCGCGGTGGTTTTGGTCTACGTGGCGTACACGTGGCAGTCCAGTCAGCATTTTATTTTATTTTTAATAGTGGGGCCCACATGTCAGACTCCCCCCCTCCTCTCTCTCTTCCTCTCTCTTTTTCTCTCTTCGTCGGTCAGCGGCAGCGGCACGCACGCCGGCGGCCGGCACGTGCGGCGCCGGGAAGGGCGAATGGGGCGGCGGCGCGGAGCGGGGCCGGTCGGTCGGCGCGCACAGCGGCGCACGAGGAGTGGGAAGGGAGGGGAGAGGTGGGCGCGTCGGGAAGTTGGAGGCGGCGTCGGGGAAGGACGGGGAGGAGGAGTCGAAGCGACCCTCGATTCTACTTTCCGGGGTAGATACCGGTCTAGCGGCGTCATTCCTTAGTAAAAATTAATTTACCCGAGAAGATGGGCACACCAGAGTAGCATAGCAGAAACAATTGAGCGAAACGCCATTAAATAATAAAACATAGAAAATAGCTTTTATCAACATAATAACTAAAATTTACCTCAACAACAATTCTAGTAATGATCTTTATCTTGACTTTGATACTGACCCGATGGCCCTTTACTTCATATTCAACTCCGAATTTTCTCTTGCTGTTCATCCTTCCTATGAGATACTTTTTCGAGCCTAAAGAGTTAGCTCAAACATCCTAACAAAGGATAAATATATATAATTAGAGGATGAGTACGAATGGTACTCAAGCAAGTACATACTACATAGCAATCCAAGCAAAATACATGCCATAGAATCCACCTGCATAATATATATAATAGTCGTCCAAATCCATAATCCAACAAGGAAATTTTTATGCATGTTCATAAAATAGTGTAGTAAAAGCTCTATTAAAGTAAGTATAAATCTACTGTATAAAGGCAGCGCACAGGTATAAACCTCGATTGGTTCCTTTCCTGCCGCGTCGCCAGCTTCTACCGAAACAGGGGTGACATATCACAATTCATGACCACTCTGCAGAAGGTGTGTCGCGCTGTACCCATAGACGCCTTAAACATTTTACACGCCCGCGCTACAGCCGCCACCAAGCCACGCCTAAGACACTTCATGGTGAATGCCGGCAAGCTAAGGTCAACAAGCTGTTCAATCAATCCCATCGTGGCAATAACTCTGCGGGTGATTCGCAACAACGGCGAAATCATCGGATCGCCGCAACAAAAGCGACCAATCATCTAATCGATTCCGGCACAACGGCAACCCTCATCGCTAGCCCAGCGCTCAGGGATTCCGCGAAGTCCTTAAGCCCCGAGGATAAGCATTAAAGAAAGAACTACTAAGCCAGCCTGTCCCATTCCAGGTCATATGGTCGACACGAATCCGCTACGGCGCTTGTGAAATGCCAATAATAACAGTTGTTGTTAACCCTTATGATGATAAGTACATGCAACTGAACCCCCCCACCATGGCAAGTCAGAATACATTTATAGTATGACCTGACTGCTCCAACCAGTCAATCCAATCCATCAGCATTTATTTTAAAATCATAGAAGCTATAGATTTAAGTGCAATGTGATACTAATAGATTGCAATTACAAAAATAAACAAGAGATGTTCGAAGATGTGGACTTGCCTGAGATACCCGCAATCGAAGAACGAATAAATGTAATGAAAATTCCAAGAAATCCGAGAAAACATTCCAACTGAAGAAAATAAACACAACTAAATACAGAATGTTTGTATGAATGAGATGCCATGATATGTCTAACACCGAATGCATAGCATGATTCTATATAAGGTTACGGACTTGCTTTTGTAAAATTTTTATTTTAAGAAGAGTAATTTTTTATCTTAGAAGAAATTTGATTCACGTGTTAGTTTATTCAACAGCCAAAGATATATTGCTTTCCATAGGGAATACATATATGTTTTCTTTAGAAAAATAGTTTATAAGATATATTTCAAGGATACTTTTATTTAGATTTCTTATTGAAAGATTGGTGTACAGATATCTACTTCAAAAAAGACACACCTTAATTTAATTTGAAAATCATATTGAGTGGAATTAAAATAGTACTGCATAGATAGCTTAGAATATGTAAGACTAAGTTTGAATTTAAAGATTTAAAATGCAATACCTAATTTCTATTTTCTAACTCTAAGTCCTAAATTCTATTAGCCAACTACTAAGCCCACAACAACACAACCCACCTAACCCATCTCTCCTCTTCTCTCTTTTCTGCGTTCTCTTCCTTCTCACCGTTCCCGTTCTTTTCTCGCTCTCTTCTCTCCCTGGCGCACGAGCGCTGCGCGCCGCTTCTCCTCTCCCCCCTTAACTTCCTTCCTCTCTTCCCCTGTCAACCCTAACTATCCTTTCGCTCTCCAATTAGCCGCTGCCTGCCGTGAGATGCCGTGCCAAGCACTGCGCAACTCCGGCGGGCCGTTCTATCCCCATGAGTGTGCTCCTCGGGTCCTACTCTTCCTCTCCCCCTGATTTCTAGCGTTTATATGGTGATTGTTAATTCCCTTTTGTGCTACTGATATGGTTACTATATATCCTGAATACTCTATAATATGGATGTCAATTACTGACTCTAAAGGTTAGGTGATTTGCAGTGGATTTGTTTGCTAGGGTGGAAGATGCCTCATGCCTCATGAGTGAATGAATGCGATATAATAAACTATGAATTTTAATTAACTGAAATAAGAAAGCACATTAGCATGATTCTGTCCTTATATATAGCTCTGCATGATGAAATAACTCAATTTCACAATTTGTGACATAGTAAACATAATTGATCCTAGGAAAACTTGTTGGAATGATGCTGAAAATTAAATGATTTCTACACTTGGAAATCAGAGAAAACTGTAACTAAACTATTAAATTCAGCCTATGAACATTATCATGAATACAAATAGATGGCAATTTGTCCTCTAATACTGATCTCTGCTACTGCCTCTTGTGTTCTGTTTTATCATCCATATGCTGTAGTATTAATAACCCAAAATTAAAAATTAACTTTATTACAAAGTTGATGAGGACAGTAATTTAAACTATTGGTCTAACTAATTATAGTATATGCAATCTTATCCAGATTGCTTGTTCTAAATTAAACAGTTGCTATAGAACTATCTACTATAGAAATCTATGTTTTTCTACTATTAATCTTGTTCATCCCAATTTTGAATCTTTACCTGGAACACACTACTCATCTTCTATATCTGTATATGCACATTCAATGTTATGGCCGCTGTTTACATGAACTAGAATCTGAAATTTAGAAGTTCCACATGCATGATTTGGTTCTTCTATATAGGCTCTTTCCTAAATAATTTATTCATAACCCAAGTTGGATTTTATTCCAAGATTATATCTACAGCATTTATTGTACTGGATTCAGATTTTCTTATATGAATAATTTATATATGTCAGGATTTAAAAAACTGGAACTTATCTTTAACTTATCCCCCAAATTTGTTACTCTTTGAACCATTTAGAATTACTAAGGTTTTTGTCATATCTTGCCGTGAAACTTAAGTCTCACAAATGCTGATACTATGTATGCAGATCTACCTCTCCCTCCCTATTTAGATTTTTGTTACCCTCTTGAGGATCTAACAGTGATTGAAAATGTGTGTCACCCCTCATTCAGAAACCCCAAGTCTTTCTCTCACTGCTGCTCGCGAGAGGAGGCTCTGGCTAGAACAGCCACTTGCTCCTTCAGGTTGTCTGCTCTGCTGTGCTCACTTCGGCATGTTGCTTGGCCGGACTTATGGAGTTCTTACATGGTAAGATATGTGAAAATCTTGATTGATATCTGGTTATCTGGCTGAACTGTACCCTTGCTATCCTGGTGATTGAGCACTCTTTGCCATTGATTGCTGCTCCTTCTTGCATTTGAGCCGTGCTAGCTCAGGTTTGTTGTCTCTCTCCTACCTACCCCTCATGCACCTCGTCAAGTTCACTTCACCCCGTAGCCTCTCTGGCTGCACACACAAGGCTGCTACGGCTGTGGTGAAGCCATGGTGAGATTTGAACTAGTTGATCTACTAGCTTAGTGCATTATTTCTCTTCTCCAACCTCACTGATTTCCAGCAGAGACTGCTTGCGATTACTGGGAATCTTACTACTAAACTATGGCTTGCTGTAACTACTGGGAGTTTGCTAGCTTGTAAGCTAGTGTCTACGTTCAACGCAAGGCTGGCTCTAACCAGACACTGGATAATTCACATTGTTTATGCTTTACTCGTGCATTGGTGCTGGTGATTCACCTGCTTGGACGCACATGGCTGCTGCTACTTTGACACCTCACCAGGCTTTCGTGGAATAATTTTTTGAGAGGCTCACTGTTAACATTTTAAGTGGAAATCTGGTGAATTGGGATACTTAGTCAATTTTGGCATTTTACAGTACATATAGCTTTTGGAATTTTTGAGGTTACTCCAGAGTTAGGACGTGATTAATATTTTCCCTAGAAAACTCAGGGAGTTGTATGCACAAATGGATAAGTTTTGGAAGTTGGCTTGAGATGGCTCATTTGTAATTGTGTCCCCTAAATAGTTGGAGTGCAAAAATTATATGTAGCAACTCAAAAATATTCGTTTGTTGTTACAATTTCGACTTTTCTGAAATGCAAACCTCCTAATTTTAATTGTGCGATCTAAATCACACAAACATAAATTGTATTAACTTGGTATGTCTGGCGTGTGAGTTATACATAATGTGGTATATAAATACAATGTATAAGATGCAATGTACAATATCTATATTTATGGATATGTGTAATGATGGATATATATATAGTCAGGTCTGTATGTATGTTGTATGTATGTATCGCATGCATGCAACCGATAACCAGATAGTTTGTGAAATAATTACTATAGTTCAGTTGTGATCTACTGTGCACGTGTACCTCGCTTTGTGATGACTAATCAACGCTATAGTTTAAACCAAAAACTAAATATCCCACACCTCACCAGGTTTACTCTAACAAAAATAAATCAAGTAATGCAGTATGGATATGACTTAATAAATAAATAACAATAAAACGATAAAAAAAAATCATTTAAGATCCATAATAGAAAACAACAATTCAACATATTTTATAGGTCCTAGCGCCATAGTGCTCAAATTTCAACACCGGCTCTCTAGCCAGTGTGATCAATCTAGCATGATAAGACTAAGGCTTAAACCCGGATGTTACAAGGAACAAGAAGAGGCGAAGCGGGGGAGGCGGGCAGGGGCTGGGCCTCGGAAGGGAGAGGCCGTTCCCGCGACGCTGGCTGCGCATTTGTCCCGGCGGAGGAGGAGCCACCTTCTTCCCGGACGGCCTCCCGCCTCGCGTCGTGCCTCGTCGCAGCCTATGGTTTGCCCCGCCGCCGGAGGGCGGGCGCAGGACGTGACCGGGGCGATACGGTGGAGCGGCGCGGCGTGGGAGCGGGCCGGTGGGACGCGGACGGTCGACGCGGCGGGGCGGGCGGTGAGACGGCGAGTCCCGCCTAGAGGGGCTGTCGAGACGGGGCGGCCTGCGCGGCGCAGCTCGAGGCGGTGGGCGGCATAGGGTCTTGCGCGGCGGCGGGCGACGAAGCTCAGCGCGCTCTCGTGGCAGCCGGCGGCACGGCGACAGTCGTCTGTCGCGGACTGGGAAGGCGGCGCGGCACGTGAGCAAGGCAGCGGCGGCGACCTCCTTCACCCACCATGCGGCGGCGGGCGGCGGACTGCCTTCCCTTCCCGCCTTCTCCTGCTTCTCCTCCCCGTCCTCCCCCGAGCGGCTCCAGCCCCAACGCGCGTGCTCCGTCTGCCGTCCCCCGTCCTCCTCCCGACGCTTCCGGCCATGGCCGCCGGCAGCCCGCCTCTCCCCCCCCACCTCCCCACGCGCCGTGTGCGCCGACCGCCGCCCCACCCCCGCGCCGCGCCCATCGCCCTTCCCCGCACCGCGAGTGCCGGCTGCCGGCGTGCGCGCCGCTGCCGCTGACCAACGAAGAGAGAAAATGAGAGAGGAAGAGAGAGAGAGGGGGGTCTGACATGTGGGTCCCACTATTAAAAATAAAATAAAATGCTGACTGGACTGCCACGTGTACGCCACGTAGACCAAAACCACCGCGGATTGGGTCGAGGGGGGTAATTCGTCCGGTTTGCATAGTTCGGGGTGAAGAATGTCTGGTTTTGTAGTTCAGGGGGGTAATTCAGACGACCGCGATAGTTCGGGGGGGTAATTCGTACTTTTTTCCATTTATATTTAGCAGCATCTCACTGACCACTTTCATCCATTTTTGTTTTCAGGCATGGGCGCATGGCAGGGACCACAATATGAGGCAAACATTGGACCTTAGCTAACATAACTGAATATGTGATGCCACTTTCACGCGACGGGTGCTTCTATGACCACCAGTCCGGGTAATTTCAACTTTCTCATGCTATTATATACCGATGCTATATTACTCAGCATGCTTTAGGAAATTACAAACTGTTTCATTATGTTGAAATTACGCGTTGTTATTTGTAACAGTGTGGGATATGCATGCTCTTCATTACTGTATATGGCATGCTCTTCATCAAGGTTATACCGTGGATCTATTTTCCTTTTCTTATTGGTGGCTACAAAATAGATTGATGCTAATTAATGACAAGCTGGCGAAAATACTTAACCCTCATATCTCCAGAATTGGCTATAAAATCGCCGGTTCCGGGACATGGAGCAGTAAACCTTAATTTCTATTTGTTTTTGCTAATGGCCAATTTGTATAGATTGTAAAACATACACAATATGAGTTGCCACTGCCATATCTATGATGTGATGTCCATTGTCCTTCCAAATTAATCATCGCTCAAGGATTGGTCTTCCTAGGATCTGCTGGTATCGAAAAGAATGTTATCTGCTATGTACCGAGATCCCTGTTTGTTAGTGTAAGATTGCTGTTAAAAAATTATGGTTTGATTACATCACTCAAAATTGAGAACACTGCTATTACTGTGGAACAGTGTTGGATGTTATCTTGTGATATGCCCAATTCTGATCTTGAGTTATTACAGGTTGCCTCTATACCCGTGCAACGCGCGGGGGGCACGGCTAGTTATTAACTAGTTCACGTTAAACATTCATGTTTTACACTAAGAATTGAGTACACACTATTTCAGCTAATATAAAGAAAAATAAAGACGGATAATATCATTTAAACCGTGTTTGGAAGGTGCTATAATATGATATCTCTATATCTCTCGTTTTCTGGAAGGAATGGATAAAAAAATATCAGTGAATGTATTGATACCAAATAATAGATAAAATTACAAAGAAAATCGCAACAGCGTATATCCAGATAAGACGACGAATACCAAAACCAACTTATTTATATTTCATAGCATAGATACAGTACCAAGACATGCTTTCATAGTTCCGGACAACTAAGGCACTCATTTTATTCAGTTTGACCTGCTGCAGTAGTTAGACCTAATATTAAATCCAAATAAACCCTCAGATCTCTATGAAACATCAGTAGCCACAGTTTGACATGAATAGAAAAAGGCTTACTGCTAGTCCGTGACAAATTGCATGACTTTAGCACCATTAGCATGGTCAATACTATCATCATGTCTGATCTTAACCCTTAAGAGCACTTATATTCCACCATATCATACTACTTGTGAAGAATCTTTATGCATGCACATGGAATTCACATTAGTGAAAAGAAATGGTCCTTGCAAAATCCTGCATGCTACAGCACAATATTAAGTTGCGGGAGCATGTGTCAACAAACAAATAGAGAGAAAATACGTACATTTACAATGTGTTGAATGAGAATATGGTATCCAAATTCAGAATTGTTTTTTTATAATGGAATATAACATCTCGACCTTTGCTCAAGAGAGCTAAAGGCCATTATTACAATCTAGCACTTTAAAACGAGTATAATCTAAATAAGACAGCAAACAGCGCAGAAATATTAAAAAATAACCAATAAAAGAGAAGAGGAACACATTATTGAAGTATATTTATGAATCTCTATCTGTTAGCCACCGCAATATAATTCAGAATTTTTTTTGACCGCACTTTGAGTTCTCCACGATTATTCATTCGGAATCAACCTCTGAACAGTCATCCACCAGCAAAACTGGGAGTAAAAGCATATACAACAATTGTTGGACTAAAACATATCTATGCACAATAATATGACTGAAATTGCGACAAACATGGGTGAAAAGTAAATCAAAGATTTTTGAGAAGCTAGAAGCCTAGCAGCAGCAAGGCTGTAGCATTGACATCTTGAACAGCAACGGGATCCCAGGCATGGCTGATTGGCAGAGACGCGCGTGGAGACGGCGGCGGCCGACGGCGACCCCGACTCCTTGTCCTCTCGCACGTCCGTCGAGATGCGCGTGGAGACGGCGACCACGGCGCCTACGAGCGGTGGCGGCTGCGGCGTTGGGGCAGGGCCGCGGCGACCCCGACGCGAGCGGTGGCAAGGTAGGGGCGATGGAGACGGATCGCTATTTTTTTTCTCTTTTTCTTTCTTTATTAACCGATTGCTAAATCCTCTTTTTAACCGCTTGTTACGCGAAGAGGAGTGGGAGTTCGCTAATTGCAGGGGGTGATCCAACTTTTGATATAAGCCATTGGATGAATAGATCTAAGGGTCAGGAAAGAGAGGTGTTTGATGAACTCGTACTTTTTATAGTAGTCTAGATACAGAGTAACAGATTATTTATTTAATTACAGTAATAAATTAAATATTTTAAGAAACTAGAAAAAAATGCCCGTGCGTTGCAACGGGTGAAGGCTATTTTGAACTTATTATTTTTTATATGGTTTAGTTCAGATGAAATTCATCGTAGGATTTCGCTTGGATATATATATTTTTAGAAAATCATGAGCTACAGTTATAAGATTTTTTTTAGATTGCGAGTTTTTTAAGAGATTTCTTATACGACTCCTTCTGTATTTTCAAAAGCGAACGAATTTAAAAATGACTCAAATATGGATATGCATTTCCACAAGCGATCCTTCTGTATTTCTTAAAGCAAACGAACTTAAAAACGGACTCATACACGGATGACGTACCAAAGTACCAACAAAAATATCTTCAATTTTTATAATAGTAGAGATAAACTTACTAAATACTCTCTTCGAATTTTAATACAGGACGTTCTTGACTTCTAGGTATATAAGTTTAGCCATTCATCGTATTCGAAATAATAATTTATTTTGTTAATTTAAGCATGACTTAATTTGCATCTTTACATAGTGAATTGAATAATATTAAGAAACTTAGAAAACGTATATATATTCTTTAAAACGTGAAACAAATGAATTGTTTCGATAATTCGATCAAAAAGTGAAAATAACAGGGGCCGCAGTAGACGCTTGGCTTCTCAGGGCTTGTTTGGTTGAAGAGTCTAAATTTTAAATTTTAGTCTCTGCTACATCGGATGTTTGAACAGTAATTAGAAATATTAAACATAGACTAATGGCAAAACCCATTTCATAACCTTGGACTAATTCGCAAGACAAATCTATCGAGCCTAATTAATCCATAATTAGCCTTTGTGATGCTACAGTAAACATATGCTAATTATGGATTAAATAAGCTTAAAAAATTTGTCTCACGAATTAGCTCTTATTTATGCAATTAGTTTTATTATTAGTCTACATTTAATACTTTTAATTAGTGTCCAAAGATCCGATATAACGAGGACTAAAATTTAGTGTCTACATCCAAACACCACCTCAGCTTTCATGGCCTATCACTTAGCCCTTTGGTGGAGGACGGTGAGTTTTCTGAATGCTCTCGTCTGATAGTGTCTATTAATTTGCAACTGTGTTTCAATGGATTATGTTATAGCTAAAATTTAAATTTTAAACTGAATTTTAAATTAATCTATGCGCTTTTTCATCCTTTTCTATTAAATTGCAAAAAGCAAAAATATAATAGCTTTATCTAAAATTATTTTTCCTCATTTATTTTTCTTTACAGCTTATCACGTGGAGGCGTGGAGCTAATCAATATGCCTTGGGTCATCCTCAACATCTGGCGCGAGGGGCTTACCAACGAACTGAACCTATGTCATCCTATTGTTCGCTGATCGTTATCCAGAGTACGAATCTTAAAATTTAATTTAGCAGTTTTCTTAATCGTAGATTATTTTGTGGTATTTACACTTTTTAATCAGTAAAGATAAGGGAATGCATATAAAAGGTTTACCTATATCTTTTTTTTATTATGAAAAAAATGTAAAAATTTAAAACCATATAAATAAAACGAAGGCAACAATACTGCTCTCACTCCCTTCATCTCAACACCATAAACACTAGAGATTAAAAACCCTAGCATTTTCCAGTTTCACCAAAGACCATGAATTGAGAAAATTCTAGTTCTTTACCATAAGACAAACCCATATATAATGTATGAAGAAAAAAAAAGACTTAATGTGATAGACACATATAAGAGATTTCAAAAAACACCCAACATTTGCTTATGAGAACTCATCTTTTATACCGATTGGAAATCCCTGCTAATCCCGGTTATAGCAACCATGACATCTTTAGTACCGGTTGAAAGTATACTAAGTCAAAAAAAATGTGGAATGCAGGATTCAAACTCAAGATCTCTCACCTTAGCCCTCACGCGTGTTACCATCCCACCTACTACAGAAGTACATCCAACTTGAATAAAGATGTTTTCTTTTTTAACTAATCCTGGAGACGTCTTTAGTACCGGTTAGTAATACCAACTGTAACTAAAAATGTTTCTAGGGACTTGGACTTTTAGAACCGGTAATAAAAATGTATTTTTAAGTACTGATTGGTAACACCAACCGAGACTAAAAATATTTTTAGTGACTTAGACTTTTACAACTGGTACTAAAGCATCTTTAGTACCGGTTCTTAATCTAGCCAAGATATTTGTGATTTTGGGTACCACGAAGAAACATTTGTTTATGAGAAGACACTGGTAGAGAACTCATCTTTTATACCGGTTGGAAATCACCATTAATCCCAGTTATAATAACCATGACATCTATAGTACCGGTTGAAAGCATACCAAGTCAAAACAAATGTGGAATGTGGGATTCAAACTCAAGATCTCTCGCCTCATCCCTCACACGCATTATCATCCCACTTTCTACATACGTCTGACTTGGATACTTTCTTTTTGAAATAGCCCTGGAGACAACTTTAGTACCGGTTGGTAACACCTACCGGAACTAAGAATGTTTTTAGGGACTTGGACTTTTAGAACCGGTACTAAAGATGTAATTTTTAGGACTGGTTGGTAACACCAACCGGAACTAATAATGTTTCTAAGGACTTAGACTTTTAGAACCGGTACTAAAGATGTAATTTTTAGGACTGGTTGGTAACACCAACCGGAACTAATAATGTTTCTAGGACTTAGACTTTTAGAACCGGTACTAAAGCATCTTTAGTACCGGTTCTTAATCTAGCTGAGATATTTGTGATTTTAGGTATCACGATGAAAGACTAGTTCTCCAGCCGTGAGAGACAGTCAAAATCTCTACTAATAGAAAGATAATGCACGCATTAGATCTTAACCAAAAATGCACATACTATGTCAAGAAATAAACTGATCACCAGAGAATCAGAATTAATAGTACTATAGAGTTATATAGAAAACATAAGCTTGCATTAAAGTTCCTTTGATTTAATTATCATATAAAACTTGTATAAGACTGTAGGAAATTATTTTAATCACATTAAACATGCAAAAATGAAAGCATAAAGTCTCACTTCCAAATAGTGTCTAGTCCAGACTTCATGCAAGTATGCTCTCTAGTCATGTACAAATCATCCATAAAATCATGCACAACAAATCATCCACAATTCAGAGGTCCATCCACAAAACCATCCACAAGTCATTCACAAAGTCATTCCTAAATTAAAAAAATCTACAACAAAATTTAACAAATCAGTTAAAATAGAACTGAAGGGACTATTATGTGCTAATAAACTGCCCGTTTTTTACGTCGGATGAAAAGGTTCACAATCAAACATAGCAGGATTTAGAGATTAAGGATCAGATGGATGGTGATGCGTCTGCGCCCTGATGATCTGACGGTTGATATTTATTGAGAACATGGCGTAGCCGTCAGACGAGATATTATGGAGTCGGAATCGGAGACCCTTTTCCGAGTTACCAACGAGGAGACGCGCGTTCCGCGGCCATAAATATCGCGGCGCCAAGCATCACCGCATCCATCCAATCGCGCACCTAACCCGTCGCACTGGCACCCAGGATGCCGCCGCGACGCCGAGGCGCGGCCGCCGCCCGTCTCGCGCCGTTCCAGAAAGGCTGGCTGTCGCGACGGCGACGGCGATGCCGGACGAACAGACGCGCCAGGAACGACGACAGAGACGGCAACGGCGCGTTCTCGGCCGTTCCGGACAGCGTGCTCGCCAACGTCTTCACCCGCTTCCCTGACGCCGCCGACCTGGTCCGCTGCGCCGCCACGTGCCGGCGGTGGAGCCGTGTCATAGCCGACGCGGCCGTCCTCCTCTGCCGTTCGCTGCCGCTGCCGCTACCGGTTTTACCACGCTTGGCCCTCGGCTTCTTCTACCAGGAGGCGGCCGCCGGCAAGCGGAAGCGCTCCGCGGCGGCGGGGCAGACTTGCCGCTTTGTCCCGACGGCTGCCGGCGCTCGTCTCCTCGGCCCATCCTTGAGCCCGTTCGTGGACGGCGGCGAGCTCTTCGAGTACTCCCGCCCGGTCACGTCCCGCAACGGCCGCGTCGTCCTCGAGCTCCGGCGCGAGGGGCGCGCCGACGGGCTCAAGCTCTGTGTCTGGAACCCCATGACGGGGGACGTCGCCACGCTCCCGCCTCTCCATGGCGACGACAAGCCGGGAGCGTACGCGTGCGCCTTGCTCACCGCCGACGACCTTGACGACCCGCCGCCGTCGTCGCCAACCTTCTTCCGCGTCCTCGTCGTCTACAACAGGCGAACGTTCACCGCGCTCCGCTCCTACTCGTCGGACACCGGCCGCTGGAGCGCGGAGGCGAGGCGGTCATCAGGTCCCAAGCTGAGCAGCTACACGCTCCACAACCTCAGGCAGAGCGTCGTCCACGGCGGCGTGGCCTACTGGCCCCTGGCGCACACGGCGTTCGCCGTGCGCGCCGACACGCCGGAGCCCGAAGAGATGCCGATGCCGCCGGCCGTTCCAAAGGCGCCGCCGCACGACCATCTGCTCGGCATCAGCCCGGACGGCAAGCTGAGCTTCATCGCCACCTCAAGGTACTTCGACGGCTCCGCCGGAGTGTCAAGCAGCTACCACCTTGCTTTCGGCAGCAATGGCGGTTGTACGCGCGAACAGGTGAGCGTCTGTACATGGCGCGTCAGGTTGCATGAGTTGAGAGTGCATCGCTCTGACGCCATGAACCTGAGGTGGTTCTGCGAGAGGAGCGGCTTGCTCTTCTTCACAATCGACGCCAAAGGGAGCAGCACTCCTGGTGCTTATGTGCTCAACATTGCAACCAAGGAGCTTGAGAAGGTGGCTGATGACATCGACGGTAGGTCATGGAGGAACTTCGTTGGATATGAGATGGATCAGGCATCTTATTACCTATCTTCCGTAGCTTGCTATTGATCGACTTTGTTCGTATGCGGTCTGTGTAGGCATAGTTTAACTACGGGACCGACTGACCGTGACCGTGTATAACCATTGCTTTTTATGTTTTTTCTTGATAATAGAAAAGATGAACGTGCGTTAATTTGTACATATGTGTTGATGGATAAATAATCACAACCCATTGTTTCGTTTAGGTGAGAAAAGGAAGGGGGTTGAGAGAGAGAGTGGGAGGGGCTAACATGTGGGTCCGAAAAAATATTAACTAGGTGTGACCTTCACTAGGCTTTGTTCAGATTCAACGGATAGGAACTAATCCCTCCCGCACGGAAAACGGAACGGTCCATTAGCGCGTGATTAATTAAGTATTAGCTAATTTTTTTAAAAAATAGATTAATTTGATTTTTTTAAGCAACTTTCGTATAGAAACTTTTTTCAAAAAACGTACCATTTAGTAGCTTGAAAAGCGTACGCGCATAAAATGATGGAGAAGGGTTGGGAACATGGGGTTGCAAACACAGCATGGGTGTTGGGGTATATGGCCTAAATGTGTAGTGCTTATGTGGCATCTAGGGCTAGGGCTGCTCTAATGAGCGAACCGCATTGTGAATGTCCTTAGCAATTCCCGTGGTCTGCTTGGGGGCTTATGGGGCCTTTTATGGTTCCATTGTGCTTTAAGCCTTGGGAGAGAACTACAAATCGGACGTCCGATGTTACAGAAAAAAATGGACGGTCAAATGTTTCAGTTGACTGTTGGTGCAACATTAAGTTATACATGGTGAAACAAAAAAAAATCAACCTCTGAAACATAGAGAAATTTTGTGAAACACAATAAGAACACACGGTGAAACTTATTGCTATCCCGTATGAAACATTAAGTTTTTATTGTTTGAAACATATGTTTTTCTTTTATCAGAATATAATCATGTGATATATTGTTGTAAAGATTTAATTATAACAAATTCAACGGTGTGATCAAATCGTTCATCGGATGAGTAGTTTAGAAGAGAAGATATTTTTAAGATCACTAAATACATGCATACATGCATAGTGTGGGAAGAAAGCCACTAGAATGTTAGAAGAGAGTAGGGACATAAGCATCCCATATTTTTTCGGTCATTGGTGAAACATTGAGTTATACATGGTGAAACAAAAAATTCAGTTATTAAAATATTTAATTTTTTTTATGAAACATAATAAAAACACGTGTTGAAACATATTGCTACCACATCTGAAACATTAAATTTTAACGGATTGAAACATATATTTTTCTTTCATCATATATTTTTCTTTCATCAGAATATATCGATGTGATATCTTATAGTAAAGATTTAATTATAACAAATATAATGGTGTGATCATATCATAGATTGGATAAGTAGCTTAGAAGAAAAAATATTTTAAAAATCATACGGTGTGTATGGATGTGTAAGTGCACACGGAGATATATAGTAGTTTGTCTATCTATTTTTCATGTTATGCCAAACGTCTAATCCGAAGCATTTCCGTAAGATTTGTGCTATGCAGGTGGGAAAAACACGCAAGCTTGTACTGGTTAGTAGGTATTCCAACTAGACCTCGTTTCAAGGACTAGAGGAGGTGCATGTTACCATTGGGCCACATGTTTTTATTAGTTACACGCAATTCATAGTACAATCTATTTTGTAGTTATATTATATTAGTCTTAAAAGTTTTTTTTACCTTAAAACTGATTTTAAACCAAACTCATATAAAAGATTCGAAAATGGCGCCAACTCCACAAGAGAAGTGGCGCGAAACAACCGTCGCTACCCTTTTCTCCCGCCACGTTTCGTACGTGTCACGCCAGTACGCCACACGTCCTTCATCCACTCCCCATCCCATCACGTATTCACGTCGCCCGCTTCACCTTTCCCCCAAACCATCGCCACCTCCAAACCGAACCGCGCCGCGCGGCAGCGAAAGAGATGGGCGGGAAGAGGAAAGCGCGGGCGCCTCCCGCCGCGGACGCCAACGGCGGCGGCGGCGGCGGTGCTGGACTACCGCCTCCTCGCCCACATCCTGCTCGCCTCTGTCCCGGCCGCCCTCGCGCGCGCCGCGACCGTCTGCCGCCGCTGGCGCCGTGTCGCGTCGTCGCCGACATTCCTCCGCCTCTTCCGCCAGCTCCACCACCCGCCCCCTCTCCTCGGCTTCTTCGTCTGCAACAATGGGTTCGCCGTCTCGAGGTCGATTGCCGACAGCGAGCTCGTCGGCGAGGTGGTCGACCCAACCTTCCTCCCGAGGCTCACGCCGAGGGGATTCCTCGGCGCCGTTAACCGCTGCATCGACTTCTCCCTCGACTCCCTCCCTTACGACGAGCACTGGGCGCTCGCGGACACCCACGATGGCCTCCTCCTCCTCTGCACCAAGTTCGCCGACCGCATGGACATCCCGGACAACTTCGCCATCTGCGACCCCGTGTCCGGCCGCTCTGTCCTCTTGCGCGTCGCCCCGGTCACCAACAGCGCGTACCTCGGCGCCGCTCTGCGCACCGACGACAGCGACGGCGGCGGCGTCGTCTGCAGCTTCGAGTTCGAGATCATCCTCGTGACCTGCTACAACATGTGGGAGCCGCGTCTGTACGTCTTCTCGTCGCGCTCCGGCCAGTGGACCGTGCACGCCTACATCCCCATGTTGCCAATGCTCAGCGCCTTCAGCGGCGACATGCACGCCAACGGGAGCGTCTACTGGCTGATCGACGACGGCGGCGACGGCGGCGCGTACCTCCTGGCGCTCGACGCCCGCACCAAACAGTTCTCCATCATCAAACTGCTAAGCAGCATGCGGACGCGCTACGACGGGAACATGCGCGTCATCAGGTCTGACGACGGCGAGCTCCGCGTCGTGGCGTTCGCGGCCGCAGCGGCGCGGCTCGAATTCTGGCACCTCGACAAGAGCAGGAGCAGCAGGGGGCGGTGGGTGCGGGAGTCGCGGGTGGAGCTGGCGCACGTCGACGGTGTGATGGAGCTCTGTGTGGACGCCGATGACGACGTCGCGAGGATCATGGACGCCGGCGAGGGCTTCGTCTTCCTCAAACACTATGGCTCTGAATGGGTGTTTGCTCTCGACGTTCAGGCCATGGTGTTGTTCAGGCTGCCTCACAGGAGGTACTACTTTGGGCCGGCTCTTCCCTACAGGATGGTGCTGAAGCCGCCATTGCCGGCCTCTTGCGGGTTGATCAACTAGACAGCAATCATCATTCACCAATGTCAAGGTAGAAGAACCTTTCATGTAATTTAACCTTGCTGAAATTCTGTAGGTATTTTTGTGTTAACGCTGTTACTTACATTGCTTAGTTTTTCTGTATTTCATACTGTAGTAGTAAGATTATACAAATTCTGATTTATTTTCCCACAAAGTTTTACACAAAGTTTAAAGTTTCTGTTAAATAGATACACAACGTTGAAATATTGCATTTCAATCTCCCTCAAAACGAGGCTCATAAAAAATGCAAAATCTAAGACTATTAATAAAATAAAAAGAAAAATTCGAGCGATGAAATTACCACTCCCTAATATCCAAGTTTATAGAACATTTAGAAAGGATTATCTAGTTCCGTAGTTGTATTTGTTGGAGTAGTGTATTTCTATTTTATGGTTAGTGTCGGGGAACTCTTATTGGCACGCGTAACACATGGGAATGTGCCGAACAGTTCGGGCCAAATCTTGAAGAAAGCGGGATACTTAATGTGTTAGCTACAGCACTGCACGGGTTGAGTCGCACAACACCTAGTATCCATCGTTTACAGCTAGGACTACTGAGGTCTCTAATCCCATTTGCTCGCAGATTTACCAATTATGAGTTGGGCGCTTTAACCATTCAACCTTGGATGCTTAACAGGGATCATTGTACATCGTAAATGCTTTCGCTTCTTTGGTTGGTACTCTTCTATCTGGGACTGGGAAAGATCTGTTGCCTTTCAATCTCTTTTCTTTCTGTATTTTCTGCCTAGTTAATTTTTTAGTCATGCACCCACGAACAAAAAATGCCTAATGCAGATACCATATATATGCAGGAAAAGTTAATTCACAACACTTGATTTTACATTGACGCCATGATCAGTTCTCTTTTATCTGTTCAACGGGCTCCTATTTGCTTGTTTAGTAACAGAGTATCCTTTTGTAATAATTAAGTGTTTAACGTTTTACGAACACTAGTTAAGCCTATTCAACTTTTCTTTTTTAGTTTTTGATAACTGGTTTTAACATAATTTCAAGAGCTGTTGGTATCATAATTTTGGTGAACTACTCTTGGCTGTCTGGTACTTTGAACTATCCGCCTTGAAAACATTTTTCAGTTCCCTTTTAACTCTCAGACTTCGATCATCATCAGTAGGGATGGTTGAATATTAGATTATTTGTTCACTAGCCAAGTGGCTGAGACCAAATATTTACTTTCAGAAATTGACTAAAATTATGCTGGGGATTATGATAATGTTAATAATATATATCGCAGGTTTTGTTGGAAATACAAGGTTGTCATGATTGATAATCAGGGTTTATTATATTCAAGAATCGTTTGTGCGTCCCTTCTGTTTGGACAAAGTTTCATCACTGTCGCGTAGTGTCAATTTTGTGGTTGTAATGAAACATTTGTTCACTACATATGGAGCATTGTGATTCGTTGAAATGGTAACATACCCAGTATCTCTGCAATAGCACATCACCTGCTGGAATGATTTAGCTTTTAATTGGTTATTCAGCAATTTGCTGGACTCTTCAAGATTCGATCTCTTGTGTTTTCCAGTGATTTTTATTGTCTGTTATTTTGTAGGTTTATTGTCTACTTTTCAGAAGAGAGGAGAACAAGAAGCCTTTGACACTCGACAGCGTGGATGGTGTTGACTAAGAATGTGACTGGAAATGGCTGGAAGCAGTCTTGAAGCACACAATCCTTAGTTGGGTCAAGTAGTGTGGTAGACTGGTAGTGCACTGAACTCTTGATGAATGGTGCTAGCAGAAAAAAAAAATGCTTAGTCGCGCTTTGCGTGACTTTGAGCGTTAGTATAACCTACCTATATAATTAGACCATTGAGATATTGATCCTGATATTAATTGAAGGTACCGGTTTCGTAAGTACGTTAATATCTTTGTTCTCAAATATACTCCATTAATTCCTATATATAAGTATTTTTAGTTTGTTTAGTAAAGAGTAAGATTAAGGAGAAATGATCTCTTTCGGTCACTTACTATCAAATTTTGAACTACTCCGATTGGCTCTTTCCGAACATCTGATTGGCTAAAAATGTTAGATATGCATTGAAATATTAGTGTCCTAGAAATGCTTTATATTTGTATATAAAATTTGTCATAGAAATACTTATTTCGGGAATGACGCAGTAGCAAGAGATGTAAATGGAGGAGTGTTGTAATTGATTGACATTACAAAGTAGACGAAAAAATTAAATAGGATATGACTATGTTGGTTAATATGAGAGAGTAGATGTAGAAATAGCTATAGTTTATGATAAATTTTGAATGTTAAAACACCTATATTTTAGAACGGAGACAACAATAACACTAAATGCTCCTAAGTGTAAGGTGTGTGTTTGTAGGGACTGTTTTAAAATAAAATTGGTACATAGTGTATGCTACTTAGTTGCTTTGTGTTGCTCCTACCAAGCAATCAAAAGTAGTATACATTATAGATATAAACTTGCATATAAATTCAATACAAATTTACGGGTAAGACGTCATATTTTTTTTCCTTTATTTAGTCAGGACATTAATTAAGCAAACATATATATAGTGTTAAAAAGACTTTTTTTTAACGGTAGTGTTAAATAGACTAAGGGGGTGTTTGGGAACTAGGGGGCTAAACTCTCTAAAAAAACATAAGTCCCTAGTTTAGCCCCTCTCTCCCAAACACCCCCTAAGCACATGAGTTCTCTGCTTTTTGAGGTCTTTAGTCTGGAAGCATCCGGATTGGTCCAACGTGTTTCCACTGTCATAGATGAGCATGATGATCCAACGGTGTATTTTCATTTACCAGTTCATCCAACGGTCCATACATTGTAGATGATATGGCTCATCCTCCTCTCAGAAAGCTTGTTGCTTTCATATATTTAGATTTTACTCAGGGCCTTTTAAATGCCTGAATTCTTTTCTTTAATTAATGGAGGGCTTGTCCTGGTCTTAAAATTAATAGGCATAACGAAACATTTAATTAATCAGCTCAATTAGTCCGAGAGATGGTGCCCCTTTCTTTTGACAAAATTAATAGGGATTGTTCTTTATATATTTTTTTTTAGAAAAAAATATGACTTGTTCCTTTAGTTACAAGATAAAACAAAAACATCAAGAGATATAAGGGATCAACTAAAATTTCAATGGCATACAAAGAATTTTCTCTATAAAATTAGTTGGTGATTTAGTATGAAATCTAAAACATCAATAATATTGTCTAGGGAGAGTATTATCAGCCCTGCCTGAAAAAAGAATCAACAAAAAAAGTTCCGAATGATATATTGGTAGTCCTGAAAGAAAAAAGTCACGCTAGGAAGGAAAATGGTTAGAGCAAGTTTAATAGGATAGCCAACTACTAGCTCCAAATCATATATAGTCAATTTAATAGTTAATTTATATAATAGTTATATACTACACTATTAATACCTGGTCTCACCTATCATACACACTGCGTCTTGGAGTTTGTTCTACAGCTAGCTACAAATCTATAGCCCGCTGCTCTTCTCTCCCCTCTTTTATTTTATTAAAATATGTTTATAGCTGGTTTATAGTCTGCTATTGTACTGCTCTTAAAGTGTGAAGACAGATTTGCTTTTGAATTGCAAAATATTTCTTTAAACGATAATATACAATTCACAATCAATGGCTCTCAATTAAACTGTAATTAAGCATTAGGTAAAACTCCAAATAACCCAGTTTTATAGTTGAATATTGTTTGGAGGTTCAGCATGTTTTCGCAAAGTTTTTAAAGGTTTTTATTTTTAGTTTCTGTATTTTAAATCCCAATTTTTGAGGGTGAGTACATTTTCAAAATGGCACCAACCCCTGTGCTTTCAGTGGTAGGCGACGTACCCGTCGACAGCGAGGCGCCTGTGGTGACTTCGTCAATCTCTCCAGAATTTGCCGGCCCAGTATTCGAAGATGCTCGTAAGGGTAGGGTTTGCGTATGTGTGTTCGTAGGGGTGAGTGCGCGTGCGTTGTGAGTATCTGTGTTGTACTGTGTAATTTAAAAAAAAAAATCCTACTGTCCCTCATGGTCTCCGTGGATCCGAAAGGTACGGCATCTAAAAATATCTCAGCTATAATCATACATAAGAGATTCGGTTTGACATGGTATTAAATACAAGAGATTCTGCGTGACATGGGTTAGATATGTGTGATTCTGTGGGACATGGATTATGTATCAGAGATTCGGTTTGCCAAGCAACCAACTATGTACTGACCCGGTCTAAGGTTCTCCACTATTTATACCCTTCTGGTCGATCGTCTTTCTAGCACCATTCATTCACTAAAAAACACTTTCAACCCCCACTTCACCACTTCAGAATCTCAGATACCGAGCAAAAAAGATCTAGATCAAGTTAGTACCAAAATTTAGTGTTGTATCGATCGATGATTGAGGCAGCAGAGACCATGGAGAAAGCGGTGATAACTGCCTTCGTGAACACTGTCATGCCGCCGCTGTTTAAGGCGCTGTCAGGCAGTTGTAAGATGGTCATGAACGTGATCGATGATAGCGACTCAATGAGACGTAAACTAGTTCTGCTCGCAGCTTCCATGGACGACGACCTCCGGCGGACGAAGAACCCCACGGCCGCCGCCAAGGTGTTCAGCGACCAGCTGCGCGAGCTGACGCACGACATGGAGGACTGCATTGAGCGCTTCCTCCACCGCGTGTCGTGCGCCGAGGGAGCGTCGCGGGCGCGCCGGCTGGGGCGCTTCCTGCTCACCATCTGCACACGCTACCGGTTCGGGGACAAGATCAAGGCGCTCAACAGGCGCCTCGAGGAGCTGACCAATGAACGCCTGTGCCAGTTCGTCTACGACAAGCCCCCGCCGCCGCCGCCACCGGCGCCGGCGGCGGCACAACAACGGGAACATGTTCAGCTCAACCCCGTGGGCGTCGAGGGAGCCAAGGGGGACATCCTCGCGATGCTGGAGGAAAGTCCGGAGGAGCTGAGGGTTATCGCCATCGTGGGTTTTGGCGGCTCCGGCAAGACGACCCTCGCTAAGGCAGTGTTCCGCTCAACTGATGATGATAGAATCCGGGTGTTTCGTTCCTGCCGTGCATGGGTTGATCGAGCCAAGGAGAAAAATGCGGGGGAGATTTTCAGATCATTACTCCGGCAATTTGGCTATCGGGGTCAGGGATTATTGGTCGATGACGAGCAATATCTCCAAGCCCAGCTCATGGACTACCTCAGGGGTAGAAGGTGAGAGAATTTCTGTTGCTGTTTCCCAGTTGCACGCATTACCACCCATCAACACCTTACGGTCATTCAGAATGTATTGGAACTTTACGTACTACATTGAGTACTTTATTGAGGATCGTAAAACCACTCGTTCGCTGAACCTTGCGCCCGGCCGTTGGTTACCCGAACCTTATTATATATAACTCGTTATATACAACTACTACATACTCCCTCCGTTCACCGTTGACTTTTTAGCACGTGTTTAACCATTCGTCTTATTCAAAAACTTTTATGAAATATGTAAAATTATATGCCTACATAAAAATATATTTAACAATGAATCAAATGATAGGAAAAAAATTAATAATTACTTAAATTTTTTGAATAAGACGAACGGTCAAACATGTGGTAAAAAGTCAACGGCGTCAAACATTTCGAAACGGAGAGAGTATATCTTTTTTTTTCTGTTGTTAGTAGGCTGACTCATGGACCGGACCCAATATGGACAGTTTATGTTACGTGTACATATGTACAATTACTATGTGTGTGTGTGTGTACGTAAACCTTGTTTCCTAATTATTTAAGCAAAACAATTTGTTGCCGTTAAAGAAATGTGGTAGATATCAGATTTGTTTAGAGCTTACATTGACACCGACATTTGTACCTTTCTAATATTTAGAGCTTACATAGACACACATGCATATATATTTCTATTTTAAGAGCCTAAGTGACTAGCACTACGGTGAAGCCACCATGATCAGTTCTCTTTTCCCTGTACATTGGGCTACATTTTCCTTGTTTAGTACATTGCCGTGTATCCTTTGTGAATAAAGTGTTTGAACGCTTTCTGATCACTAATTTAAGCCCATTTAACTTGATATTTTTTATTTTTCGAATGATTGTTATTTAATACAATTTTATAAAATTCTTGGTATCAGAATGGAGAACAATTGTTGCATGACTGTTAGTTTGAACTCTCAGACATCAGACTTCATCTTCAGTAGGGATAGGAAATCTGTTGGGAGATGGATTTTTTTGGTAGTTGCATACTTGCATGACTGGTAGTTTCTCTGTTTGGACAACACATACAAGGCTGTTATTGTTCAATTTTGTGGTAGTAATGAAGCAATTGTTCGCTATGTAGCACTCTAACATAGTGACATGGCCTTTTAACTTACCCATTATCCCTGGAATAGCATCTCATTTGTTGGATTGATTTAGTTTTAACTGGTTCTTCAGAAATTTGCTGGACTGTTGAAGATTCGATATAGATCTGTTTGTGTTTCTGAAATAATTATGTTATCAGTCCATCTGCAAGGTGATATTAAATGTCTGTTATTGCCTTACTGGTTAGGTTTATGGTCTATTTTGAAGAAAGGAGAACAAGAAGCTTTTGACACTTGACAGCGTGGATGGTGGGTGGTTAATCGATCATGTGGGAAGGAATGGTTACAGGCGGTCTTGAAGGCCTTGAAGCACACAAATTTTAGTTGGATCAATATAGAAGTGTGTGTTAATTGCATTTGTTCCATGCTCTTATCGAAGTATATGTAGCTAGCGAACTGAACTGATGTTGATGCATGGTTCTTAGCAGAACAATTTGTCTGTTTAGTTTTTGTTTTACTCAGGGCCTTTTGAATGCATTACTTCGTTAATGAATTGGAGGGCTTGTCCGGCTATAAAAAAAGTGGCGTGATGACATAATTAGTTAATTACAAACTAATCAGCTATACTTAAGTATCGATTAGTTCTTCTCTTTTGCTACTCAACGCAGGTTGATAAATATTAAATAAAGTTACCAGAAGCCTTGTGGTATTGTGAATCGCCAACCACCTTGACCTCGAGAAGCTCCACCTTGACCTCAAGGTCAAGGTGATTGGTGATTCACAGCACCACAAGTCTCCATGGGACCTTCTCTACGTCCTACAAGAATTAGAGATCAATTATGACCTATAAACCTCGGTCCCAAGCAAGAAAACACGAGAAGCATCGTAGTTAGATTCAGAGTCAGCCTCAGCAGGTCTGACCATCAAGCTCCCGGTCAGATTGACCACATGCTACCAGCTAGATCAGTCTTAAGCTACCAGTCGGCACTCAAGCACTTGGGAGTACCCCATTATGCGGGATCTTGTCCATGGCTGCTTCACCTATGGTGGATTTTGAGAGATCTATATATTGGACACTTGGTGACAATGGAGATGGTTGTGGCTACGGTTTTACCTGGTGCAGAGAGGGTTTGAGGGCGGAAGGGGAGGAATATGCAACAGTGCTGCAAACAGAACTCAAATAAATCTTGTAAATGAATTTTATAAGCCACAAATGATGGTTCGTGTTTGGGAAAGAACATAGAAATTTTCAACAAAATTTGTGATGTCTGGTTTTCTCTTTGTGATGTCTGTTTTTTTTACCTCAATCCAAATAAAATAATTTATAACATTGTCATAGTCAAAGTTTCAAAAGTTCAAAAAAATAAAATAAAAGGACATATTTGTGACTAGAGGGAGTTCTATTTGTTCAATAAATATTAGTCTTGTTTGTGCTCTAGCAAACAAAAATCACCTATGTGTTTGATGAAAACAGCAATAAATTCACAAGTTGAAGGTGGATGTATCTACATCTATCTACACATCGTACAAGAAAACCAGGAATATCATGTGAATTTTCATTATTCTTCATACCATGAGTGGTTCAGAATTTCAGAACCAAACTGCCCAAGTATTTCTTCGAAGACAAATTTCTTCAAGTAGCCACATTTCCTGCGATGCTAAAGAAGGACAAAATAACAAAATTAAACTTTAATAATATCTTTGCACCGGGTTCACATCCTCTACTATAATGGTACTACCATTACAGGCACTGACGTGTGAAGCAATAGAAAGTTGGGACCCGCATACTAATTACTATAATGGTAGTGACATTATGGTAGATGATCCTCACCCCCACTAAACATCGGTGTTTGGGTCATTGGATGACAAATGGTCTATCCAATGATTACCCATTGCAGAGCACCATCTGTCATGACATATATATATATATATATAAGCTTTGTTGGGGATTATATACCTTTCATACTTTAGAAGAACGCCAACAACATTTTGGCTAGGTATAAACATAACCCATGGTTCTGAATTGGCATTATTGGTGCATAGAAAATCGATCCATTGTAGCCAAGTTAGATGGTGTTTGGTTGGAGGGACTAGGGGGTGTTTGGAAACTAGGGACTAAATTTAGTCCCTCTCACAAAAGCATAAGTCCCTATGGTAGGGACTTATATTTTTGTGAGAGGGACTAAAGTTTAGCCCCACTTTAATCCCTCCAACCAAACACCACCTAAGCAATACACATATTTTACTAATACATTTTAAACAAAATGTCTCTTTCCATACACAATACTCAATCCCATGACTTACTATATGTGTTACTATTGGATCTCACTTTCTTAGAGCTCGTGTGCAGTTGGCTACTAGGTATTAGTAGCCCACTCTCTCTCCTCCATATGGGCATTCAATACTACATGGCATCCGGGTAAAACACTACGATAGACATTAGACTATAGCTTAGGGTCTGTTCGGTAGAGTTCTAAGGCTAAGGTATTTCCCTAACTTTCCCAACTCACATTTTCACGCGCCCGAGTGCAAAAGTTATTTTTTTTTCGAGAAAGAGAGGGATTCCTCTCCCATTTCATTAACAAAATGATATCAGATTCTTACAAGAGCTTCTTACAGTTCTTAACACGACCTACTGAAAGCATGCAAAAGTTAAATTAGTTGAGTACAAAGGATCGTAATGTTTGAAATTGTAAGAAGTTTCTGAGTTGTCATAAATGTTTCCATAACAAGTTAAGAATGTCAATATAATATTTGGCAAAGCATTGGATCAGCGAAACGAAATAGATCAAATGCACCAACGAACAAAACAATAGTGTTCTTTTTCAAAACACCCATTGGGGCATAGGGCCTTACTTAGGGTCCTCATACGAACCTGGCACTGGCAGGCTGCTGGCTTGGTAGATCAATGCATGATACCAGATTGCCAGGGCATACGTAGTATAAGGCAACGAAAACAAGAGATATTTGATATAGACGAAAAGTTTTCTAGCACAAACGAACTCATGCTATTCTCATCATTTTCAAAATGAATCATAATATTTACGTCATACTGAAAACAAATTGCAACAGCAACAGTAATTTTAAGTCAAAACTGAGAGATGATTAAGTAGGGAGCCAATGACAGAAAGATAAATTTGCTAAGTCACAATTTTCTAAGGTTCAAATTCAAACTCCCAGCTTTTATGAACCAGAGCAAAAAAAAAGAAAAGATGGGGCCTCGCCAAATCATCAATCCATACTTAACCCAAGTTGTCGGTAGTGCTTGGTGGATCCTAGTCGGTGGGTTGGATTAGTTAACTTGTTTCCCCATTATAATCAAGAAAGTATCCCGCGCATTCGTGCGGGCATGTTTTTTAGGGTTGTTTTTTTTTTTACACACGTTTGATCATCCCACTTATTTAACATTTTTATATAAATATGTGAAAATGTAAGTCATGTTCAAGTTACCTTTAATGATAAACTAAGCCACAACAAAATAAATAATTATTATTACCTTTTTAATATAACTAAATGGTCAAATGTGCATACAAAATTCAATGACGTCATCTATTAAAAACCGAATGTATTACACTTTTTCAAAATTATTCTTTAGCGTCTTTGCTTATTTTTAAATCTATTTGTTAGATACGTATGTTTATAGATCACTCCACATTCTGTCCTAAAAATATACGTTTGTTTTATTTTGGAACGGTCTTTGGGATACTACTTTGACTAATAATATTTATATTTATAAAAAATAAATTGTTCGAGATAGAAGAGTGACATTGTATTTAATATCATTTTTACATGATTGATCTTTTATTTATTTGCACTATAAATAATTAAAGTAAAAATGTTTGACCTAGCACTTTTCTAAATATGTTTATATTTTAGGATGGAATAAATGTATGGTAGCATAATCAACATATTAAATTGTTCTATAATATTTCACGATTGTTAGTAGCATGCAAAGTGTTAGAATATATGCTTTTTCCTTATAATTTCTTTGATTTCTCTAATTTATTAGAGCGCCAAGTGGCGGCTTAGAAGCGTTTGTAGGAAATTTAATGGACTTTTAGTATTATAATAGATAGATAATAGATGTGTTTTGCAATACAATACTCTGACATGGATGATGGTGTATATACCAACATGCACAAATGCAGCATGGCTATGCTGAGTTTACAGAGGTAGAGTTACCAAAAAAGGAAAAAAAAATCCACTTGTATTTTTTTTGGGGAAAATCCACTTGTATTATGATACACCCAGAAGAAAATCCACTTGTATTATGATACACCCAGAAAGATGCAGGGTTTTCTTAGGGCACCAAGAAAATAGAAAGTGATAGAAAGTGTAAAGTAAGTTAAATTGAGAAGAGTGAAGTACACGACCGGTCCCTAAACTTGTGCGGGTGTGTCATCTAGATCCCTAAACTTTCAAAATGTATTTTTGGGTCCTCGAACTTGTTTTGGGTGTCATATAGGTCCAAACGAGCTCAAATCCCTTCCATATGCTGATGTGGCATGCCACGGTAGAGCATACGTGTTAGTTGGACCTTCGTGTCAGTCACATATAAAAAAATATAATTAGAAAAACATATTTTCTCCTCTCTACCTTAGACTATTTATCCTTTTTTTTCCTGTCTACCTAAAAGGACAAAATATGGTTTTTAATTTTAATTTTTATATATGCTTGACATGTGGATTCCACTAACACGTAGGCGTTACCGTGGCATTGCCACATCAGCGCATGGAGTGGGTTAGAGCCCGTTTGGACCTATATGATACACATGCCAAGTTTAGAGACCTAAAAATACATTTTAATAGTTCAGGGACCTAAATGACATACCGGCATAAGTTTAGGGACCATCCATGTACTTCACTCGATCGAGAAGTTAGAGTTCCGTCGACAAGATCAATGAAAAAAAACAAAGCCTCGTTGGATTTCTTACATGAAAATTGCAACAAATTCAAAGGACAAATTTGTAATTTTGGAACATATGAGTGGTGGCGTCCAGAAGGAAAAGGAATATGTTCGTAGCCCCACCACTACTGATTATCTGTCTCCATGTTTGGCACTCCTTATTCTTCCTGTACTGATGCTTGAAAGTCGACGACTGTAGCCCAGCTCCAGAACGAAGTCAATTTGGGGCTTTTCAGTTCCTCTCTCCAAATCGGTCCAATGTCTCTTCCCCCAGCCGCAATCCCCTCTCGCTCAACCATGGATATGGTAATTTCTGTTCTCTATTTTAAAGATTCAGTTTCTTCACTCTACCAATGATGTGCAGTTTCGATGTTTAAGTTTCAGCAACTATTTTCTTGGTAGGATTATGCTCTAATATTTCTTGAATCTAGAGGGTAATAATGGTTGTTAACGACCTGGTCTGAACGAGAAAAGAAGTAATCCAGCAAGATTTGACTATTGATGAAGGGTGTATTGTATAATTTCGTCTATAATACTGAAGGGGATATTTTCTGTGTTCCTTTTCTGCTTGACCATATCTGTATTCCGTTCCGTAAGCCTTTTTTCTTATACTTTGTACCACCACTCTTCACCACTCTGTTTTTGTCTCCATGATTTTCCATGCCCACATTCGAAGAAAAAAATAATTCTGCTGGAAAGTTACTTATCTCCATTGAGTAGAGCAGCAACTTCTTTCTAAAATTCTCTCTATAGATTTAACTGAGATTGTTATTTGACTTTGCCTTAGGGAAGATATCTATTGCCCTCTCAATAATGGATGTCAATAACATAAGGGGATCTCATCAAGTACTATTAAACAATAAGGACAGAACAGGATGATATTTACTGGCTATGCAACTTTCTCCATCTAAATTCATGGTGGATTCATTCAGCTAACTAAGCATGACAGCATCAGTAGTTTCCTCAGTTTTGCAGAGACTTGGTGACCTTGTCATCCAAGAAGCTACCTTTTTAAGTGATGTTCCTCGACAAGTATCATCGATGAAAGCAGAACTGAGCCAGATGCAATGCTTCTTAAATGTTGTGGATGCCAAATGTTTGGAAGGAAACAGCATGATGAAAAATCTGGCCAGTAATATTCAAGACGTGGCATACCGGGTGGAAGAGGTTATTGACAATGCTCATTTCATTTTTAGGAGGAGAAATACTTCTGTATCAAAATATACTCACATCTTTGGTGATTCCATTGATCTCCGTGAGGTTGGCAAAAACATACAAGTTATAAGAAAGGAAATTAGTGAGATTTTTGAGCGGTACAACAGATACAACGCAGTTAATTCTAGCACTTCAACGGAAGCACAGCCCATTTTTAGGGAGGATGAGGATTTGTATGCACAAAGGCTTGTGCCGCCGGGTTTGGATCAAGGAATGGATATAGTTGGATTCGATCATGAAATTGCACAAATTAAGAGTTACTTGCTTGACCAAAATAACATGAATCTAACTGTTATATCGATTGTTGGTCAGGCAGGGGCTGGGAAGTCCACACTTGCAAAACTAGCTTATAGTTCAGTCATAACTGAAGGTTATTTTCACAAATATGGTTGGGTATCCATTTCTCCAAAGTATTCTGCCCTTGAAGTATTAAGAGATCTCGTGCGACAGATAAGGGGCACTGGGAAGATAAGCGAGCGAAAGAGTATGCATTTAAATTTCTATGGTGAGACAGAGGTTTCAAAACTTATTTTTGATTTTCTGAAGGAAGAGCGCTACCTTATTGTTTTGGATGACATCTGGACAACAGATACCTGGGACAAGATCAAATCAGTATTTCCTGACAAAGGAAATGGAAGTAGAATAATTCTGACTACCCGTGATATGGAAGTTGGACAACATCCTAAAACTAAAGTGCAAATTCATACCCCTGACCTATTAGACGAAGACAAGAGCTGGGAACTTTTCCAGAAGAAGGCATTTCCACATGATGTGCAATTCACAGAACTTGAGGTGGTGGGGAAAAAACTCTCCAAGAAATGCAATGGCTTGCCACTTGCTCTAGTGGTTTTAGGTTGCTTCCTTTCACGAAACCACAATATTCATACATGGGAGAAAATGGTTGCTAGTGTAGACTGGGAAATCATGAAAAAGGAGGGCGATGTTGGACGTATATTAGCTCTAAGTTATCACAATATGTCAAATAACCTTAAAGCTTGCTTCCTTTATACTGCATCCTATCCCGAAGACTACCCTATCACAGTTCATGTTCTTAAAAAGATGTGGATTGCTGAGGGATTTGTCCCAAATATAAGAGGATATACACAAGAAGAAGTTGCCTACAGATATGTAGAAGAGCTGGCACAGAGATGTATGATCCAAATTGAAGAAAGAAGTAAAAACATTGGGTGGATAAAGAAAATAAAAGTTCATGATGTGTTGCGTGAGTGGGGAATTGGACAAGCCAGGAAGGAAGGTTTCTTGAAAGTTTGCTCAAGCGGCACAGATGTGGAGACTTATTATGCAGATGAACAGAGATGTTACCACGTAGCATTTCATGGTTACTTTGATAATGAAGTGGGAAAATCAGTTCTGAATCTCCGTTCTGTGCTGGCCTTCAACCCTGATGGCAAACGTCTGTTTTCTTTCAATGGGTTGCATTTGTTGAGGGTGCTTCATTTTTGCAGTTCCTTAAAGACATGTACCTTGCCTGAAGAAATAAACAAATTGGTACATCTGAGATACCTGGGTTTGGAAGGTAGTACTGTTTTCATGTTCCCTTCTTATATGAAAGGTCTTAGAAACTTGCAAATTCTTGAAGCAAGTACAGCTACTGTCAAGGCACTTCCAAGTTCCCTCTGGAGCATCGCAGCACTAAAGCATGTTCATGTCTACCAAGTACTGCATTGGAAAGCCCAGGAGATTAGAACGAAACGAAGCTTGCAGACTCTTTATGTATTTTCCATAATGCAGTGTGATGCTCTGACGTGGAAAAGAACAATCAGGTCTCTGCAAAAAATGAGCCAACATGTTTCCTGGTGCTTAGGGATAGCCTCTACTAAACGCGTGAAGGAAAAAGAGACCCAAGAACATGAAGAATACAATTTAGATATAAGGGTAGATGCCTTAGAATCCAAAGTTGATGGTTTAGAATTGTCTGGATGTTTTAAAGAGCGTCACGTTCTGAATGATGTGCTTCCACATCATAATCTATTCCCAAACTTTCTATTGCAGCTCAAGATATCTTGTCCCAATATACTAAATGATGATCCAATGCCAATTCTGGAGAGGCTTCCACGTCTTGAAGTGCTTGAAATTGTTAACTCATCATACACAGGAAAGAGCATAACGTGTTCTTCTGAGGGATTCCTTGCATTACGCAGTTTGGTACTTATGGATCTTGGTTTGGAGGAGTGGAATTTGCAGCAGGGATCAATGGCATTTCTCGCCGTTTTGACTCTCAAGTGTACAATGCTAAGGAGCATCTCAAATGTACTTCACCAGCTGGATGATTTGGTAGAGCTTCGCTTGATTTGCATGCCTCAGCTCTCTGTTGATGATCATGAGGCAGCTAGGGGGAGGGGATGCCGTGTCATGATTTCAGTTGACGAGGAACAAACTTCTGATACTTGAATTTGTAAGTGACCCCATGCTTGAACTAACTTCATTGTCATGCCTCTCTAGTTTCAACTTACAAGAAAGCTTATATTCTTTCCCCATTTTGGATAAATTGCAATTTTGTTATTCCTGAGGATGCATAGCAACTGACAACATATCTGATCTATCTTCTTATATGTTAAACCAGAGGGTTTCCCAGCAAAATAATCTACGACGTCATCTGAAACACAAAGACTTCCCGATCTTTCATTCTGGCCATATAGGCTGTTTGATCATTCATATACGCAAAATATATTCAGCGGCCTTCATAGAACTTCCATCACTTGCATTTGCAACCAGGTCTATCTCTTTCTCTCCTGATGTACTATCTCCCACTCCTTCCTTTCCACACTTGGGATGCCGCCTCCTGTTCCCCACAAAGCATCATACCATTCCCACCCCTTTTGGTGAGGTCCAAGATATCGAGGCAGAACTGCAGCAGAATTTCCATCCACAATCCCCTTCTAACCAGACAGGACGAGTTTTATTTCTTCCTCAAGTAAGCAGAGGAATTCCATTTTCTGTAAGTTTGTGATAGGTTGTTTTTTTCTTGACCAGAGACCAAAGAGGCTAGCTTTTTGTAGAAAGCAGTATAGTGTACATAATAGGATGTGTTTAACTCAATTGTATATAGTGTTTTAGTTATGTATCGAAAGAGTTCTTATGCATAGAAGATGCCCCTTAAAAAATACATGCAAGATATGCCATCCTGACCCACATGTCATTGACTCATGTGGGTCCTACGTATCATTGAGATACCGATGACATATCTCAAACTTTGCAAAATTATAATGGCATGGTTCCAAATTACCCATACTAGGGAAAATTGGAACTATGCTATATCGGGGTGGGGCTTTCTATCAGAAAAGCAATTTCTCAACAGTCAGGTTTGTGTGATCCAAATTATGGGTATTTTTAAAGTTTCTAAATGTAAAAGGAGCAGTTTATGGATTATGGTTAGCAATATTATGGATTATGCTTCTGCCATTTGTTAAGAATATTGAAGACGCTGTGTATATAGCCAAATATATTTATATATTACAAAGCAGTGTGTCACCTAGTTTAGTTTGTGCTTCTACTGTTCAATGTCTGCTGCTCAACTGGCTTGAATGGACGCCTAGTTGGCCAGGGTTCAGAATTTCATAATGAAATTTATGAATCAGGTCTTCCGATCTCCCTTAGGATATCTTTTCCCCCCCAAAATAGAAAAAGTTGTTTAAATTCAGTCAATGTTAGTTCAATTTTAATTGTATTTTTTTTAAAATTCCAGATATTTCTGTTCTATTTGTACCCCAAAATGTTTTTATTTCCACAACTTGGGATGAATTTTGCAGAAAGAATTAAATAAGCCATATTTCGTTCAGATTTCATTTTTTTTTGCCCGTTTTATAAATTATTTTAGAAAGTTTCATCTATATGGTCGCAAAGTATTGCTAACCATTACTTAGTAGTAATATGCCCGTACTAACGCTACGGCGATATTTAGTAATGTGAATTAAACAATCATATGCTAAAAGATACATATTTTAGCAAAATAAGTTCAAATGTCTCAAAACCTGAAAAACCAAACAATGGTATATATATTGTTGTAATATATTTGGTCTAAAAATAATTTCATATTCCTGTAAATTATCGTACATGTCGTAGTAACATGGTAAATTTGAATTTACCAAACCTAGGGGACTGTGATGCCAGGATCTACAGGAACTCTAGCATAATATTCATATCAAGCAGAACATGGTGAAATTCTTCAACTAGCGGCGCGGTGGTGGGGACGCGGAAGTCGCGTGGGCAGCGGAAGAGAAGCGAACGCGGAAAAAGCGAAGGCCAGAGGAAGCAGCGAATTAGGGTAGAAGGAAACCGGTATCTGATACCATGTAGAGAATTATGAGACGCCTCACAACCCAACGTGGGAGGGCGGTTGTATTTATATATCCAATACAATAGAGATTACAACAAACTCTTAAATAAGAGTTATATACGGATACAATCTATACAAATCTAATCTAACTCTAATAAAAAGGAGCAGTTTATGGATTATGGTTAGCAATATTATGGATTATGCTTCTGCCATTTGTTAAGAATATTGAAGACGCTGTATATATAGCCAAATATATTTATATATTACAAAGCAGTGTGTCACCTAGTTTAGTTTGTGCTTCTACTGTTCAATGTCTGCTGCTCAACTGGCTTGAATGGACGCCTAGTTGGCCAGGGTTCAGAATTTCATAATGAAATTTATGAATCAGGTCTTCCGATCTCCCTTAGGATATCTTTTCCCCCCCAAAATAGAAAAAGTTGTTTAAATTCAGTCAATGTTAGTTCAATTTTAATTGTATTTTTTTTAAAATTCCAGATATTTCTGTTCTATTTGTACCCCAAAATGTTTTTATTTCCGCAACTTGGGATGAATTTTGCAGAAAGAAATAAATAAGCCATATTTCGTTCAGATTTCAATTTTTTTGCCCGTTTTATAAATTATTTTAGAAAGTTTCATCTATATGGTCACAAAGTATTGCTAACCATTACTATTTGCCAAGTTGCCATTATCAAGTCATGGAAGGATTTCAATTAGAAGGATAATTCAGTCATATTTTTTGCATGCATATACAGAGTCACATACGCATACATATACAGATTTAGCTAGCACGGCACACATTCAAACACCACATATATGTAAATTCATATGCTATGACCCATCACCAAATTGTTCAATCAATCAAATTCCAATTAAAAATAAAGCTGTTAAATATGACCACACACTAATAATTGAAAATGATAGTCTAACAGTTTCTTGAACCACTATAAACATTGGGTTAACGATTGGGATGGCTAATCTCTAATTGTTCTTAAACTACTATGGAATCAATGATCTCAAAAACTATGAACTATTGCATTATTACATTACATATTGTGATAATTCAAAAAAATGCAAGAAAAAATACGCCCTGATAAGATTTTGTGATTTTGCTGCTTGTTTGCCATGGCCAACTAGTTGATCTCATCATATCAACTTGTTGGAGCGTAGGGCAAGGGCATTGAGATAGAACTTCTTGAGCCATGCACTATCGATATTATTTCGCCTTGCCTTGCCAGATCTATGACCCAAGAGCTTGGAGTGGCTAGATTCAGCAGGCACCAAGCTTGGAGTGGCCAAATTCAGCAGGCACTGAGCTTGGAGTGACCAGATCTAAAAGGCTTCATCTTCCTGTCGCCATCATAGTGGCCCATCCAAAGATGTTACCATGCATCGGCATACTGTGTTGGATTCGATAACCTAAGCTCGAAGCACTTGATCCGCTTGGCATTTTAAAGCGCGCCAACCATGTCGAAGCAACCAGAGGGTGCCGGTGGACTCTGCGTCTCACAGTGCCTAACTGGCTTGGACTTACTCACAACAACAAAGGAGGGAGCGAAGGGGATGGCAATGGATGAGTGGCCGCTGTGAGCCTAGATCTGGCAGGTGGAAAAGGGGTGGGCAGATGAGAGGCAAATAGGGCAAGGGATGGCATAGCTAGCTAGGACCTCATGTGAGAAGAAAAAAGTCACATACGAATCCCGTGGGGGTGGGAGAATAGAGGCAGAGTGGTTGATCCTGCCTAATCTGTAAATTGTTCTCTCTTCTTTTTTCTTTGAGAAACATAGTACAAACGCAGGCACTCATAACACGCGTATACTCACCTCTATGAACGTACATATGCACATCCTACCCTTATAAGCACCTCCAGAAAACTTGGTCGGCATACCTTGAGATTGACGAAGTCACCAATATGGACGTCTCGCTGCCGACGGGTACATCGTCTACCACTGAAAGAATAATTAACCATAAATGCGAGTAGGCGTGTCTAGACTTGAACCTGGGTAGGTTGGTTCTACCACAAGGAACCTAAACTACAAATAATAAATAATGATTTTTTTATCAGGAAGTATTAAACATTGGATTCACATTTTTAACCGTTCTCAAATATGACCATTCGAGTTTGATCTCTAATGGTTCAATGATAATATTAAGAACCGTTAAAGATTAGCATATGTTGCTTTGTGCTTAGCCACCATGGAAGGAGAGTAATATTGACGTAGTGAATAAAATTCAGTTGTATGTACTAAATCTCATTATATGAATTAATGTGTAAAATTTGAAATATACCTTGTTTTTGAAGTTTTTGCGATTATATACATTTTTTTGAAAGAATGGTGAAAATATATGAGTACCGCGATATGAAGACGCACGATTGATAGTTTCGTGCTGTGTGGAGGCGCGGGACTGGTTGTTATGAATGAACTTAGCAAATTTGGTAAATTTATCTACCACCGCTAGCACTGTATCATAGCCATCTGACTTGGGCAATCCCTCCACAAAGTCTGTAGTGATTGTATGCCAAGCATGCAGAGGCACTGGGAGAGGTTGGAGCAGCCCAGGAGTTTTGCAATGTTCTGCTTTGGCCTGCTGACAAACAGGGCATGTCTGAACAAAAGTAATGACATCCTGTTTCTGACCTAGCCAAGCAAAAAGATTTTTAACTCTTTTGTAAGTTGCATCTATACCAGAGTGACCTCCAACACCACTGCTATGTAAAGACAGTAGAACAACTTGTTTAGCTTCTTGATGGTTTCCAAGCCAAAATTTCCCTTTAAACCTGATTACTCCATCAACAAGAGTAAAATTGTACAATCCTGCAGGCTGAAGGGTAAGTTTCTGCCGTAACTGTTGAGTGTTAGCATCCTCATGATAACTTTCTATCACCACTTCCAACCACCTGGGCTGGCTTACTGAGATGGCCTGAAGCACTTTTTTTTTTTGCGATAGGGATGGCCTGAAGTACTTCAATCTCTTCTTTTCTAGATAATAAGATAAAGCATCTGCTACTCTATTGTCTTCCCCTTTCTTATACCTGATTTCGTACTGCAATCCCATCAATTTATAATGAATGCTTTATGCTGCATGTTGGTGGTCAATCTCTACTCATCCAGGTGAATGAGACTTTTGTGGTCTGTATAGATAACAAATGGGGCATGTTGCAAATATTGTTTCCATTTCTCAACAGCCAGTAACACAGCCATACATTCCTTCTCATAAGTTGACATGGCTTGTGATCTTGGGCTAAGAGACTTGCAGATGAAAGCTAGAGGATGTCCCCCTTGCATCAGGACTGTCTCAATTCCTGCTCCACTTGCATCAGTTTCCACAATGAATTCCTTGGAGAAATCAAGCATAGAAAGGATAGGAGCTTGCACTAATCTTTGCTTGATAAAGCTTGCTGTTCTATGCCTGACCACTTGAAGGCCACATCCTTCTTAAGTAACTCTATCAGTTGCTTTGCTAACACTCCATAGTGTTGTATGAATTTTCTGTAATAGCCGGCAAGTTCCAGAAATCCTCTCAGTTGCTTCAGGATCTTTAGCACTGACCACTCCTGTACTGCTTTAATTTTTGCTAGATCTGTGGCAACACTATCCGCTCCAATAATGTGTCCCTGGTACTCCAAATGTTGCAAGGCAAAAGAACACTTAATTTAATCAAAAGCTGATGATGCTGCAACCTAGACAACACTGCCTTAAGATGTGTTACATGGTCTGCAAGATTTTTCTTGTAGACAAGGATGTCATCCACAAACACCAGCACAAACTTCTTAATCATATCAGCAAAAAATGTGTTCATCAGCCGTTGAAAGGTGGCTGGGGCATTAGTTAGCCCAAATGGCATAACCTTGAATTCATACAGCCCTTGGTGAGTTCTGAATGCAGTTTTATACTCATCATTCTCTATCAGTCGAATTTGATAATACCCAGACCTAAAATCCAACTTTGTAAACCACTTTGATCCTGACAGCTCATCCAACAACTCATTCACAACTGGCATTGGATACTTGTTCTTGACATTGATGTTGTTGAGAGCTCTGTAATTAACACAAAACCTTCAAGTTCCATCTTTTTCCTTCACTAGCAACACAGCAGAGGCAAAAGGGCTGACACTTGGTTGTATAATTCCTTATTACAGCATTGTTTTCACTTGTTTTTCTATCTCATCCTTTTGAGCAGGTGCATACCTGTAAGGTTTGGTAGTGACAGGTCTTGCATTAGGAACCAGTGGTATCCCATGATCAAAATCTCTATGTGGAGGTAATTGTTTTGGCTCTTGGAAGATTGACTGAAATTCCTGTATCAGCTCCTGAACTAGGAGTGGCACTTTTTCACAATCATCCGAACTTTCAGAAATTGGACACAACTGCACTAGCTGAGAGATTGATCATGCTTTGGCTAAACCAGTTAATTGCTTCCCTGATATCAACTTGCACTGGCTAGTTAGATCCTTGACTCCAGTCAGAGTAATGTTGCTTCCCAGTGTTGATGTAAAAACACGGTAGCCTGGGAGATCTATATAACTCCAGTGCAGGTCCAAGGCTAGCCTTGAGTGTATAAAGGACGTGCCAGCTAATTTAATCCTGCAATCAGCAAGCAAGACAAAAGCAGAGTTAGTCAGCCGATAGCCGATCGGCCGATCAAGAATTTCACGTTCTTCCTTTCAGGAAGGGAGGATTAGGGAAGTCCTATTGATTGCTGCTTTCTCCAGACCGCCGGGAAAAGCATGAAAAAAAGGCTCGAATGGTACGATCCCTCCGTCACCCCAGAATGAAAGGGGTGATCTCGTAGTTCTTGGTCTGTGAAGATGCGTTGTTAGGTGCTCCATTTTCCCATTGAGGCGATCGGCCGATAGGCTGATAGCGTATCGTTGGTGGTCTCAGCCGATGTAGTTAGACTAAATCGGCTATGGACTGGATATATCAAAGAATATTAAACCCTAAATACGCCTTATCGGCTGTAACACTGTCTATCAAGATTGATAAAGAAGCTTAAGACAATATTATCAAAATAGCCGATGTAATAGTATCTAGAGCAAGAAAGAAAATGTACTAGCTAATACCCTAGTACGGACTTATATAGGCAAATCAATTTATATAAATATATCAAACTGTGATCAGTTTGTAGTTTAGATAGCTCAGCCAATACCGATCTAGCCTGATATAGCTATATGGAATGATATGTCTATATATGTGGCAAATATACATAAAACTTACTAAAGAAGCATGTATATTAGGTAAGATCAGCTGAAACTCCGATGATATCCTTAATTATAATTGTTTCCAGGTTAGTTTCTAGGGTTCAATAAAAGACTAGAGATGATGCATCACAAAGTAGATAAAGAAACCTAGAGTCTAAACAATCAAGTAACAATCACTTTTCAGGATGGTAGATGCCTTAACCAATCTAATGTAGTAGGAAGATTTAGCTGATACTGGCAAGAACCCTAAAACGAGAACCAGCCGATAGAGGTAAATCTAGATACTAAGACTAGATTAGCTAAGACATATGATAGCAGATGACCATGATAAAAGGATTAAAATATCTAAAGCGACATAATAGCCCCGATAGCACAAGCCATCGAGACATGTTACCTCTTGCGAAGCGAACTTGTCAGAAAGTAAAAACGAAAAGGGTGGCAATGCGCCGAAATTGTATTGGATTGTCTCTCATATTACAATGCTAGGGGGTTCATATTTATACCCCGAGTACAGACTTGGTCTATTATAGGCATGACTCAAACCTTTCTAAAGATGAAATACAAACAAGACCATCTACGACGGTCTCTTACGAAATCTCTAACAAACCGATATAACTAACCTAATTAATAGATACAATTGCCTTGCATAAGCTCTATCTTTGATTGGCAATGACGGTTATCTTGATCTAGGCCCATGTCGAGCCCAAGTTATACCGTATCGGCTGCCTGCCATATCGGCCAAGTCAAGCTTCTGTCCGGTTATCAACCGATACAATATTTAACCGATGCGCAGTCCAACTCCAGATTCAACTTGATTCAACACCAAATTCGTTTCGATCTTCTTCCTTCTTCTCCGAATCTGATGCAAAATTCCGTTGTTAACAACCAGGTACTGAAACCTCATTCTTTTCCTTTTCCAATCAATCCACATTGGGCTGAATCTCTCTAACCAGTCCATTCCCAGAATCATGTCATAGCTTCCCAAATTCAGCACCTTCAGGTCACTTGAGAAACTCTGCCCTTGACACCACCATTCAGCATTTGGAACCATCCTTGTACAAGACAACTGCCTCGCTCCTATCAGCTATTGTCACTTTAGTGGAAGCAATATCCTAGATAGCCAATTTCAACTCCTCAACCAGATGCTCAGCTAGGAAACTGCTAGAACTCCCTGAGTCAGCTAGAATGAGTAACTCCTGATTCTATATGAGCCCTTGTAGTATAATAGTTCTTTTACCCATTGCACCAGTGGGAGCACATTCAGATAAGACCAACTCTTCTTCACTGCTTTCATCTTCTTCCACCATTGTAGACTCTTCTTCTTGATTTTAAAATACTTCCAAAAGTTCCTCCAGCACGTGAAGTTGCACAGATTTTGGACACTTGTGCCTTGGGCCAAATTTCTCTCCACATTTAAAGCATTCACCTCTGGCTCTTCTAGCTGCCTTAAGTGAATCAAACCTCTCTTCCCACTTGGGCTTTTCTTCAATCTTCTTATTCTCTTCAGGGCTTGCTCCCAGTATACCCTTGCCTTGAAATGGAGCCTTGTTGAAACTTTTGTATCCTTCTCTGAATGATTGCTTTGAGAATGCCTTCAAGAAGCCCAGTTCTCCAAGAAGCTCTTCCTGCGTTTTAGCCAGAGAAAACACGGCATCAATTGAACGAGGCTTGTGCAGCTTGATAGTTGCTTTAATTTCAGTCTTAAGCCCTCCCACAAACTTAGTTACAAAAAAATGTTTCATCATACCCTTTGTTGTAAACCAACACTTTATGCATGAGCTCTTCAAACTTACTATGATACTCCTCCACACCTCCCATTTGGTTATGATTTTCTAATTCCTCTAGATGTTGCTGGTACCTATCCTTCCCAAACTTGCTATGGACTGCCACAGAGAGTTCAGACCAGTTCTCTACACAATGCAATTCCTCATATGTCTGCAACCATAGGGCTGCATTACCAATGAAATGCAGGGTGGCAAACGAGGACCAAGTTTCATAGGGCACTTGATACATGCTAAAGTATTTCTCACTATTAGTTTTCCACAGTTTTGGGTTATCTCCATCAAATTTTGCGAAATCGGTAATTTTGGGTAACCTAGAACCACCAAAACAGCTGCTATTCAGAGATCCTCCCACTCCCCGCTCAGAACACTCTCCCAACTCAAAAGTAATAGCTGCAGCATGGAGTGAAGGCTTACCCTTGACCAGGGCTCCTGGACCGAATTGGCCCCGGATGCAACACCCTAGTAACACTCTTCCACGCGGTGCCCTCCGGACGGTGGCGTTGCCATGGTAGACGACGTCGGCTGCTTGTTTTCGAGGTTCATCACCCGCGCTGCGATCCCATCCACCATGCTCTGTAGATCCTTGATCCCCGCATCCACAGTTGGGATCTACCTCTCGAGCCCTTACATAGTACCCAACAAATTGTTGATGTTGGTGGTGAGCTCGGTGACGCGCTCACCCAGCGACTCGATCTCTCCCTCCGCCACCAACATCCTCTCTGTCAACGTGGGTTGAGATTTCTTCTTCGCCAGGATGTGCACAAACCGTGCTCTGATACCAAATTGTTACGAACTCTGGGTTCCTGGCGAACCGCACAAGGATTTGGGGGATTTGAGTCAGCGAGATTTCATAGTTGCAAGAGGAAGAAACAGGGCAAGCAGAGGGGGAAGAGGAGATAGGTAGTTGGTTTGATATTTCTTACTCAATGATCCCCTTTCCAGCCTGGAGGGGTATCTTATACATCGCAGGTTTGGGCTGGCTAGGCCAAGACCACACAATCAAGCCCAACAATACAATGATAGCTAAATACAATAGTATTAAGGACTGAGAAGTCTAACACTGGTGGCCGGATAAACCCCGCGCTAGGGGTGTGCGGGATCGCGTCGATCTCGCAGCCGGCATCGCGTGACCTGCAGCAGCTCATGCTGGACAGTTGCATGACGTATGCATGCATGGCAGTATGTATTTGGTCAGTGGCGCACAACCTCTCTATGGGAGCGTGCAGTGCCGCGCAACTGGCCTGCAGGATCGATGGGTACTATGGGATAGTGTCAGTCATCGGTCCCACGTTTTGATGTTGCGCTAAATAGTCGGTCCACTGTTTCCATCGCGCGGGACGCGCATATTTTTACAATTCTTCTAAAAACATGTATATAGTCACAAAAACTTCAAAAACAAGGTATATTTTCAATTTTTTTTTCTAGGGTAAGCCCTTTATAATTCTAAATTGGTATGAGAGTCTGACTAGTTTAACATAGTTGGCCCATTTTAATGGACATTAAAGTATGAAGGCATAATGAACCATGGGTGCCTATAGGGCCATGCATTCGAGGGATCGTCGGTGTACGGTGAAGGTGTGAAGAATGACTGAGGGATGTCATATGTGAAGGGGGAGATTGCTAAATAGTTTCACGTTGGTTGTGGAATGGGAAAGGCTCTTTATGATCATACATAATGTTAATGTAATGAATAGAGTTCAGTGGTATGTGGTTTCAGAAAATACTCGGGTGGCTATGCGTAAGGAAATAATTAACTGTGGAACTTATCACACATCCTGTTTCAGAAGCAGCTCATGTTGTGTGTATTCAAATAATGTACATATGCCTTGATCAGTGAATGTATCCTTGCTGCTTCTTTTTTCTCTTAATCAAAATCTGGCATGTCTACTGCAACTGGTTATTTGGCCACGGCCTGAGCATGTAAATACATGAACGAATATAGTCCAAGAAAGAGCTTATGTATGACAGGTGTTTTACTATATTTTGGACCATAACATGAACATGTTCATGCCTGAAGTTTTTTGCCATAACCTGGGTATAATGTATGTTTGCATGACCAGTACTATTCATGAACCTATATATGGATTTAATGGCATTTTCCCTTCTACCTTCAAATCTCAGTTATCTATCTCTAATAAGAAGGTAGCATACGAAAATTTTAATGTGGCACTATGATTTTTTCCATATTTCTGTTGTAGAATAATCTATTCATGATAAGGACAATCAAATTAAGTAATTTCCAAGAGCACATAAGAACAGCATTTCCAGCAAAGCCTATTTAGTTACTCCCTCCGGGTTGATAATACTTGTCGTTTTGGACAAGAGCACGGTCTCCAAAAAAAACAAGTTTGACCATTATTTTCCATATAATATGTATAAAAGTGTTAACAAATATATGATTTTGTTAACGTACTTTTTAAGACTAATCTATACATGCAATCACCATATTTGAAAGACAAATATTTTAAAATTGTTTCATAATAAAAGATTCTAAAGTTTGATCTGAATCGACAAGTATTATCAGCCCGGAGGGAGTATTAATTTTCTCATGTCATGCGTGATTCTTTTTTTTATTACAAGTTGTCCAGCGGTGGAGGCGGCGAGGAGGGGAGCCGTCGCGGCCAATGGCTGAGGCGGCGAGGAGCTGAGCCGGCGATGGATTTCTACTGGTGGTGGTGAACAAATTAGAGAGAGAGAGGAGTGGGAGGGAAATGAGTGGTGGGGAGAGGATAAAGATGGTGGAGGAGAGGATAAGGATGAAACTTAGATATTTTTTTGGTGGCATGATTTTTGTAGGCGGAACGAGAACCAGCCGATAGAGGTAAATCTAGATACTAAGACTAGATTAGCTAAGACATATGATAGCAGATGACCATGATAAAAGGATTAAAATATCTAAAGCGACATAATAGCCCTGATAGCACAAGCCATTGAGACGTGTTACCTCATGCGAAGGGAACTCGTCGGAAAGTAAAAACGAAAAGGGTGGCAATGCGCCAAAGTTGTATTGGATTGTCTCACATATTACAATGCTAGGGGGTTCATATTTATACCCCGAGTACATACTTAGTCTATTATGGACACAACACAAACCTTTCTAAAGATAAAATACAAACAAGACCATCTACGACGGTCTCTTACGAAATCTCTAACAAACCAACATAACTAACCTAATTAATAGATACAATTGCCTTGCATAAGCTCTACCTCTGATTGGCAATGACGGTTATCTTGATCTAGGCCCATGTCGAGCCCAAGTTATACCGTATCGGCTGCCTACCATATCGGCCAAGTCAAGCTTCTGTCCGGTTATCAACTGATACAATATTTAACTGATGCGCAGTCCAACTCCAGATTCAACTCGATTCAACACCAAATTCCGTTGTTAACACCCAGGTACTAAAACCTCATTCTTTTCCTTTTCCAATCAATCCACATTGGGCTGAATCTCTCTAACAAGTACATTCCCAAAACGTGTCATAGCTTCCCAAACTCAGCACCTTCATGTCACTTGAGAAACTCTGCCCTTGACACCACCATTCAGCATTTGGAACCATCCTTGTACAAGACAACTGCCCCCATCAGCTATTGTCACTTTAGTGGAAGCAATATCCTGGATAGCCAATTTCAACTTCTCAACCAGATGCTCAGCTAGGAAACTGCTAGAACTCCCTGAGTCAACTAGAATGGGTAACTCCTGATTCTATACGAGCCCTTGCAGTCTAATAGTTCTTTTACCCGTTGCACCAGTGGGAGCACATTCAGATAAGACCAACTCTTCTTCACTGCTTTCATCTTCTTCCACCACTGTAGACTCCTCTTCTTCTTGATTTCGAAATACTTCCAAAAGCTCCTCCAGCACTTGAAGTTGCACAGATTTTGGACACTTATGCCCTGGGCCAAATTTCTCTCCACATTTAAAGCATTCACCTCTGGCTCTTCTAGCTGCCTTGAGTGAATCAAACCTCTCTTCCCACTTGAGCTTTTCTTCAATCTTCTTATTCTCTTTAGGGCTTGCTCCCAGTATGTCACGCCCGGAAATTCACTAGTAATTTCCGAACTTATTTGTGCATAAAACCCTCGTCCAGGAATCAACCGAGTTACACAAACTGACAATTTAATATACAAATCCATCATAATAATAACGTTACATACTTACAAAAGAAAAGAAAACAGCAGCGGAATTTACGGTCTAGCGATGGCTTCAGCTCCACTCCCACAGGCAGCTCAACTGGGGTATAAGCCAAACATCTTCTCCTTCTGGATCCTTTTTCTTCAACTGAGGTTGATTTATTATTGCAAGGTAAGCATATGACATACTCCACAAGCCACACAGCAAATATGCAAGTGTACAAGGATACCAAAGGATGGCATTATATAGGCTCATTTGCAAAAGCAGCATTTAGCAAACATTTAAGAGTAGTAAAACAGTAGAGTACTTTAATCATTGATTTTAATCAACACTGAACAACACGCCCATGCTGCTCAGGCCCAACCATTCTAAACAACCATACCCGGCTGTACAGATCTAACTCCAAACCAGGAGCTAAGCAAATTATTACCAGTTATAGCATCAATAATTATTGTGAGAGGTGTGAGACTAATCACGAAAAACATTGCTCAACCCGCCTATGACCGCGGGCACGGCTATTCGAATAGTTTTACTCTAGTCAGAGGTGTACCACTGTACCCACAAGACACAGCCTCAACATCATGTCTACCATGTGTCGCGATACTGAAAAGTACCCGAATAGAGGCTGTGACAATACCCTCTGCACAACACAACTCACCACAGTGCACCATTCCTGGATCATAACCACCCCCTCTATAAATATAACCAGAGGCATGGACTCCCCAGCGACCCCCACGGACTTCTTGCCGCTTCTCAGTCTGGTGCCCCGCAATGAACCATGCTATACAAAAGGTGAAGCCGTTGCCCACGCTGGCTTGTGGTTCGTACGGTTAATGTTTCACAACTGTAGCTCGCGAACCGGTCCTTAATTGCCATGAGCACGACCATCAAAACCATGTGCTCACAACCCACCTTTAATCAAGTTTTAATTATCAATTAATTATCATAACACAATTAACTATCGTAAGCTACCATTAAATATAACCATAAATAATAACGCAGTATATATGATTCATCCCATTAATGAGCTTATCTTTCTAAGCATGGCTAAGCAATTATATATATATAGCTTTTAGCTGAACCAAACCAATATATAATGTTCAAGCTAATTAATTTATTACCCAAGGTATCAAGGAATAGGGTAATCAATGCAAACTGGCCATAACAAGGGAATAGGTTCACACCACCCGGTGACATTCGAAAATAAATGCACAGTTGAAATAAATAGAGAATTTAAATATAGGATCAACATGCTCAAAGGAATTGTGTTTAGGATCTGTGTGACTTGTCTTGCAATAATCGGTCTTCAATTAATCTTATTGAACACTTCCGACGCACTCACGAACCTTCGTAACGACGGAAACGACAAGCTAACAGGCAAAACGAAGAAAAATACTAATAAAAACCAAATAAAAAGTATATAAAAGTAAACAAACATGTAGATCATGATTTTAGATGAATTTAGAGACTGGAACGGCCTCATTCCGACTTCATATGAATTAGTTATGAATTTTACAAGATTAAACTGATTTTAAGATTTACTTTTAGAAGGGAAAAGGGCTTTATGACATCATCGATGACGTCAACACCGGCGAGAGGCTCGGGACAGCACGGTCACCGGCGATCTAGGTCACGGCGGCGAGAATGGAGGGCACCAACGCGACGAGCACGACGCGGGGAACTCACTGAGGGGCGGCACGACGACGAACGATGACGGGAGACGGCCGGCGACGAGATCGGGATGGCGGCGAGGTACTGTCCACGGCGGCGACGGTGTTTCGGCGACCTTCGGCAACAATGGAGGGGTGGCCGGGCTTCACTTCGCAGCTGCGAATCCAATGGAGGTGGTGGCGAAGCTTGGCGATAACGGGAGGAGCAGCAGAGCCTCGCCGGAGATCAAAACACGACGGCGTGCTTCGGGTTGATGGCGACGACGGGCTTCCCGGGGTCTTCGGCACAAGGGAACCGGCTGCCGGGCTTGCTCTTGACCTTACGGAACCGAGAGAGGTGGCGGCACAGAAGGGCGTCAGCTGAGGCGGCGGCAAACGGCGGCTGGAGCGGCTGCCGGCGGCGGAGAGAGAATGCGAACACGGGGACGGCGCTACAAACGACGGCGGACGGGCGGAGAGAGGGAGAGGTGGCGGCCAAAAGAGGAGAGGGAGGGGACTCTATTTATAGCCACGGTCGCGTCGAATTCAAAGGGATAAAGTCGGATTTTTGGGGGAAGAGATAGAGGAGGATAAGGGAAACAAATCCCCTCAACTAATTCAAGAAACGGCTCAGAGAATCGAGCGAATCGGGCGGAGGAATCGGCAGCTGCACACACGGCTCGGCGGCTGCACGGGCTCTGCCCAAGCTTGAAGACGACACTGTATTAGGGAGGCTTATTAGACTTTGACTGGGCTTCTTTTTCTCCAGCCCGATTGAAGGAGGGACCTGAAATGGACTTCGGAGGAGGGATAAGGCCAGCCGAAAGGAAGGGAGAATGGGCCGAGGACTAAAGGTGAACTTTTCCAGTTTCAGCCCGAAAAGGAAAAGGGGATTTAATTACTTTTCCAATTAAATTAATCACTGAAATGATCTTTGAATTGTTAAAAATACTTCCAATGCTCAAATAATTTCAAGAAAAATCCTGAAAATACTTGGACACTCAAAGTACTTAACAAGATTATAATCAGACCATTTAATGATTAATTTAATATGTGGATAATTACTGAAATGTTGTTTGTAAGATTAAAATTAGGAATTGAGCTCCGGAAAAATCCGAGAAAATTCCAGAGAGTATAATTAATCATGGAGAATTTAATAAAAATTAAATCCAACCATGCTTTATATTTAGGAAATTTTATTTCCCACATTTAACTTCACTTGTAAATTAATGAGCATTTAATATAAATTCTAATAATAATCTATTAAATAATTTATAAATCCTGAAACGGAAATCAGAATGTGACACAGTATACCCTTGCCTTGAAATGGAGCCTTGTTGAAACTTTTGTATCCTTCTCTAAATGATTGCTTTGTGAATGTCTTCAAGAAGCCTAGTTCTCCAAGAAGCTCTTCCTGCGTTTTAGCCAGAGAAAACGCGGCATCAATTGAACGAGGCTTGTGCAGCTTGATAGTTGCTTTAATTTCAGTCTTAAGCCCTCCCACAAACTTAGTTACAAAAAATGTTTCATCATACCCTTTGTTGTGAACCAACACTTTATGCATGAGCTCTTCAAACTTACTATGATACTCCTCCACACCTCCTATTTGGTTATGATTTTCTAATTCATCTAGATGTTGTCGGTACCTATCCCTCCCAAACTTGCTATGGACTGCCACACAGAGTTCAGACCAGCTCTCTACACAATGCAATTCCTCATATGTCTGCAACCATAGGGCTGCATTACCAATGAAATGCAGGGTGGCAAACGAGGACCAAGTTTCATAGGGCAAATTGATATTGTTGTCCTGCCATACCTTGCTAGATCTAGGACCATGGAGCTTGTAGTGGCTAGATCTAGCAGGCACCGAGCATGGAGTGGTCAGATCTGAAAGGTTTTGTTTTCCAGTCTACACTAGAGCGAGAAGGAGAGGACGAGGCCTCAATCCGATCTCTGATGTCACCATCATAGTGGCCCATCCAAAGATGTACCATGCATCACCGTACCATGGAGGGGGTGCCGGTGGACTCTCTGTCTCTCAATGCCTAACTGGTTTGGACTCATTTAAGATACCAAAGGAGGGAGCGAAGGGGATGGTGATGGATGAGCGTCCGGTGTGAGCCTAGATCTAGAAAGGGGAAAAGGGGCGGGGGTAAATAGTGGAAGATATGGTGGATCTAGCTAGGACCTCAATTGAGAAAGAGAAAAGTCGCCTCGAAAGCCTGCGGGAGTGGGAGAATAGAGGTGGAGTGTGGTAATATAGGAGTGGCTGGAGCTGGAGCACGTTGATCTTGCCTAATATTAAAAAGGTACTCGATTGAGAGCCGTTACAGATAATAACTAATGATTCTTGATCAAGAACTATATAACATTGGATTCATATTTTTAACGGTTCTCAATTATAACCATTCTAGTTTGATCTATAACAGTTTAACACAAAGAACCGTTAAAGATTAGCATATATTTGCTTAGTTCTCACTCACCATGTATGTACTAAGGTCGGTCATCATCTGGAAGGGAGAGTAATATTGATTTAGTGAATATGTACTAAATCTCGTTATAAGAATTAATACTACTGTGTAGGATCTGCTCTTTACGATTCTACAATTGGTATAAGAGCCTAGCTAGTTCAACTATTGGTATAAGTGTGAAATCCTGATGGACTATTGGTGTCTGCGGCCTGCAGGACCATACACCCGAGGTATCATTGGAGTACGGTGAAGGGGTGGTGAACGGTTGAGGAACCAATATGTGAAGATGGAGATTGCTGAATAGTTCCACATTGATTGTAGAAGGGGAGGGACCTACTTTAGAGTTGGAAAGGCCCTCTACGATCATACATGATGTTGTGTAATGATCAGAGTTCAGTTGTACGTTGTTTCGGAAAATGTTCAGGAGGCTATGCGTAAGGAAATAACCATGGAACTTGTCAGATCCAGTTTCAGAAGCAGCTCATATTTTGTGTATCCACATAATGTACACAAGCCTTGATCGGTGAATGTATGCTTGCTTCTTTTTTTTTAATCAAAATCTGGCATATCTACTGCAACTGGTTATTTGGCCACGGCCTGAGCATGTAAATACGTAGTCCAAGAGCCAGAGCTTGTGTATGCCAATGTGGTTGACTATTTTTTGGTCCATAACAAGAGTATGTTCATGCCTGAACTTTTTTGCCATAACCTGGGTATAATGTATGTTTGCATGACCAGATGACAAATTTGAGAACGACCAGAACTATTCATGAACCTAAGGATTTTATGGCATTTTCCCTTCTACCTTCAAATCTCAATTATATTTCTCTAATGAAAAGGTAGCATATGGAGATTATAATGGTGCACTATGATTTTTCCATATTTCTATAGCAAAATAATCTATTCATGACAATGACAATCGAACTAAGTAATTTCCACATAGCACACAAGAACACCATTTCCAGTAGAGCCTACTCCCTCCTTCCCAAATTGATCATCTTATAATTAATGAAATCCAAAATTTCTCAAATTGATCATCATATAACCGCATGGACACGGATTTCATCGGAATACAATTAATGCAGCATGGGAGAATGTGTGCATGCTAGGCATAGTGTTTTAATCAAGGCATGTATTGTGGGAGAATGTATGCATGGTGTTTTGATTGATGCGATTTAAATTATTCTTGGTCTTAGTGCATAAACATATATGATGATCATTTTGAGATGGATCCTCATTGTTGGGCTCTGTTCCGCCGAAACTTTCTTCTTTCCCAAGCCCAACCGAATAAAAGCAAACCATGCGTAGTTGGAGGGGCTGGATTCACTGAGAGGCTTGGCCAAACAGTATTTTCTATTGCCTCAAGACCTCAAATAAAGGATGGCATGCCAACTGGGTTTTAGGTCCAAAATTCCCGAGCTCCGCTCTCCCGAGTACTCCTGTCTTCCCCCAGTCATCCAAGATACTTGGAACTCACTGCCTATCGGAGATGAAGCTGCCCAAGCCTTAGAAATGATGGAGCGCATGTTGAAGCTCACGGAGCAAGGCTGGCAGGGAGAGCAAATTAACTCGGCATTTCATCATTAAGTGCCGAGTTAGCTCCAATCAGAAAGAGAGATCCCGCACAGCTTTCGAGTTGGATGGAAACATGAATCCAACCGTGAAGACCCAAGATTCCCTCTGGACTTTAGATCACTGAATGGAAGAGGATGTAACAAATATTCTCAAACGCCAGTCGTTGTCAGTTATTCACACCTGCTGCCAGTCGTGCATATTAATGCATTCCACCCACCTCCGCTGGTAATGTTATCAGAACTCTTCAAACATGACCAAAACATAATTTTGTCTATCTTGTTTGAATTTAACTGACGCGTGGAGGCATTTCTATTACAGGAATTTGCTTTGATTGAAGGTTGACCCCCGATTGCTCAACGCCGATCTCCTCATCATCAGACGTCAGGGGATGGAGGACCATAAAATTCAGGACAGACTTCCCAATCCAAAACTCCCATCCGACTGGGCAATCAGATTCTCGCAAGAGAAAGCTTGTCTGAGACGACGACAAGGCGACGACAATAATAAGTTTGGGGATAAGGGATCACCTCAAAAAATTACCAAAGCACACTGCCTCCGTAAGAAAGAAACTGTCCTAGCCGCCCCATGCCCAACAGTTCAGGAAAAATCTCCAGGTATAAACCATTCGGTACACTTCACTTCGATCATACTTCTCTCATGAAGATAATATTAAAACTGGAAGAAAGACTTGCAGGAAACCATCTGACAGTAGCCTCTCCGGGAAGACCTTGATCCGGCTAACACAGACGACAGGTTCATGCAAAGAAGCCTGGTCCGACTACTGAGACCACCCGGATCTGGCGCTCAACGACTTCAACTGATAAAGGTCAACCCAGGCGACCACCTCGACTGGAAACCAGTCGTAAGAAAGCGGAAACTGCAACAACCAAGAGCCCCCGACTGGGCCAATCAGTCGGTGAGTAGGTCCCAGATCAAGAAAATTTCCTGAAGTTGAAGTTCAGGCTACAACTTCCCAAGGACTGGACGCTGGTAGACGACCCAAACGCCTGGGGCCCCACATAAGGTGCAAGGATCGCCCCACGCTCCAAACCGAAATTGCTTCAGGTACCCATCTTCTCAAGTAATAGGCCAATCTGAATAACTTCCGATTTGCTTTCTAATGGTCTGGAATACATCAGGACCACTAGGCGGTGACGGAGAAGATAAATCCCTCGCATACAGGCAGCTGCGATATCTCGTCCCCATCTTAATCAAATGGTGGACGACAACTTGCAACCTGCGGGCATCGCATAAATCGACAGAAAGAAGACGAAGAGGTGCGCGCAGCTGAAGAAAGACTCGGAGAAGCTACCCGCATTGTAAATGGTAAGTCTTCCAGGTGACTGCCTTTGGCGACCTGCTTCCTTCTCAGTGAAGACAAACCGTGAAATTTTGGCGGCAGAGAATCCAATCTCCGTAATGAAGGGCCAATAACCGCAACTTTAGAAAAGCTGGTTCCTCATTTAGGGACCCTGAAAGCGGTTAGGGATTAGCTACACGAAGCCAAAGAGCTTGCTAGAAGACAGCAGCATGAAATCTAAGGGACGGGCATTACCCACTCCAGGATCAACTTTGAACTGAGTGGCTCATCAATAAGGTAACCTCAAGATCTTCCTCATTAATTTGTGTGTTATAATTGTATCCTCATCTATTTGGGAATCAAAACAGTGCAAGCTGCCAGCTAGCTCAATAGAGAGACGATTCAGGCCTTAGGAAAGTAACAAGGCAGAATAGCTAACGGGGACGGTTGAAGAGGTTGCAGGTCATTGTCAGCACAACAACCTGAGTTTCTCTCTTTGATGCAGCAGATCATTGACGTATGAATTTGTTATTGTAGCCCGCAAGATCAAGTCCCAGCCCAGTTCGACTGTCCTGGGTTGGCAAGATCAAAAAGACTTGAAGGAGCCAGGGATGAGGTCGGCCAATGCTGCTACCCGCTTGTCCAGGCAATGTTTCTATAATAACAATGGCCCCGAGTAGATTCCGTGCTTCCGAAGTTGTTTTGACAAGCTGAGAATCGTCCGGACACCTGTATTTCAAGAAACATTAGAGAAGTCGGAAGCATGGGAGCAGTTTTAGCGGCTAGCAATGGACTCAACATCCTTAATACCCCGAAGACGATCTTGGATGCGTTGATGGTTTTTGCGGCACGGGACAAAGCGAAGAGGCTGCCTTGATCTTATCAACGACGCCCTTCAAAAAAGCAGCGACGATTGCAGGTGACGTCGTAAGTCGGTTTCAGGATACTCGACCTTCGGCCGACTGGTAACAATAACTCTGATGATGAGAAGACTGATACTGGAATTTAAATGTAAATGTAATTGGATGACCAAATGAACTGGACGGGCAACAATTGTGTACAATACGGTGTATTTATGCTGTGCTTGGTGTTTCTAGCTTAGCTGTTGATTTCTTAAAGCCTTTATCAAGCTTTGTTGAGCCTAAAACCCGAAAGCTATTAAAAAACTTTCAGTCCTCCGTAAACTAAGTAGAAAAATCAACAAGGCAATGATAGACCAAGTAAGCAATGAATTGACAAAAATCCACTCCATTATTATTAGGTAGCCCCCGACTGCCCTCAAGAAAAAGGCTTGATGTTGACAGTCAGATGGGAAATACATAGATAACTTAAGCCGTAGAAACGACGAAGAGTTTCGATATTCCCAAGAATTGTCACAAGTGTACCATCTCGCGCTGGGTCGGTAAGGACCTGGCCGGTGACTTCAGGAGATTATAAATGGCCCTTCCATAGAGGAGATAACTTTGTGCCGATCTCGTGTAGTTTGGAATTTTCCTCAAAACCAGGTCGCGACATAGAAAAGCTCGTGATCGAACGTTCGATTATGATACGGCGTCGCAATCCCTTGTAAATATGGGCCGACTGAATTTAAGCTGCTTCGCGAATTTCTAACAATCGGTGCAGATCATCCATCCGGTCCTCTTCGTAGCGTTCTTCGCGAAATTGCCGAAGCCGCAAAGATTCGAATTCAAACTTCACTAGGCAACATTGCTTCTGCCCCGTAGACAGGAAAAGGTGACTGGCCTGTGCTGACTGGGTGTATACGCAAGACGCAAATGTACTGATGGCAGCTGTTCTCACCCATTTTCACAGGCATAGGGTTTTAGCCAGGTCAACTCACGCTTTTAATCCTTGAAGTATCATGCCGTTAGCTCGTTTCGACTGTCGCGTTGCTCCATGGGGTGCGCTACTGAGGCATAAGCAAATTTTTAATTCCGCAAGTCTTCTCGCAAAAGTCCTTAAAAAAGCTTCCCACCATGGAATTTGTGGTGGCATTTCGGTGAATAATCGCGATTAGGCACCCAAACTATGCAGCAATGTGATGAAGAAATCTGAGCTTTAATCTGCTTGTGATTGTGACCAACCGGTTAAGCTTCAATCCACTTGGAGACTTTGTCAATGGCCACAAAGAGATGCGTGTAACGCCGACTGCCTTTTTGAACGCCCAACCATGTCGAGCCCAACACCGCAAACGGCCAAGAAGTGGGACTTGTTTGCAACTGGTTGAGCTGGTAGATGGGATTTGGTCTGGCGAAAATTGCAAACTCGGCACGTGCGCACAATTTTGTCGGCGTCGGACATGCGTAGGCCAGAAAAACCCTGCCGGTACTTTGCCGACAATGGTGTCGTGCGGTGGCGATGGTTTTCAAAACATATTCCGAAGTATGGTCTTTTCAACAATTGTCTCCCTTCCTCTAGAGATACGCAGCGTGCAAAGAATTCCTGAAGGGGCTTTTCTTGTATACACTCGGCTTCATGAATTAAATAAAGCCTACTTCGCCTTGAAATCCGCTCGCTTCATCTTTTCTTGATAGGGAGGTTCTTGAGAGTCAAAAATGTATGAGGGCTCTCTCAGTCGGCTCAATCATGGCTATGTTTGAGTGTCCGCAACTTGAGTTGTTTCTTTCTAAGGTACGGTCCGGCTCTATAAAGGTGTTCGACCGATACATCGGAGGGGCCACCTTCGCGCTTGGATCCGAAAAGTTGGGCAAGTCCTGTCGGCGGCTTTCGTGTTGTGTCCGCAGAACGTGGCTAAGCTCGAGTCCCATCGAATTGTCTTCCAATTTGCGTACCTCTGTCGATACTGTCATGTTTGTCGTCAAGGCAGGACCGCCTTTCATAACTTGGTTGATTTACTCAGCTCGTGACATCCCTCGAACTATAGACGCTTGATCCTAGGGGAATCGCGATCCGTAGTCCATGGAGGAGCCGCCTCATACTCTGCGACGTTGTGGGATGGCGAAAATGTATCCAAAGCACATAACTTAATCTTTTCTCCAGTTGGGGAAATTAAAACCACTCCCGCTCCAGTGCCCGAAAGCCTTTTTGATCCGTCAAAATGCATGGGGTCCATGTGCTCCATATTTCTGCGGGACTTCCTCCTGGCACTACGGTTCCATTCCGCGACGAAGTCGGCTAATGGCTTGGGACTTGATTGAGGTTCGGGGCTTGAAGGATGATGTCAAAGACATCAACTCCAAACAGCCCATTTAGCGATCCGTCTTCGCTTTCGGCGGTTGTGCAATATCTCGCCGAGCGGAAACGATGTAAACACCGTTACGGGGTGACCTTTGGAAGTAGTGGGCATAAATTTCCTGGTAGTAATCAGAATACCATATAACAGCTTCTTGAACCTGAGGATATCTCGTTTTGGAGTCGGCTAGGACCTCGCTGCAAAGTAGATCGGTCGCTGGACTTTCTGGACGTGGCCTTCTTCCTCACGCTCACGACCAAGACTGTGCTCCAACAACCTGGGAGGTGGCTGATACATATAGTAGCAACGGCTCCTGCGGGTGGTGCGAGGCTAAGACTGATGGCTCGGTGAGGAGTTTCTTGAAATCTTTGAAGGCTTCTGTGCTTCGGGTCCCCACTGGAAATTGTCTGTTTTCTTTATAGCTTGAAGAAGGGCATCCCCGCTCGCCAAGTCGTGAAACGAATCGGCTGAGCGCCGCCATGCATCCAGTCAGCTTCTGGACCGTCTTTCTGGGAGCTTGGCGGTTTCATGTTGAGGATAGCGGTGACTTCTTCCAGGTTGGCTTTGTATGCCTCTATGAGACCCATAAAACCAAGCAGCTCCCTGACGGTACTCCGAAGGTGCACTTTTCAGGGTTTGTTTCGTCCTGAAAGCGCGGATGCTTGCGACGGTTTCTTCTAGGTCCAAGATTAAATCATCCTTCTGCTTAGCTTGACACACATCACTCCACGTAGGCTTCGACATTGCGGCCAATTTGCGTCGAAAAGCATCTCTGAATCATGCGTTTGATAGTTGCTCCTGCATTTTTTAGTCCGCATGGCATGGTGATGTTAGCAATAGGCCCCAAAGGGCGTGATGATAAGTCTTCAAGCAGTCGGATTCCTTCAGTCGGATCTGATGATACCCCGAGTAGCAATCCAAAAAACTGAGTAGCTCGCAGCCGCCGGTCGAATCGACTACCTGGTCATGCGAGGCAACCCAAAAGGATCTTTAGGCAAGACTTGTTGAGGTCGGTATAATCGACGCACATACGCCATTGCCCGTTTTCTTCCGACCTAGGACGCGGGTTAGCCAGCCAGTCGGATGAAGGACTTCTTTAATGAAGCCTGCTGCTAACAGCCTTGGTTCAATCCTCCTTGATCGCATCCTTCCTGTCTTGTGCGAAGCGGTGGAGTCGTTGTTTAATAGGTTAGCGTCTTCTTTGACGTGCAGGAGTGCTCAATCACCTCTCTAGGAATACCAGGCATATCAGATGGTTCCACGCAAAGATATCTTTATCATTTTGAAGAAAGGTGACGAGCGCGCTTTCCTATTTACAATCTAACTCGCGCCTATTAACAGCAGTTTTAGTGGGATCAGAAGGATCTAGGGGAATCTTTTTAGTCTTAGCTTCGCTTTCTCCGCTCTTCGAGACCTTGGTCACGGGCCTTCTCCTTCGCCTGCCGTGGTCGCAGCCAGTCGGATATCTTCTCGTGCAGATGCAATTCTCGCGAGTTTGGGCCATCTCGCAACTTTCCTTGTCGCATGTGACAGCTTGCTTGATGTCGCTCCGTAGGGATAGGACTCCTCGGGACCGGGCATCTTTCATCATCATGTAAGTGTAGTGCGGGACGGCCATGAAACTTGGCTAACGCCGGGCGTCCGAGTATGGCGTGGTACGCTGTCTCGAAATCGGCGACTTCGAAGCAGATTTCTCCGTGCGGAAGTTTTCCCGAGTGCCAAAGGTGACCGGGAGGGTGATCTGGCCGATAGTGGAGTTGCAGATAACCCTGGGATGACTCCGTGAAAAGGCGCATTGCTTGGTCTTAACTCGGAGCGAGGAATCTGCATATCAATACCGGGTTTTGGCGAAGAGGATATTTTAGTGCACTGCCACGTCGATGAGGGTTCTGCGAAGCTTGACATTACGGACCACGTAGTCTAGTACCAGGGGTTACCGCCCGGGTGGACCACTCGGTCGGGATGATCCGAACGGTCAAACTTGATTGCTGTCTCTGACATCGAAGATATTGGGGCGTGTCGGGCTGAACAAGCGTTAATCTCCCGTTCATGTCACTTTTGCTTTCTTTTAGATTCTAGCCAAGGGGCCGCCGAAGATGTGGTTAAGCTCCTTGCGGTGGTCTTGGAACCTGCCGGGGGGTCGCCATCGTCCTTCTTCTTCGACGTGCTTGTTCTTCGTCGGAGTTCTTCCGTGTAGTCTTGGTGTATTGTTCCGCGAACTGCTTGTAGACGAAACAATCTTTGGCCGCGTGGTTGGAGTTAGGATGATGCGGGCATTGGGAGTTCATGATCTTGTCGAACGTGTTGACGCGCGACGCTGTCGAGAAGAGTGAGTAGTGGTTGCCACAAGTTCCCTCAGGCTTACGCTTGCGGTCCTTATGATTATTACTTCCACCCCTCCCGGGCCGACGTATCCTTTTTTGGCTTCCAACTGGAGCCCCGACTGCTTTGATGCGATGACGGCGTTCTTCTGCCTTGGCGTACTCGTGGGCTTTTTCAAACATAAGTTTGACTGTTTTGGGAGGCTTGCCCGAACTTGCCGACCAATTCTTCGTGGCGAATTCCTTTGGTGAATGCGGCGAATGAAACATCGTCGGTGATGTCAGAGATCTTGTTGCGTTGTTCAGAAAAATCGCCGGATGTAATCTCGAGAGATTCTCCCGGACTTCTGAATAACATTGTAAAGATCGAATTGTGTCCGGGGCGCTCGAAAGTGCCTTGGAAGTTGGCGATGAAGTGGTCACGTAATTTCGGCCAAGATCCGATTGTACCACGGGGCAATCCATGGAGCCAGGACCGGGCGGAATCTGCCTAAAGCCACTGGTAAATAGTTCGCCATGGCCTTGCTATCTCCTCCTGCTGCGCGGATTGCGAACCGTAGACGGTAAGCCATGATTCCGGGTTGGTGGTACCGTCATACTTCTCTATTCCAGTCGGCTAAAGCCGCTGGCCATCCATCGACGCAGGTCGTTGGTGAAAGCGGCAACTCCATCTAGGTCGTCGTCGTGGCGATCCGGCGAATGAGATGGCCTCGGGCTGCCCGGCCGCTGTATGATCGTGTCCGCGAAGATCGGACGGGGCGACGACGAGGTGGCGAACGAGGTCGTTCCACTCGGCGCTCCCTATGACGGTCGGAGGCGAGTGGACAGATCGCTCGTCGTGACCCCCCTGCTCCTGCGATTAGATCTGCGCCAGTGATGCTGAGGCTTCGGCTGGTGGTAGCGTGAGATCGAAGATGGGGGACTCGCTGCCACCGGCGTGCGGACGCTTCTAGAGTTAAACTGGGACCGAAGCCGCAATCATGGTCTTGGTATGGTTCAAGATGTTGACGACGTGGTCAGACTGATTGAGCTCGTTCTCCTTTGAGGAGGTGTCGGGAGGGTGATCGCGGCAACAGCATTCTGTTGTGGGGTGCGGAAAACCGGTGTCCCCTCAACGTCTTGTTGGCCGATAAGATCTCGCGCTCGGCGCCCTGCTTCCAAGGCTCGTAGCCGCCAGTCTTCAGCTCCTTTGTGGCCCGCTCACGCTCCTGTTGCTCACGCCGTAGCCGTTCTTGTTCTTGTGCTTGACGCTCCTCCCCAGTCGGCGTCGTTCGGCCTCGCGTCGTGCTTCGGTTTCCCGGGCTTGACGTTGCTCTTCCGTCTCGTTATCGGCCATAAAGACGCCGAAATAGAGAGGGGTGTAGTTGTCTTCTAGGCTTTCATCGAGTCGTCGAGATCCGGGTCGTTGTTGCGAAAGCCGAACTCATTGTACTCACGATCTCGGTCGGACGCGAGTCGACGCCGGAGAGCTCCAATAGCCATCCACGCTGGTCCGTCGAAATGAACCGGTGGCTGGAGGATGACGCCAACTTCCCTGGAGCTAGGCGAGATCGGTGTTGAAGCGACCTCCGTCTAGACCTACGGGATGGGGATGTCGTGGTGGTGAAGACGGCCGCCAATCGTCGGGAGCTTCATTAGGATCGGTGGGTAAGCCCCATCATCTCGATCTGATGACGTTGGAGAAGATGCCGACTCTCGTCCGAGTGTGTTTGAAGCCGACTCGATTGAGATGGACTTGGAGTAGATTTCAGCCGCGTTTGGAACTCCAAACGGGACCGGAGATCCAGCTCTCTCCCGACTGGTCCGATTTCGAGTCGAGGAGAGGATCTTGCCGAAGTCATTGGTGATGAAGTCGAGGCTTGCCGAACCGAAACGCCTGCCCGGGTGGGAAGACGAGGTCGTCGATGCCGAAGACGGAGCCCATTGAACTGATCGGCGAAAAGCTTGACGCAACCCCTACCTGGCGCGCCAACTGTCGAAACAGATTTCGGCAATACTAAAAGGGGGTGGCATCAAGCTGGAAAAGTGGATGGGTTTGGAGACAAAGGATTTATACAGGTTCAAGCCTTCTTATTCAAGAAGTAATACCCTACTCTCTGTCCGGGGATGAATCCGCCGAGTGTATTATTGAATGTATGATCTCCAGAAAATTGGTGTCCAGGAAGGACTCGGACCCTCCTTATATAGAGGAAGGAGTCCGTATTACAAGGTATAACTCATACCCTAACAGAATCCGAGAATACAGATAAAATACAATCGTACCCGACTAAACCCCAGGTATTTCCTTGACGTACAAGTTAAGAAACAACCCGAGATACAAATAAAGATATCTATCTATATTCGGTATCCTATATCCAGTCTAATATAACCCCGTGTGAGATATGGGGTATCCATAATCTCCACATAGAGATGCCATTTTCAACTGTTAGTAATGTGGCTCCTAGAGCAGTGTGTGGAGCATTTAACAATTTATTTTAAATTGGAATTTGATTTGTTTATTTGGTAATAGGTCATAGCATATATGGATTTAACAATATGTACTCTCTCCTTTCAGGTTATAAGACGTTTTTGACTTTGGTCAAGTTTGTAGAAAAAAATAGTAACTTTTCAACCCAAGACAAATTTATTATGAAATATATTCAATTATTGATTTGACGAAACTAATTTATATATATATTACTATATTTGTCTATAGGCTTAGTCAAACATGAAACAGTTTGACTTGTACAAACAAAAATATCTTATAACCCGAACGGAGGGAGTAATGAGTTTGAACGTTTGTCATGCTAGTTGGATCTATTAATGTATGTGTACGTGGCAATGTGTATATGCATGCAAACAATATGATCGAATTGCCCTTCAAAATTGATGTCCTGCCGTAACTTGATAAAGGCAAGTAATAATCATTAAGTCGATTGTAGCCAAAGATACATATGAACTGAAGACAAAGATAGGACGATATATAAGGTTATACTTAGCAACAATGCATGATCAAGGTATAATAAACCGCCAAAATATACATACGATAGCACTATCCCGTGGATCCATTCATAGCTGCTAGTTTGAGCGCAACTAGGAAATAAAAGAGGAAGCTCATCTAAAAAAGGACATGAAAAAAACAGGAAACAAATGGGCATCAGGCCAGAGAAGCACAAATCGTAAAGCAGAGGAGACCGACGCGGCAACCGTTTCAAACCATCGTACCTGTTCGTTTCCTCCTTATTTTGGCTAAGCTAGGCCAAAGGTTGCCATGCGAGGCAGGTAGTGAGAACACGTCCGTTTGCTCAACTCCTCCTTGCAACCACTCGCCGGCGACACCGGCTACAAATACAGGGCCTCAGCTAGCTAGCCCCATTCAGCACTCCATCATCCTGAGCTATTGCTACCTAGCAGCCTACCTCCCAGCACACAGAATCTAAGCTATCTAGTTCTCGGAGCTTCCGGAAGGCGACGACGACGCTGATCATGGCCGGCCAGATGTTCACCGTCCGCGACGTGCTGTACATGTACAGCGACGCCCGCACCGCCTATGACCGCTTCGTCGGCATCGGCAGCAACCCGGA
>CM020188.1:5512969-5527948 GCA_009805545.1 Oryza longistaminata | reverse complement strand
CATGAGTCTAGCACCGAAAGCTAGTCAGGGACAAGGTCTGACACAAGGAGGTGGTGAGATATGGATTAACGGGTTTGGAGTTAAAATCGGGATACAATCGCCATAGTTAATACGTCAGCAAGGAGGATGATTCCACGGGATTGCCAAGATTGCAATCGTGCAAATTATCCAAAAAGCAAAGGAGATCGGAATTGGATTTCTTGGTTTTGGCGATGATTTGGCGGCGTCAAGGCGGCGGCCGGAACACGTGCTTGCCGTGCGGTCGGCGGTGCAGGTGCTTAGCGGAAACTTGACGCGGCGTCTCCGGCAATAGGAGACGGCGGAGGCCTCCGGTGCCTCGCCGTGGAGCAGTGGCTTCCCGTTGGAGCAGGAGCGTGGCGGGTGCGGCCGCGCAGTCGGCACGCGTGCGTGAGGAAGCAGCGTTGAACCAATCTGAACGGGAGTTGTCAGGTTGCTGGGCTTGTTTCCTGTTGGCCGTGTTTTAAAACTGGTTGACCGCTGAAAAAAGGTTTCTTGTGCTTGGAGGCTGAGTTAAGTTGATTGTGTGCTCAGGTGGTTGACACGAGGCTTGCAGCTTTCCTGGATGCCACTAATTCTGTGCCTTTGGCCTGAGCAGGCTGCATGCAACATTGAACAAGCATAGGAACTTGGTCAGGTCATCACTGTTAGCGTATAGTGCATATATGCTACAGTTCATGTTGGCCATGCCTATGCATATGCGGAATTCTGCATGAACTAGGCAAAGTGGCGCGTTTAGTCAAAGGTGTGTGAACTCGGCCTAGAACATCAAGTAAAATCGAAGCTTCCCGGGGCAATAGCGGGTGGAAAATCCCGTTGAGGGCGTCAATGGTCTGTTTTGGAGTACAGGGGATATCTAGGATCTACGGGGGTTTGCACAATGTGGATACACGAAAATCTGTGTCATTGAAGCAAGAAGAGCGAGCGCTATGGTGTTAATTTCTCGCGTGATTCAAAGCAACGGTGATTTTCTCAAATTATCAGGAATTCAGTACTTTACGGATGCGGAGAAGCGGGATGTTGGATTTGTTAGCTCGGTTCATAACGACGACCAGGAAGAAAGGATCACTTCATGGGCTGATGAGTTTGATTTATCTATTTGGTGATGGACATCGCGGTATCTGCGCATGGATTAGATCAAGTCTCAAACTTTCAAACGATAGATGGAGGTTGAACCTGGTCTTCAGGGAAGTCTAGTGAGGTGATAGCTAGGAGAAAATCAATTCGCTTGGCAAGACGACTATTGTGATATGCAAGAGAAGGATGTGAGCACTGTTGCAGGGAGTCCAAGAGGAAGAAGTACAAGGATAGCGCGGAATCTCGGGATACGGTGAGCCTGGTGGGGCTTTGTCGGGGCAGCTCCGCGTGAGCGGCGAAAAAGGACCAACTCAAGTCCTGGTACACGGAGGTTCGAGCAAATAACAGATTCCAGGTTGGCGTGGCATAATTCGTCAAGATGGAAGTTGTTAGAGTTGTGTCGAATATGTGTACGTAGTCAGTTACAGTTTAGGACTTGGAGTTGAATAGGTATTAGGACATAAAAGTTATGAGTCGAACTCTATTCCTAGGGATCTCTCATAAATAGCAGGGGCGCTGCCTGTTGTAACCGCATGGCGACTAAGCATAGCGAGAGGGACGGCCTGCCGCGTGACCGGCCGTGAGTCGTTGTAACTCTGATACGCTATATATGCTGGATCGGGGAGGAGCCGCCCGTAATCCAGTGTCCCCGGAGATGTAGGCCTCGGCTGCAACTCCCGTTATCCAAAATATCGTGCCCTCAGTATTCGTTATCGCGTTTGGATCTTCTATGCGTTCTTCCCGTTGGTTTCCGATGTGATTCTGGGGCGGTTTTATAACACGGGCTAACAAAAATCCCTAGACTGAGTCGGCCCTTGCGTCGCCTTCTCCGGATCGATCGGCTTGCTGCCTTTGCAGTGGAAAGGGGACTTTTTCTACAGAGAAAATCGCTTGTGAAACAGAAGCTAGATACAACACAGTCCCAAACGATGAAACTAGCTTGCATTGGCCCGATAAGAAAAAAACACCGCATTTTGAAGCGAATCAAAGGGACTGTTATGTTCGCGAAAGAACAAAAATTTTCTCGCAATATGCATGCTCTTACCCATTCCCAACCTCTCGAATTCTGCTGCCTCCTCTTCTCTTACATGAAGTCCTACAGCATGTTAATGGGCCGCACGCTGGGATCAACGTAACCCCACTGATACCCGCGGCGCTCCACCGTCACCAGCTCGCAGAGTCACTAATCATCATCGCCTACCGAGTCGGATACACATCTCACCTATCACCTCCTGTAGCCCGGCCCTCGCATAAGACGCGTTAGACAGGAGATCTTGTACTACGAATGAGACCATAAAATACTAATTTCACTAACATGCCCCTGGCAAACCGCGCTTTCCGCTGAGCACGAACATCTTACAAGCCTAATTTGTACCATTCTAGAACATGCTTGAGTTATTGTAACACTTATGACTAATCATGGACTAATTAGCACTCAAAGACCTTTACTGCGCAATTATTTCTCTAATCTATATTTATGCTTAAGGATGCTTCCCAAAATTGATGTGATCTTTTGGAATAGAGAACTACTCAAAGCCTTAGATACAGGAAATTTGACGTACGAATTACCAAAAGAGGGAAACACACGAACTTCTTTTATTCAACCACCATAACTATACTGGAGTACATCTATCTATCTATTTCATAATAAAAGTCCATTAAACTTCCTACAAACGCTCCCAACCCATGGCGCTCTAATAAATTAGAGAAATCCAGAAAATCTTAGAAGAAAAGCAAAATATCCGACCGGTTAATTTTCACTTAAAATGATGGACCCATTATTCTTCACCATTAGATCTAGCTTAAAAAAAAAATCCTAATCAACCTAATCTCCCCAACCCCCCACCCAAAAAGTCCATAAACTTCCTAAAAAACGCTCCAAGCCGCCATGTGGCGCTTTCTAATGAAAACCAAGAAAATCTGGAGAAAAAAACACAAAAACATCCAACCGTTAAGTTTTCACTTTAAGATGGTGGACACCATTATTCTTCACCTTAGTATCTATCTTAAAAAAATCCTTAATACCCAATTCCATAAATCTCCTCCCACCCCAACCCACCACCCCTCACGTAACGTACGTGCATACATCTCTCGCTCTCATTCTCTCCGTAAGCCATTTAACCTTTCAATCTACCAAATTTTCTACCTAGCAAAAATTCAATATGTAAATACAAAGCAAATTATCCTAATGATTATAATTTTTACTATATATTTTATTTATCTACTATTGCCATTGTTTGATGTAACAAGAAATATTCACTTTGAAAAAAAAAAAACTCCTATCTTTTACATGAAAATAAAAAGTAACTTAAATTATTAAATTAATAACATATATCTGATCTTCGCTCCCTCTTCCTTGCTCACATTTCTCCTCCCTATTTTTTAGCCGCAACTCATATACAAATTAAAAAGAATAAATTTCACATACTATATCTATTCTATCTATTCTATACTAAACAACATGGCTCATGATACACAACACATACACTATCCATAGAAAACATTATTTCGAGAGACTAAACCACATGAATATATATAATAAATTTAACAAGTCACCGCCAAGGCGCCTCGCTATCAATGAGAACATCGCCTGCTGCAAGATAATTAGCCGTAAATATGAGACCACAGTCAAGTCTAGGTCTTGAACCTAGGTGGTAAGTTCCATCATATGTGTTGGCGGATGGCATGAGGCCCTTCGACCCAAAATTGTGTCGAAACCCATGGCGAAGACTATGGAGCAAGAACGGCGAGAGACGGAGGGGTCGTGCGAGTACCTTGTCAGGCTAGAGGCGTCCCAGGCGAGGGGTGCAAGGCGAAGAGTATCTGCCGAAGGAAGACGACTTCGCCATGGCAAGTTCGCCCCCGCGAGGGCCGAAGAAGCCTTTCCGGCCCATCAAGCCTAGGGGCTATAGGGCTGGCGATCGCCCGACGGCCCATCAGGGGCCCATGAGCCTCCATAACATTATGTACCCCTGTAAATGTCCCTTTCGTAAGGGTAATCATGTAAATTCCCCTGTATAACCTAAACCCTAGTAGTAAGAACCTGTAATAGGGCTATAAATAGTCCCCTAGGGCCATGTAATGTGGGATCCCGAGTAAAAAATTCTGAAATTAATACACTTCGTTTCTTTCCAACCACTGTTGAGTAACCACGTCTTTCGACGTATGCGGTTGTCGTTTCGACAACAATATGTAACTAAACAGCCACGCTCACTAATTGCATACAATGTGGACCGCCTCTTCCTTATCCTTTAATTCTTTTTTTCCATATATTATTTGAGATAACATGTAGTATATAAATAATAAATAAACTACTATAACTTTTAAATTATATGTACAATTTTTTTATTCGACCACAATTATATTCTTTACAATTAAATCAAATCATATTTACTATATTTTTATTTAGAAATAATAATAAATATGATTTTGATCCACGATTTGACCAGTTGGTTATATCTCACAGACAAAAAACACGAAAAACATAGGTTATAGTGTCATATATCACATTATAATCATAAATAACTAAAATTAGATCTAAGATGTTTGAAAATAAAGTTTACTAAATTTATTGTTTACCATTAACTTAATTTATGATCTATATTAACTATACTTTAATCTGTAAAATAAAATTATATTTTAGGTCATATTTTTCTTCTTTGTCTGTAATCCAAATGGACATGAAAATTATAAAAAAAAAATGACAGTGTGGAGTATATATCACTATATATTCTTTATTGGTTATAATAATATGTACCACTAAATTAGATTTATAATATCAACAAAAAAACATGTCATATCTTTGCGCTTTACATGACATTTGAGAATAATAACAAATCGTGAAAAAACAATTTAATGATATGGGTAATATCATCACATAAATATGCTTACTATGTAGTGTGCACTCTATTCGGCCCATATCAGTTCACAAATATGCACGACTGGATTAGATTTACATTATCAGCAAGTAGCAAGTCACAACCTTGCATGGCAATTGAGAATTACGAAAAATCATGATAAAAATTAACAATATGGATTATATGATCATATAAATATACTTATCATGTGGATTCCAATCTATTCGGACTATTTGGGGATAATCTAAAATGTCAATTCTATTTACCAAATCATGTATAAGTTGTACGTTTTGTAGACTACACCCTAAATAATAAGTAAAATAACGGATGGAGTACATGTCGGGTTTTCTACCCTTTGATTTCTATAAAATACGTATGGTGTGTGGGTATTTTGTATATACTAAGTTTGGTTAATTAGGGAACATAAACAATACTAAAGTTATATATATAAGAATTCATGCATTAAAAATACACTTCATAATAAGAACTTACTTAACAAAAGTATACTTTAGTCTATGGTGCTTAAATATTTATAAATTCTCTAAACATACTAATTATTTCTGCTCTTATTTCAAACTAAATTCATTTTCTCCACATAATATAAGAGATCGTATGAGAAAAAAAAGGGGAGGGAGAAGAAGTAAATAGAAGTATGCCATTAAACAGATAAAATAAAGACATCTATAACATACAAGAAAATTTGTTGATTAAGGTTTATAAACTCCAAAAGTAATATATGCTAATTTCTTAAAAAAAATACACACACACATGGTACACGTAATAGTTCCATATGAAGCAGCACTATTGTTGTGAAACAATAGTTTCTCATAAATTAAAAACCACACGGTTTAAATAATTTTTGTTTAGAATTTATATGTTGAAAGGTAATTAGAAGAAAACTAAAAGCGACGTTCACAACAATCTCAAACAAATTATTGATAAAAATATGTTCAGGATAGAGTAAAAAAACATTTTAAGAAATACTCATCCACACATAAGTATTCATAATTAAAATTCAAGCAACATTAAATAAGGTGCCCCGCGCATGTGCGCGGGCTACCTTTCTAGTTATGGAAAAAAATAAAAGCTATAAACATTATCTATAATTTATCTACATATTAAATGTGTTGTTTTGTGATAAATTTAATATTAAATTTGTAGTTTTGTGATACACCGAGTTAAATCTATAGTTCTGTGATAATTTGATCGTAGTATCTATAGTTTTGTGAAATTTACTCTTAAAATAAATATATACTGTACTAACTAATTGCTTCCATGATACATACAAGCTGATGCAATGCAGTTGTATTGTACGACAATTAATACGTCGATTAAAGCATCACGAGCACATTGCTCGATCTGAGTCAACTAAACATGTGCAGGTGCAGCATGACCACACTATACTGCTCATGGGATTTTGTTAAAAAATTTTAATTTTTTTCATAACCATTCGAATAATATACAAGATCGAGATAACTTAAACATGTGCAGGTGCAACCACACTGTACGGCTCATATGATTTTGTTGAATTATTTCATATTTTTCATAACCATTTACGTATCATACATTCCCTTGAGAGTGTATGTCCCCTCAAGAGTTTACAATAGTTCCCGCTGTTCATACAGCTCTACACATCCGCAGTGGAGCCACCGTGGCGACACCCGGCGTGATGCGCCGCCGCTCGACGACGGCGACGGGACGCCGATTCACTGTGTTCTACGAGCAACGCAAGAACAGCCAAAGAGTGGCCAAGTAAAATTACTACATTGAATATTGTAAGAAACTGCACCTAATAGAAGTGTAATATAGCTAAACCAGAACAAAAAGGAATCTGGCAAGCCAACTTACCTTATAACCATACTTCGGGCTATCATCTGTACTAGCAAGCCCTTGGTTGCGCAGCTGTGCTGTAGCATTAGCATCCATAACAATGGAATTTACCCCAGCCTGCAAAAAGAAATATACATTACAGAAAGGAAACAAATGTAGCAACTAAATTATATCTTATAAATTAAGCAGAACGCTGGCCCAATATAATGAAATACCAGTAGCATATCAGACTAACAGAGATATCAAACGAATAAAAAAAGATTCAGGATTAACTTCCACACTTAGTAGGAATGAAAGACAACCTTGAAGCGTGCATTCCTAGCCTTCTGCCTCGCTTCTTCCATTGCAGCATCAAAACCCTCCCGATCCACACTCAAGCCATAGTCAACTGCCATGACCTATGGAATATGAAATAATAAGAAACGGTATAAATAGAACATTGAAGCTTTATAGATCTTTCAGGTCAGAATATGGACAAACTAACCTCAGTCAGGTCAACTGGATAGCCATAGGTGTCCCACAGGACAAATGCATCCTGAAATAAACAATGTTTGCAACATATGAAAGAAAATATCATAAATAAGCTTGAAAAGTTCAACAGAAAAAAGGCAAAGTATGGAAATCCATAGAGAACTGCATGTTCATTCTTAAAATGAGGGTCAAGAGGAAAATCACAATTTCTGGAAATTGTGCAAAAACATATCAAGTTTGTTATGTGGCAGTTAGACCTGTGAACTTCAGTAAGTTTATTTGACACCATGGTCGACTGGAAGCAAATCCTCCAAAAGTCACAGAAAAGTATATCATTTTTGTATTGTACAACAAACACAAACTGGGCATAAATGGATAATGCATTCCTTCCATTCTTATTTTCATTATCATATTTGAGTAGTTCTGTTTGACATTGTGGTGGATTATGATAAACCTCATTGGGTGCAACTGCTTTCAGACATTTTTAGTGTTTGGGAAATAACTTATATTTTATTCTAAGCTGCAAATGAATATTATTGCATTTTGAAAATATGTAGCAGCGAGAGACATGACTGCTGGATAACATGATGTGCTAATCTTAATTTGATTTGCAAAACAAACTATAATGATTACAAATTCGAATTTCTACAGAAACTTCAAAAATAAGCACAACACAGTGACCACAAACTGAGCCTAGGAAGAATAAGTCTGGAATCGCAATTTGAGGGGGCCCCATGGTTTCCCATACTTCCCAAATATTAGAACAGCTAGTTAGGGATATTCTATAGTGGAAGGACCTGTTCTGGAAAGTGAACACACCAAGAAAAGCCTACAAAAGTGCAGTCCTATTGAACCAGTACAAACTAAAGTAGTAAAGTGTGCTTGATAACTTTGTTATGTTCATATAGCAGCATTGCACAAGTTTGCAACACAAAACAAATGATGGCACAATAACCCATCTAGATAACTTGTACTACCTCTGTTTCAGGTTATAAGACGTTTTGACTTTAGTCAAAGTCAAACTGTTTTAAGTTTGACTAAGTTTATAAAAAAAAAGTAGTAACATTTTCAACCCAAGACAAATTTATTATGAAAATATATTCAATTATTGATTTGATGAAACTAATTTAGTATTATAAATATTACTATATTTGTCTATAAACATAGTCAAACTTAAAACAGTTTGGCTTTGACCAAAATTAAAACGTCTTGTAAGCTGAAACGGAGGGAGTAGTACTTAGGGAAAAGGAACAAACATCTTCCAGTGAAACTAGAGTGAGCTTAGGACGACAAAATAACCCCTTTAAATGGCTTGGACTACTTGGGAATACAGAATAAATATTTTCTAGTGAAAAGAAAACTATAAAATATCATGCAATTCAGAGAAAAAAGAACTTGCCTGTCCACTAAGTACTGTTCCTCCACTTTTTTTAACAGCATCTGCAGCTTTCTTAAATTTTTCAAAACCCTGAAATTTTTCACCAATAAAACAAGTAACATCAGTTGTAACAGTAATGCACCCTGTAGGAACTGCCGTTCAATATGACAACGATAACTGGAGACATGGCTGCACAATAGAATTTGAATGGTGCAAACCGAAGCAAATTGAACTGCCAGTCACAATGGCACAAAAAGGTCGAAGAAATGCTTGTTGAAGTTGATTGTATCCAACCTATTGCCCATGACGGCAACAATTATCCTAGATAAGGTTATAATCCATGTGTTCCTTTGGAACAAGAGTAATCGTGATCACTAAGCAGGTCACATTATTCTAATACTTAACTCTTCCAACTTTTGCACAAGCAAAATCATAGTTTACAGAAGAATATTACCGGGCCCTAAGACTATGAAATATGAATATTAACAGGGATCAAGCAAAAGAATTCTTTGGTGTGAATGAGTAAAAAAAAGGCTTCAACAAAATCAGACCCAACTGCATTTATAGTTCAGTAATGGGTTATTTAGTCGCCAGCCACACTTTGCCACCTACCTTTGCTAGATTGTTCTCAAAGCTTTCCTCTTCATCTTTAATTATATCTTTGATCTTCTTTTCATTGTCCTTCAGCTCAGGGAATACATCGCCCATCAGTTGGACAAATACATGTACAAGGCTGTCCAAGTATGAAAATTTTAACTTAAGTGATAGAGACATAAGTTCATGTAAATATGTTTCTAAAAGCTAAACAGGGTTATTGACCCACTACCTTTTATTATGTATAAGACTAATATGACCACAAACAAGCAAGTGGTTTGAGTTGTGAATTAAGACCTAAGACCCAGCTGAAAAGGGAGTCTGAAACGATTATCTGAATGACTTAATACCAACTAGCTGATTTTAGCACAAATCTATGATGGAAACGTCAATTTTGCGTTATCAACACAAAAGATCTATTGTGACTCCTATATCATGTTACTAGCACTCCATATTAAAAAAAAAAGCTATGCAAGCACATTGTTCAGCATAAAGGCATGGTGCATAACGCAGATAAATCATTGTTCTTACGAGCTAAAAAACCCTTGCTTTGCCTTCAACTTTTGATGACCAAAGTGAACAGCACGCCTAAGAATACGCCTCAGAACATATTCTCTGCCCTCATTTCCTGAAGAAGTAACCATATTAGAAACAAATATATATAATTGTGCGACAAAGTGATGCTGTTGAAATTAACAAATACATATAAGAACATAGAAGTTATGGGTTTGGCAGTTTGGAACTGATGTTCTTTTTAGTTATTCACCATCCTTAGCACAAAGGTTGACCTAGACATGTATTGGTAACAGGTAGTATAAATTTTGAGGAATATCAGTGTAGAATGCAAGAAAGCAAGATGTTTATTCCTCAACAAGGCATTTACGTGTAGAAAACTAAACAGTACACACCTACCAGGTTGAGAACCATCAGCAATAGCAAACGGAAGGGTTCTTATGTGATCTGCAACTACTCTGTAAGCCATATCAACTTTGTCAACATCTTCAGGACCTACTTTACCCGAGTATGATGGAATTCCATTGCCAGCCAACTGCATTTATATATATGGATATCAAATTATTAACATATATCATGTACTTAACAATAATTGATAAGTAAATCAAACATAATTTAGATGAGAAAAGCATGAAAGCAACTGCGAGTGTGCATATAGTCAACCTACTTGGTGGATGGCATCAAATATTGGCATGAATACATCTGTGTCGTAATTGCTCATTTTATTCTGAAGAATGGAAGTTAAACGTTCAAATCCCAACCCCATGTCAACATGTTTTGCTGGTAAAGGTCTCAAGGTACCATCTGCTTCCCTATTGAACTAAGATAAAATAGAATAAAGTATGTGTCAGTATACGAAAACAAATAGATAATTTAGGACATCATGTACAAATATAACAGAATAGTTGCGGACAATGTAAAGCTTTCTCATCCACAAAAAGGGCAATAGTAAAAAGTAGCATGCTAACCTGAATGAACACAAGATTCCATATCTCAATACAAGTGGGGTCATCATTGTTCACTAGGGAAGCAGCATCACGGTTGCCAACACGATCAAAATGAATTTCAGTACATGGCCCACAAGGACCAGTATCACCCATCTCCCAGAAATTATCCTGTTGAAGTTGAAAATGTTTGCTAATAAGCAAATAATGACATGATGGCAATGATCAATTGAAAGACAATATGGCCCAACAGAAATTAATACATATATAAGTATAAAGGTTGTTATGATCTACATTGCCAAGAGCTTTCACCAATTACAAGAACTAACCTTGCAACCGAAAGGTAGAACTTTTTCTTTTGGTAGGTATTTCAACCATATGTTCTTCGACTCAGTATCAGGAGCAAGTCCAGATTTCTCATCACCACCAAAGTAAGTCGCATAAATTCTATCAGTGGGCAATTTGTACACCTGCATTTAGCAACCAGTAAGAAGGCCGCTTATATTTGCATAGATATACAATTATTTTCAGAGCATTTTTCAAATTTTGTTTATTCAGGTGTTCTTAGTCCAAAGTCTTATATCATTATTAATAATACGACATGCAGTACTCAGACCAGTACAAGACTCCCAACAAATGGATTTTTACAGACTAGGTAGTACCTTTTTTTTTCCCAACAAAAACCGGTGCTACTGCCCAAATTGAAGTTATACGTGCAAATGCATCAAACAATCCAAACTTTCATCACAGGACATGCCAAATTGGTACACTTCCTAAATTCCAATCACTCACAGATAATACAATCTTTCATTTCACAACAAACACAGACAACAGAACTGCTTAATTAATTTCTGTCATGCCATCCCAAAAACCCAGGGCAACACCGCTAAACCCCAGATCAGTGCATATGCCCCCAATTCCACTGGACAGTCCCAAAATCTGCTGCTCGATGCAGTTCCATGTCAACCCAACCAAACTCATGATTCCAAATAGAATCGAATCAGATTCGCACAGCACATTAGCATCTGCACGAGAACAAACAGGGGATCTATGAGAGAGAGAGTAGGATCCGATACCTGGGTGAGGAGCTCCCAGGCAAATCCGATGGCCTCCTCCTTGAAGTAGTCCCCGAAGGACCAGTTCCCGAGCATCTCGAAGAAGGTGTGGTGGTAGGTGTCCTTCCCGACGTCGTCGAGGTCGTTGTGCTTCCCCCCGGCGCGGATGCATTTCTGGGTGTTGCAGGCGCGGCGGAGGCGGCCCAGCGGCGCGTCCGGGGCGGCGGTGCCGAGGAAGACCGGCTTGAACTGGTTCATCCCGGCGTTGGCGAACAGCAGCGTGGGGTCGTCGACGGGGACGACGGGGCTGGACGGCCACCGCGTGTGGGACTTGGACTCGAAGAAGGAGATGAAGGTCTCCCGCACCCGGCTCGCCGGCCACTCCGTCGAGGCCGCCATCGCCGGTGGCGCGGGGGCGGATGCGGCGGCGGAGGAGGAGGAGGAGGTGAGGTAGATGGCGGCGGATAAAACCCTAGTCGCGGGCGAGTGGGAGGAGGAGAGCCGGGGGAGGCGGCACGCGCGGCTTACCACGAGCATGTGATTTGGGGAGGATTGGGCACGGGGATGATGATTTAACGCTGATTTTGGAGAAGAGCTTTTCTTTTTCTTTTTCTTTTTTTATGCCTACGATATTTATTTTCTTTTTCTTGTCTAAAATAATGGCAACTTGGCCCACCTGCGCCGCCGCCGGCCACGGCCCCTCGCGCCTGCGCCGCCGTCGCCGCCCGTCCCCATCCTATACGACAGGCTAGTTTTTGGTGTTTGTGGGGTTGGGGAATTTTTTGGCTGGGCAAAAATGAAGTAAGTAGATCCATTGCCAATTGGGCCAAATACAATTGTGGTAATGGAACCAATAGAGGAGGGAGCCGGTCCATAACGATTGCTCTCTTTGCTTTATGGGCTGTTGGAGACATTTCTTAGTTTTCTGAATAGAGTAAGTTCACTTTCACTCCCTTAACTAGTTGCCGAATCTAACCCTCCAACTATTTAAACCGGTGCAATTTGACTTTCTCAGCGGTTTCACTGACGTGACGGTGTTGACAAACCGCTCTCCGGTATTGCGGTTTAGGGATACGAATGATATTTGGCCACTTGTTAAGAGAGTCAAAGTGGATTTATTCCTTTTTGAATACACAAATGAAATACTACATATATACCTATTTCTTGTAAGAAAAAATTGGTATACATCTCAATACCCTTGAATTGAAGTGAACCCAGCCCTAGTGTGATCATAAAGGAACAACACTACAAAAAGATCGAATATTCATCTAGAATCCAAACATCAGTAAGTTAAGCTTAACAAACATGTAGCAAAATCACATATATTTTCCACAATTTATTTTAAGTGGAAGCGGCAAGAATACTGACGAATATATTAGAAATATAGAGTTGACTCTGTTTATAAAACCATACAACTATACGGTATGCTAAAGCAAAATAGGCAAAAACTTTACATAGAAGACAAAAAAAAGCCTGAGGTAAAAATGACTACGAACAGCAGAAGGCCGAGGGAAAAGCAAGACCATAAGGCGAAACCTCCAAGGCGGTGAACAACGACATAAGCTGATGTCGACGCCTGTCCAACAGCTGGACTGGGTTTTCATGGGGAGAGAATCCACAAGGCACCCCCTCTAAGGAGGAAACGGCACCTGCAGGCATCGATATTGCCGATCCTGGACGACCAGGCGGGCTTTCGCCCCGGACTCCCTCAAAGGTGCAGGATCTCCAAGAAGCAAGAGGAAAGGAACTCTCGCACCATGGGGTAAGCACACTGCTCCAAACTCGACACTTCAACAAGTTCACACAACCACAGGGCGCGTGAAGCACTAGCGAGGCCTAAGAGCCCTAACTACAGACAGACAGGACCAACACCGCGGACAAACAAACTGCTCGAGCACCGAAAGAGCACGGCCAGATCTGGAGGCAGACGGCCAATGGAAGGGGAGGCACCAAGGAGGCATGGTCGGCCTGGAGAGGAACTGAGATCTGAAGAGAGGGCACAAAGACATCGATGTCAACCATGTTTCCGGCGAGGAACTCTGGTCTTCGCAGGACAAACCAATTAACTTCGGCGATCACCTGCGACTTTACCACCAGCGCAGAGAGAGGAGCACTGGGGGAGGGCAAGGGGATGGCACAAGGTCTCCCTAACTGCTTGTCCCGAGAGGCGGCACATAGAGGAAGAGAGAAGGCAGGTAGAGAGAGAGAAAGGAAGAGAGAGGGTGGCTTCAAAAAAAGGTGGTGGGTGGTGGGGGGGGGGGGCAGCCGGAAGAACCAACACACCCCCCAGCGGGCCGACGCGCGCGCCGACCCGAAGCCGGAAGCCCGCCGCCCACTGTCAGCCGCACACACCCGTTGAGCGCCGGACTGCCGGCCACCACGAGCCGCAACGACCACGCCGCCACGCGCCGCAGCAGCCACCGCCGAGGACGTCCTCCGTCGTCGTCATCTGCTGTTTGCGTGTCGAAGATCGGTGGCGGCAAGGCTGGATCTTGCCGTGCCTTAGCCTGGAGCCTCTCACGCCCCGCCAGCGAAACGTCGCTTCCCCCGCATCGAGAAGGGGTGCTGCCACGAGGAGGCCGCCGCCCGCCGCTGAGTTCCTAGCTCGCCCACCGCGCTTTGCCAGCGGTGAGCTCCAGCGCGGTGAGGTAGGGTGGATAGGGGTTGGGCGGTGGCGGTAGGTTTTGCCCCCATGTCGCCTACGTGTGGACGAGCGCTGGGGTGGGGATGGGGGAGGGGGAATTAAACAGGCCGTAAGTATCAGCATGAACTGCTCGGTAGTGCGCGTCGCCGCGTCGGCTTCATTTACAAAGTAACTTTTCTATTTTTCCGATGGAAGTTCCCAGGAGAAGCTACCCAAAGAAACTTGATCCATCAAATACAAAAAAAACGAAAACTGCTGCTCTGCCTAACTTGCAGTTATGCTCGGCAATGCATCAAACGACTCCAAACTTTCCATCAGTACGGGACATACCACAAAGTGGTACACTTTCCCAAATTCCAATCTCTCGCGCAAATAATACAATCTTCCATTTCATCAAGAGAGAGTAGGATCCGATACCTGGGTGAGGAGCTCCAGGCAAATCGATGGCCTCTCTCTCTTGAAGTAGTCCCCGAAGACCAGTCCCGAGCATCTCGAAGAAGGTGTGGTGGTAGGTGTCCTCCCGACGTCGTCGAGGTCGTGTGTCTTGCCCCCCGGCCACCAGATGCACTTCTGGGTGTTGCAGACGGCCGGGATCTGT
>CM020188.1:5495068-5512121 GCA_009805545.1 Oryza longistaminata | reverse complement strand
ATGGCAACCGTGATCCTAAATAATCGCAGCTTGGCGAGCCACGAAACCGAAACTTTAGGGAAACCGATGCATAAATTTCGGCAGGGCTTGCCCAACTGAAAATTTCGGACAGAACACTCATAACTTCTTTCGTTAAAAATTCTCCTCCCGGTTTAATATCTTGATGTTTTGTACTGATCTCGTACATCAAGGAGTATATTTTATTATGTGTCTATTTCATGTTTTACCCCATATCAAATACTTGCCATGTGCTTGAATTATTCAATATTTGGATGTATCATTTGATCAACGATCAGATGCATAGCACGCTAGATTCGAATCTTTTCTTCTTTTTTTTACGTGGCTCGTGCGTTTTTCTCTCTTGCACCGTGAGGCACGAGAGACTATGCAACAGCTTTAAATTAAATGGGTGCATGCAATAAGGATAAAAATCTAAATAACCTTATAAATCGAAACGTCAACCATTGCCATGCTTTGGATATAAGGCTATAACGTCAACAAATTTTATACGGAACGGAGTAGCAATATAATACTACATGATAAGAACCCTTGTCCAAATTTGTGATGCAAATTGTGTCAAAGGGAGTACTATACTTTTGCACGTAACATGGAGTATTTCTCTAGAAGGGTGAATAGCCAAAGCGGTCTCCAAGTTTCATTTGAGGCTCAGTTTAGTCTTTGATGTTTCAATCTATCCAAATTAATCCTTTCAAGTTTTCATTTTAGTTCAAACTTATCTTGAACCCAACAACTCTCTTCATAAATGACACTTATACCCTCATCATTCACATATATAAGAGAAAAATTGCATGCCTTGAATTTTTTATAGATAATACATATTATATTATGTAAAACGAAAAAAAATTATGTACTAACAAGTGTATACGATAGCAATTGCTTAAGTTCATGTGCACATGTTGAATAATGGGAAGTACATCTGTAATGTTGTTTATTCATGTTGGCTTTCTCTTTTTAGTATATAGATGTATATAAATTAAGGGCAAAAAGAACATTTCCAATAGAAATATTGACTAGAAATAACCATATGGCATATTAGTGGACCCAAGGATAATTTCAAGCCAAACAAATATTTTGAATGACCTATGTGGACAAAATAAAATGTAAAGGACCAATTGAGCCTTCGCTGAAACTTGAGGGACTAATAGATATTCACCCTTCTTAGAACATGCAAACTTGTGAATTTTTTCCCTCTTTCTTTTTTTTTTCTCCTTATGAATTATATATAATATTATATATGGCATGCTTTCGAGCTCTTAATGATAGGTTTTTACAAATTTTAATTCAACGGTAATAATATGCTCATGGTGGTGGCTATGCATGAACGAGCTCATGCGTGTGTTCAGAATTCAGAGATCATATATACGCCTTGAGAGAATTCTTGTGTGTATGCTTGCATTTTTGCGAAAACCTGAGCACAACTAGTTATTACGCAACAACCTGGGCATGTGTTCAACTCATGCTGGGCATATGGCCTGGGCATGCAAGCACATCATTATCCAACGCTGTGTATGCCATGTCGATGTGTATGGCTATCTTTGTGGACGACAGGTGCCGAGAAAGACGGCACGCAACAGTAAGCACAAGGAAGAATGACACTCGACACAAATAAAACATAACATCTGGAACATCTCTGAATTAAGCCACTATGCACAGATAATCAACAGACTTACGAGCACACGAGTTCGGTATAATAACAAGTTAAATTTGCCATTTTGATAAACCAATACGATTAAATGTAGCCCGTACAGAAGTGTATCGGTATTTGGTAACATTAATCAACCTTTTTTGGCTTTCACGTTTCGACATGATATAAAACTTCTGTAAGGAGCAAAATGGTCACAAACAAGCATCAATAGGAAAAAAAAAAAAGAACAGATGGAGACTAGGTATCCAAAAGTTAGACCAGCTTCATTGAAGCTATCTGGGTAGCAACCTCCATAGCTTCCTTTAGTTGAGAGGCCTCAGTTCCCTGCATTGCATAAATTTACAGATTTTATTGCGTGATATAATCACAGGGATTTCACCAGGATAACTCATGTGTAAAATTCAAGATTTGAAGGGTACGATTGCTCACCTGGCCCTGGGCAATGCCATTCTTACCACCACCTCCCTTTCCTTTGAGGGGCGCAATCGACGGTGTCAACCAATCCAACACCTTCAAGCTGTTAGCAGCGCTGGGAGGCACACCAGCATAAATGACTGCCTTATTCGTGGCTTCATCCGTGCTGAATAGCATGATTGGCAAATCCTGGACAAGACAAACCCAAAAGTTCAACAGCACTACACTTGACAATGGAAATAAATAATCTTAGAAATTAATTCTGTTATAGTAGCACATTTTCCCGCTTCAGAGTGGTTGGCACCTTAGCTAACTAGTTATGGATTTGCGGTCAGCACCTAAATCATAGATACGGTCGGCACCTATGAGGCCTTCACAACTATAGCATTGACATGAGCACCAATTTGTGGTCGACATTTTAGCAAAGTAGTAGTGGATTTTGGCTGGGGAGACACGAAAGAAGGAAACAGTATCTTGCATACAGAATAGAAAAAAAAATTCTCCTATAAAACAAGGCAAGACGAAGAAAAAGGCATTGAATTCAAGGCTGTCTCTGCTACGCATTGTTAAATAATAGCATGTGGGCACCATTGTACGACCATTAATATAATAGGAACTAGGAAGTTTGCATATAAAGTTGTCTAATAGATGGCATATCAATTCACTTGGATAAAGCATGTTCTTGCAACAGTCAGATGAAAACATAAGTCCTGACCTTCTGGTCCTTGACTTTGATAACTGCTTCCCGAATAGCACTTGTGTCAAGCCCCACATCTACATGAGCAACGCAGAAGCGCTTTCCTTCAGAAAGAGCAGTTTGGGCAGCATCTATTGCAAACTTCACAGCTTTCTGGATGTTCTCCTCGCCCATTTTCTTCTTGGCCTTCCTAAGTTCATCCTACAACATCCAACAGCTGCAATAAGCTCCAAAATCAACCAATAATGGAATACCAGATAGCCGAATACCACATATTGTTCTGTTCTTTCAAGGTAACAGCTCATAAAGAACATGTACAGACCTCCAACTTCGACACCCGGCCTTTAAGATCAGCTTTTCTTGCAGCTGGAATTAAAGCTGTATCAAGCTTGCTCTTGATGGAAGCAATCGTCTGGTAGAAACATCACTTTTAGATGGTGATCCAATATAAAATAGATCAGCAGAAACAACTCCAGTGCAATCAATTTTAACTACCCTTTATCCATATAAAGAGTAGAAAAATAATATTTCTACTGGAGAAGACTTACATCAGAGAACATTTAATGAATGTCTAGTGCATTAAGCACCAACAATGCAATTGACATTTGAAAGATACAAACACAAGACAAAGGCATATAATACCTTTTCCAATATAGCTCCCTCCAATTTTGATGCTTCATTGATTTCAGAATCAATAGATGATGCATCCTTTATAGCATCAGAGGCATGTTTAGCAGTAACAGCAGTGATCCTCCTAACACCTTTAGCAATACCCTCCTCGGACAAGAGGGCAAATGCTTCTGCCTCGCTAGTGTTTTTAATGTGTGTACCTGATACAGTTAAGTTTAGTAAATATAACCATGGGAGGTAATACGTTCCAGACAGAAGAAAATATACCGCCACACAGCTCCGTTGAAATGGATAGCCATTCTTTGCTTTCAGGATTGGCAAGCAGATCTTCCACTTTGCGACCAACTGATACAACTCTTACCGGATCAGGATAGATCTACAAATTTCAACATGTGAAATAAATTACAGGAAATAATCAACAGGCAAACTTTGTGTTTCATCATGTTTATTTCATGTTTTAGCCAACTAACAAAACTTACTTCACCAAACACAGCTCGTAGACCATTTATGCGCTTCGCATCTGCTAATTTTATTTCACGTGCAAATACTTCCAGTTTGTCTTTTATCTGTTGATTCACTATAGACTCAATTTTCCGCAAATCTTCTGGCTGAACAGGTTTCCCTGTTACAAACAAACAGTTTTGAGTCGCGCGGCTGAGGGAATACATGTGAAGAAGAATAAGAAAAGAACCATATAATACCATGGGAGAAATCAAACCGTAGCTTCTCTGGGAGAACAATTGAACCTTTCTGGTCAACATGATCACCAAGTATTTCCTGCATTAAAATGGTGGAATCAATATGAGGATGGAAGATAAAAGTGCAATTTTTTTCGATAAGCTTAAATTCAGCATACCCGTAGAGCAAAGTTCAGCATATGGGTACATGTATGGTTTGGAGCAATGAGAGCACGACGATCATAATCAACCTACCAATGGCAACATGAACATTCATATCTGATAAAGTGAATATCAGAGATCAACTAATTTGATGTAGAGATTGTATTAATAAAGAAGTGTCACCTTGCATGTCACTTTATCACCAACAGACAATGCCTTGGAACCTTTTGTAAATGAGCCCATATGCAGCACATACCCAGCAAACACTTGAACATTAGTTACATTGAAAGATCCGAAAGATCCTTCAATTTTCCCAGTGTCATATATCTGATGCAAGAAAAATCTTGTCATGTTTATAATGTACGGAGCAGTGACTTGCAAACAAATAGCATACACTGTATTGTTTATTATTACTAACGTTCAATTAGAAATATATTTGGGAAAATATATTGTATTGCATGAGCTCTTAACACTACCAAATGACTAGCTGAAAAATCATTGGAAGATGTACTAGGATGAAATATCAGGCAGAACCAACCGGTTGGGACCAAATACAAGCAAAAGAATATTGCAGAATTGGGACAGGGTGTACAGGTTGCTGTTAAGTACTACCTCCGTCTGAGAATTTAAGGTATTTTGCCCATATGATCCCTTATATTCTCAGACCGAGGTTGTACAAGTCAAGGACTACTGCAGAATGTTAGGACGACATACAGTTGGACTGCTTCAGATTGAAGGGACAAAGTAGAACAAACAAGTGGGGATTAACTACAAGAGGACTACTGCAGCTAATTGGAAAGACATACAAATTAAGAAACACTGAAGATTTCAACGATAAAGTAAAATAAATAACCACGGTAAGAATGTTGTACCTGACCACCCTGTTCAGCGTAGAAGCTTGTACTTTCCAGGACAAGGCCAAAGTCCTCATCACCAGATGCAGCACTTACATATTCTGAACCAGTGTAGATAGCCTTCACCACACTGTCATTGTCCTGGAAAAATGTTTTTAAGTTTGATAATAATCAGTATCCAAATGTGTTCTATGAGCAACGTAAGAACAGCTAAAGTGGCCAAGTAAAATTACTACATTGAATATTCTAAGCAACTGCACCTAATAGAAGTGTAATATAGCTAAACCAGAACAAAAAGGAATCTGGCAAGCCAAACTTACCTTATAACCATACTTCGGGCTATCATCTGTACTAGCAAGCCCTTGGGTGCGCAGCTGTGCTGTAGCATTAGCATCCAAGACAATGGAATTTTCCCCAGCCTGCAAAAAGAAATATAGATTATAAAAAGGAAAAAAAGGTAGCAACTAAATTATATCTTATATAAATTAAGCAGAACCACTGTTATTGAGTCGCCCGACTAATCACGATTAGTTGTAGATAAAGTCGGTCAAGCTAGTCAACGAGAGAGCCACGACTCAACCAAATAGCAAGTCGTGTGATTAGTCATGGTTAGTCGTAAAGTCGGTCATAGATTTGTCGTAGCAAATCACCAATTCACCATGCTAATTGGCTTATTGTGTATTTGTGTTTAGTACTTTAGTTTTCTTGACTTATTGTGTTGCTTTGCTACTCCATAGTCCATAGTTTAAAGTTTATACTGTATACATTGCTTAGCACAGTAGTATATATTGCATCCCCTGTAGCATGACCAAGTCGTGGACTAGTCGACCAAGTCAACGAGTCGGTCCAGGGGTACCTTGACTCGACTTTACAACTTGACAACCATGAGCAGAACGCTGGCCCAATATAATGAAATACCAGCAGCATATAACACTATCAGAGATATCAAACGGAGAAAACAAGATTCGGGATTAACTTCTACACTTAGTAAGAATACAAGACAACCTTGAAGCGTGCATTCCTAGCCTTCTGCCTTGCTTCTTCCATTGCAGCATCAAAACCCTCCCGATCCACACTCAAGCCATAGTCAACTCCCATGACCTATGGAATATGAAACAATAAGAAACAGTATAAATAGAACAATGAAGCTTTATAGATCTTTCAGGTCAGAAAAAGGACAGCTAACCTCAGTCAGGTCAACTGGATAGCCATAGGTGTCCCACAGGACAAATGCATCCTGAAATAAACAATGTTTCCAACGTATGAAGGAAAATATCATAAATAAGCTTGAAAAGTTCAACAGAAAAAAGGAAAAGTACGGAAATCCATACAGAAATGCATGTTCATTCTTAAGATAAGGTCAAGAGGAAAAGCACAATTTCTGGAAATTGTGCAAAAACATATCAAGTTTGTTATGTGAAAGTTAGACTTGTGAACTTCAGCTAGTTTATTTGACACCATGGAACTGGAAGCAATTCCTCCAAAAATCACAGGAAAGTATATCATTTCTGTACCGTACAACAAACGCAAACTGGGCAGATAAATGGATAATGCATTCCTTCCATTCTTATTTTCATTATAATATTTGAGTAGAGCTCTGTTTGGCATTGTGGTGGATTATGATAATCCTCACTCGGTGTAACTGCTTTCAGACATTTTGGTATTTGGGAAATAACTTCTATTTTAATATAAGCTGCAAACGTTAATATTATTGCATTTTCAAAATATGTAGCAGCGAGAGACATGACTGCTGGATAACATGATGTGCTAACCTTAATTTGATTTGCAAAACAAACTATAACGATTACAAATTCGAATTTCCACGGCAACTTCAAAAATAAGCACAACACAGTGACCACAAACTGAGCCTAGGAAGAATAAGTCTGGAAACTTCTTTAAGGGGCCCCATGGTTTCCCATACTTCCCCAATATTAGGAAAGCTAGTTAGGGATATTCTGTAGTGAGAGGACCTGTTCTGAATAGTGAACACACCAAGAAAAGAGAACAAAAGCATTTTCGGCCACACTAAGTCATCCATTCAACACAAAAGTGCAGTTCTATTGAACAAGTACAAACTAAAGTAGTAAAGTGAGCTTGATAGCTTTGTTATGTTCATATAGCAAGCATTGCAACATGAAAAAATGATGGCACAATAACCCATCTAGATAACTTGTAGTACTTGGGAAAAAGGAACAAACATCTTCCAGTGAAACCTAGTGACTTGATAAAGAGGACGACAAAATAACCCCTTTAAATGGCTTGGACTACTTGGGAGTACAGAATAAATATCGTCCAGTTAAAACAAAACTATGAAATATCATGCAATTCAGAGAAAAAGAACTTGCCTGTCCACTAAGTACTGTTCCTCCACTCTCTTTAACAGCATCTGCCGCTTTCTTAAACTTTTCAAAACCCTGAAATTTTTTACCAAGCACACAAGTAGCATCAGTTGTAAGTTGTAACAGTAATGGACCCTGTAGGAACTACCCTTCAATATGACAACAATAACTGGAGACATGGCTGCACAATGGAATTTGAATGGTGCAAACCAAAGCAAATTGAACTGCTGGAAAACAAAAAGGTCGAACAAATGCTTGTTGAAGTTGATTGTATCCAACCTATTGCCCAAGACGGCAACAATTATCCTAGATAAGGTTATGATCCATGTGTTCCTTTGGAACAAGATTAATCCTGATCACTAAGCAGGTCATATTATTCTATATTTAAATCTTCCAGCTTCTGCACGAGCAAAAACATACTTAACACAAGAACATTACCTGGCCCTAAGACTATGAAATATGAATATGAGCAACAAAATGCTTCAACAAAATCAGACCCAACTGCATTTATAGTTCAGTGAGGGGTTATTTGGTCGCCAGCCACACTTTGCCACCATTACCTTTGCTAGAGTGTTCTCAAAGCTTTCCTCTTCATCTTTAATTATATCTTTGATCTTCTTTTCATTGTCCTTCAGCTCAGGGAATACATCACCCATCAGTTGGACAAATACATGTACAAGGCTGTCCAAGTCAGAAAATTTTAATTTAAGTGATAAATCATTATGTATAAGACTAGTATGACCACAAACAAGCAAGTGGTTTGAGTTGTGAATTAAGACCTAAGACCCAGCCGAAAAGGGAGTCTGAAACGATTATCTGAATGACTTAATACCAACTAGCTGATTTTAGCACAAATCTATGATGGAAACGTCAATGTTGCGTTATCAACACAAAAGATCTATTGTGACTCCTATATCATGTTACTAGCACTCCATATTAAAAAAAAAAAGGCTATGCAAGCATATTGTTCAGCATAAAGGCATGGTGCATAACACAGATAAATCATTGTTCTTACGAGCTAAAAAACCCTTGCTTTGCCTTCAACTTTTGATGACCAAAGTGAACAGCGCGCCTAAGAATACGCCTCAGAACATATTCTCTGCCCTCATTTCCTGAAGAAGTAACCATATTAGAAACAAATATATATAATTGTGCGACAAAGTGATGCTGTTGAAATTAACAAATACATATAAGAACATAGAAGTTATGGGTTTGGCAGTTTGGAACTGATGTTCTTTTTAGTTATTCACCATCCTTAGCACAAAGGTTGACCTAGACATGTATTGGTAACAGGTAGTATAAATTTTGAGGAATATCAGTGTAGAATGCAAGAAAGCAAGATGTTTATTCCTCAACAAGGCATTTACGTGTAGAAAACTAAACAGTACACACTTACCAGGTTGAGAACCATCAGCAATAGCAAACGGAAGGGTTCTTATGTGATCTGCAACTACTCTGTAAGCCATATCAACTTTGTCAACATCTTCAGGACCTACTTTACCCGAGTATGATTGAATTCCATTGCCAGCCAACTGCATTTATATATACACATATCAAATCATTAACATATATCATGTACTTAAGAATAATTGATAAGTAAATCAAATATAATTTAGATGAGAAGAGCATGAAAGCAACTGCAAGTGCGCATAGTCAACCTACTTGGTGGATGGCATCAAATATTGGCATGAATACATCTGTGTCGTAATTGCTCATTTTATTCTGAAGAATGGAAGTTAAACGTTCAAATCCCAACCCCATGTCAACATGTTTTGCTGGTAAAGGTCTCAAGGTACCATCTGCTTCCCTATTGAACTAAGATAAAATAGAATAAAGTATGTGTCAGTATATGAAAATAAAAAAGAGATTATTTAAGACATCATGTACAAATATAACAGAATAAGTGCTAACAATGTAAAGCTTTCCCATCCACGAAAAGGGAAATAATAAAAAGTAGCATGCTAACCTGGATGAAAACAAGATTCCATATCTCAATACAAGTGGGGTCATCATTGTTCACTAGGGAAGCAGCATCACGGTTACCAACACGATCAAAATGAATTTCAGTACAGGGCCCACAAGGACCAGTATCACCCATCTCCCAGAAATTATCCTGTTGAAGTTAAAAATGTTTGCTAATAAGCAAATAATGACATGATGGCAATGATCAATTGAAAGACAATATGGCCCAACAGAAATTAATACATATATAAGTATAAAGGTTGTTATGATCTACATTGCCAAGAGCTTTCACCAATTACAAGAACTAACCTTGCAACCGAAAGGTAGAACTTTTTCTTTTGGTAGGTATTTCAACCATATGTTCTGGGGACGAGGTGGGATGGGTTGGACTCATCCCTGTTTTTGGGATGGGATGGTCCTATCTATCCGTTTGGCATGACGGATGGGATGGTCTTACTTTTTAAGGGATGGCCCACATGTCAGCGAGAGAAAAAAGTGTGTTGGGTTGGTCCGCCAGTTTTTGAGGGACCATCTATCTGTTTGGCATGAGGGATGGGATGGTCCTACTATTTAGGAAATGACCCACATGTCAGTGAGAGAAAAAAGTGGGTTGGATTGGATCTTAGGGGAATATTCCCTACCAAGGACCATCCCATCCCCCAAACCAAACATCCTAAAAAATGGGTTCAACACAACCCAACCTATCCCAACCCTTGAATCAAACACATGCTAAACAGTACACACTTACCAGGTTGAGAACCATCAGCAATAGCAAACGAAAGGGTTCTTATGTGATCTGCAACTACTCTGTAAGCCATATCAACTTTGTCAACATCTTCAGGACCTACTTTACCCGAGTATGATTGAATTCCATTGCCAGCCAACTGCATTTATATATACACATATCAAATCATTAACATATATCATGTACTTAAGAATAATTGATAAGTAAATCAAATATAATTTAGATGAGAAGAGCGTGAAAGCAACTGCAAGTGCGCATAGTCAACCTACTTGGTGGATGGCATCAAATATTGGCATGAATACATCTGTGTCGTAATTGCTCATTTTATTCTGAAGGATAGAAGTTAAACGTTCAAATCCCATTCCTGTGTCAACATGTTTTGCTGGCAAAGGTCTCAAAGTACCATCTGCTTCCCTATTGAACTAAGATAAAATAGAATAAAGTATGTGTCAGTATATGAAAATAAAAAAGAGATTATTTAAGACATCATGTACAAATATAACAGAATAAGTGCTAACAATGTAAAGCTTTCCCATCCACGAAAAGGGAAATAATAAAAAGTAGCATGCTAACCTGGATGAAAACAAGATTCCATATCTCAATACAAGTGGGGTCATCATTGTTCACTAGGGAAGCAGCATCACGGTTACCAACACGATCAAAATGAATTTCAGTACAGGGCCCACAAGGACCAGTATCACCCATCTCCCAGAAATTATCCTGTTGAAGTTTAAAAATGTTTGCTAATAAGCAAATAATGACATGATGGCAATGATCAATTGAAAGACAATATGGCCCAACAGAAATTAACACATATATAAGTATAAAGGTTGTTATGATCTACACTGCCAAGAGCTTTCACCAATTACAAGAACTAACCTTGCAACCGAAAGGTAGAACTTTTTCTTTTGGTAGGTATTTCAACCATATGTTCTTCGACTCAGTATCAGGAGCAAGTCCAGATTTCTCATCACCACCAAAGTAAGTCGCATAAATTCTATCAGTGGGCAATTTGTACACCTGCATTTAGCAACCAGTAAGAAGGCCGCTTATATTTGCATAGATATACAATTATTTTCAGAGCATTTTTCAAATTTTGTTTATTCAGGTGTTCTTAGTCCAAAGTCTTATATCATTATTAATAATACGACATGCAGTACTCAGACCAGTACAAGACTCCCAACAAATGGATTTTTACTGACTAGGTAGTACCTTAGACTACTACACAATTTTATATGCACGGTCAACAACCAAACAGCATAACCAAACCTTATCACTCAATGTACCTTCCTCAATCCTTTGAATTTGCATTTTCAAGTTCAAATTGTAGCTCATTAGACCAGTGCGTAATCATGAAGTAACAACACTACAAAAAGATTTACGAATCCAAAACATCAGTAGACAGTTAAGCTTTACAGGGCACAGGCAGATTCCATCAGACTTGCAAAATCAGGCATATACTTTCCACAAATTTACAAAGTAACAGTTCTGTTTTTCAGATGGACGTTTTCCAGGAGAAGCTGACCCCAAGAAACTTGATCTATGAAACACAACAAAAACTGGTGCTACTGCCCAAATTGAAGTTATACGCGCAAATGCATCAAACAATCCAAACGTTCATCATGGGACATACCAAAACATACCAAATTGGTACACTTCCTAAATTCCAATCACTCGCAAATAATACAATCTTTCATCTCACAACAAACATACAGCAGAACTGCTAAATTAATTTCTGGTATGCCATCCCAAAAACCCAGGGTAACACCGCTAAACCCCAGATCAGCGCATATGCCCCCAACCAAAATTCCACTGAACAGTACCTAAATCTGCTGCTCGATACAGTTCCATGTCAACCCAACCAAACTCATGATTCCAAATAGGATTGAATCAGATTCGCACAGCACATTAGCATCCGCACGAGAACAAACAGGGGATCTATGAGAGAGAGAGTAGGATCCGATACCTGGGTGAGGAGCTCCCAGGCAAATCCGATGGCCTCCTCCTTGAAGTAGTCCCCAAAGGACCAGTTCCCAAGCATCTCGAAGAAGGTGTGGTGGTATGTGTCCTTCCCGACGTCGTCGAGGTCGTTGTGCTTCCCCCCGGCGCGGATGCACTTCTGGGTGTTGCAGGCGCGGCGGAGCCGCCCCAGCGGCGCGTCCGGGGCGGCGGTGCCGAGGAAGACCGGCTTGAACTGGTTCATCCCGGCGTTGGCGAACAGCAGCGTGGGGTCGTCGACGGGGACGACGGGGCTGGACGGCCACCGCGTGTGGGACTTGGACTCGAAGAAGGAGATGAAGGTCTCCCGCACCCGGCTCGCCGGCCACTCCGTCGAGGCCGCCATCGCCGGTGGCGCGGGGGCGGATGCGGCGGAGGAGGAGGAGGAGGTGAGGTAGATGGCGGCGGGCAAAACCCTAGTCGCGGGCGGGTGGGAGGAGGAGGAGAGCCGGAGGAGGCAGCACGCGCGGCGTACCACGAGCATGTGACTTAGGGCGGATTGAGCACGGGGGAGGATAATTTAACGCTGATTTTGGAGAAGAGCCTTTTTTTTTTTTTTGTGCCTACGATATTTTTCTTTTTCTTGTCTAAAAATAATGGCAACTTGACTGCCATGAAACCGAAACTTTGGAAACTGATACCCAAGTTTCTAGCAGGCTGACCAACTGAAATTTTCAAACAAAACTAGTCAGGGCTCCTTTGAATCACAGCAACAAAAACACAGGAGAAGGGTAAAAATATAGAATTCTAATAGAAATATAATAAGTGTAAAACAGATAATTAAAAAAACATAACAATAACCGTTTGATTAGGCCACAGAAAAAACACAGGAATCTAAGGAGAGATAAAGACTCAAAGATTTTTTACATGACGTTTTACCTCATGTTAATTTTCCTCAAAAAAATGCATGGTAAGATGTATTCCATAGCAATTTCAATTCCATAGGATTCCATATAATTAATTCCTTTGATTTAAAGGGCTATATAGAAAAATTTCTATAGAAATAAAAACCTCTAAATTTCCTATAAACTTTCAATTCAGTGAAATCCCTACAAAAACTAGGTGGTTCACCGTGCTTAGCTGCGAAAATTAAGTAACTTTTAATTTTTTTAATAGTCGAGCTAAAAGTAAAAAATTATCTTAGTTACTAACAACAAATAAAAATGGTTTGTCAAACTATATTCAAAGATAAATACATTTAGTAGACTTTGTATGAGATTGTAGATGAAATATTATATCTTGCACTTTGATTGTATGGATGAATATATGCTAAGCATTATAAAAATGATGGATATATATTCGTTAAAAATGTTGTGAAAAATAATGTGAAGGAAGATGATTGGATGTTGATTGGTAGAATTCAATGAATTATAGTTGCTTGCATAAATTTTGTTTGTAATTATTGCTAGTGGGATGATGAGGTGACATGTTTGCATGTTGAGCTTTAGAATCAGTGGATTATAACTTTATATAGTAAGATAGGATAGGATACCAAGCCATTGGTAGTAGTGATACATCGTGTCGTTTGTTTCCATCACGTTGCTACTTCCTATTGCTATCTTTCACCATTAATCCCCCTCCCAAACTGTATTGTTTCACGTTTGTTGCTTCGTGTAAAAAAAAGTAAAAAAAAGAGAGAGAGAGGTTGTAAAAAAAGAGTTGTGAGGAAATAAAAAATATATATATCGAAAAAAAAGACGAAGAAGGAGAAGAATATTTTGGCACAAGAAAGTTGTTTTGGGTGGTGTTATGGTAATCGTCCTTCTATCTTTTGGTGCTTTGGATAACAGCATTCACACCATTGTTTTGCGTGGTTTACGTCTCTTTGTACGAGTACCACAGCCCTCATTTGATCAGCCCACCTAGCTCCACATAAACCGAAGTTGGTCTTTCGATTCGCATCCTTTCAATCACATAATCACATTCGGTTACTGCCACACTTTGCACGCTCTCACAGTTCTTGAGATTGCATAAGAACATTGGTGAGTAAAAGGTAAGATTATGTGATACGAACCCGATGCCCTTGTCACAGGGGCAGAGGTGCAACAAATGGGGAATAATTGCATGCAACCTTGGCAGGTATAAAGCTAGGCACCCTCTTGCTGCTCGTGATAAACCCTAAGCTCCACTCGATACACTCACGTCTATGATTGGCCCGATCATTCGGTGAGTTGATAATAACTATGATTTGGAAGAAACGTTAACGACCAGACTACAACCGTACGAGACGTTGTTGTGTCGCGCCTTAGAGATCGATACACCTCTCCGTGGGCAATTGATCTTGCCGGTGCAGATCAACCTTATTCCTGCAAGCAAATCAAAGAAACAAGCAAAAACAAGATAAAAGCAATCTGAATTGCAAATAGGAATTGAATACAAATGATAAGTTGGGGTTCCGTAAAAAGCAAATCAGCGATCTAATCGATCACGGGATTACACGGCAAAGTAGCGAAGCTAAACTTTAATCTAAACAAAACCAAAGAAACCCTGAAGATGTACCCAGCTATTTAACGAGGTGGGAGGACGACCAAGGGGTCCCTAGGGTCCTGCTCCACTTGGTTAGGGCGCACCTCACATGGGCCCCATTTGGGTCGGGGTCCCCAATGAAGTTACAAGCCTATAGGCCCATTATAGGTGACGTAGTACCTTGTTTTTATGATTGCGGTCAATTCAGATGGAATTTGGAGATGAGGCTGGATCCCTTGGAAAGAGAACTCTGAGATCTTTCCATCAAGTACTATGATTGCGGTCAATTCTGATGGAATTTGGAGAAGAGGCTAGATCCTTTGGAAAGAGAACTCTGATCTTTCCATTAAGTACTCACAGGCCGAAAACAGAGCTCGTATGCGAATTTGGCGGGCGTTTGAAGTCAGCAATACAACAGGTGGCCGAATCGGATTCTAGCACTTGGAAGATTTGATCGTGATGGCTTCTTGTTGATCCATGATGTGAGCAACGATTGTATCCATAATAGTTATGGTCACATCATCTTCCCGTTCTTCATGTAAAACCGTCCTCAGTTTTTCCATATGGTGTTCATCGTGTAGTGCATGATCTTGCCCAGAGAAGTGTCTACAAGAAAACAAATGCAACAAACTATCGTTATGTAATTAGAAATGGGTAGAGTGAGGAGAAGCTCTGGAGGGAGGCTCCCAGAGCTTCGACTATAAAGTAAGCATTCGAGAAGCGAGATCCTTTCTTTTTGTTATTTAATTACTTGGTCTAAGTGAGATATATTTCCATCTTTGCGGGTTCATTGTTTAGTATTCATACTAAGTTCTCTAGTACTAGGACTTTGGATAAAGAAGGAAGTTCCTTCGCAAGTATTAGAGTAGTAACTAAAAACTTAGGCGTGGTGTCTAGGTTAGAGATTACATTTGTTTGTTGTATATCTCACGGATTTGTCAGAGGTAGGCGGCAGGTGGTGCTAGCCCTGAATCCCGTCCTAGTAATCCTCCACGTTCGGATACATCATAGAGTTATAGCCGGAACCACGCTAGCAGACTAGTAGGGGTCGGTGCCCGAAGCAACATGTAGGAAATTACCTTTACTTAGCTCAGATAATTAAAACACATAGAAAGTCCTCTCTAGACTAGCCTGCCTACCAATAGTTGTTGTCCTTGGATTGTTTTAGCCTTAGGTAGATTACACACGTTCCCTGAGTTCGATATCCTTTTGGGGTCACCCGAAGGTGAAATGCTATAGCGGTATTCCGTGCGCTTGTAGATTTATCTGTGGTCATAAGAAATACCAAAAGTTGGATGTATCGATGCCTTGGCAAACACTTTCCATATAATTGCAATCAAATATGTGGGGCTCTAGGTAGGCTTAAATATATAGCAAAGAAATAGCAAATGCTCAAATCAATAATGCAACGTTGAATAATCGTTCAAAATCAGTATTGTGTTGGTCCTGGGCTAGAATGTACTAGAGACGTGAGACTAGACACAAATGGTACCACAAGATATCACTAGAAACAATTCAAGCGCAACTCAAAGATAACAAATGTTTTTTTCCCTTTTCTTCCTCCTCCTCCTTCTTCTTCTTCTTCTTTTGCTCTTTTCTTTTTTTGGTGCGGCTTTGTTTTTCTATTTTTTAAGCACATTTTTGCCTTTTCTCTTTTTTCCTTTTCTTTAACATAAATCGACTCAAGGACCTCAATGCAAGATTACATGGACTCAAATGTAATTATGAAAATTATAGGGACTCAAATGCAAAAGCGCAAAACCTAAAACTAAAGTTATATCAAAAAGGAATTTTGAAGTTATGTCGTTTCTATTTTTGCAAACGAATCTCAAAACCGACGTAACACAAAATTTCATAAGGTGTTTGACCAGACACAACTTAGGAAGAATCGGACTTAGGGTGTGTTTAGTTCACGCCAAAATTGGAAGTTTGATTGAAATTGAAACGATGTGACGGAAAAGTTGAAAGTTTGTGTGTGTAGAAAAGTTTTGATGTGATGGAAAAGTTGAAAGTTTGAAGAAAAAGTTAGGAACTAAACCAGGCCTTATGGAGAGGAGTTGGCAGGTTCGGTCTACAGATGAAGTGGAGAGTCGGACTCTCCCCTCACAAAAGTAAACAACATCAAATCCTTTCCTTCTTTTCCTTTTCTTTCCTTGCCGAAACAAATTCGTGGAAACTGAATCCAATCTAATTTACGGCCCCGTTTGGTAGGGCTCCAAACTCCAACTCTATTAAGAGCTAGCTCCTGTTGGAGTTGAAGACTTGTTGAAAAGTATTTGGCTACCTTTCAGCTCTAGATCTGAAAAAAAGAAAAAAATTGAAAAAAAACGAAACCCAGACGCATCGCCGGCTGCCGGCTACGCCGGGGCGCAAGATCGGCTTACCCGGTATCGAGATCGCAAGCTGTCGCTGCCACCGACGACGACCTAGAGGGACCCCAAGC
>CM020188.1:5462260-5494741 GCA_009805545.1 Oryza longistaminata | reverse complement strand
TACTAAAAAATAAAGGGTAATGGGTCTTTTGGGGTGGAGTGAAGTTGTGGAGCAGCAAAAACCCAGCTCCACCCCCGTAGTTCATTTTCTAGGAGTAGCTCTGCTAGCTCCACTCCAAAAAGCGAAGGATCTGGACCGTTTGGCACAACTCTGGCTCCAGGTAAGTTGGAGTTGGGAGCTAGAGCTGTGCCGAATGGGGCCTACAGAACTCGCCCCCCCCCTTCTTCCTCGCACACAGGTGCACGGCAAAGTATGGGCAGGTCAGCAAACCCTAGATGCAACTGAACAACTCTAAAACCGACCGATAGAAATTTCTGAAAACTACAAAAATAGAACCCTGGCAGCGAGACGATTCCGTTTTCATAGGTCTTGACAACAACAAAGACACAGTGGCGAGAGTTACGACGGTGGTAGACGTGAAACGCTAAGACCAACAACACGATGAAACGATGCAACGCAAAACTCAACAAAGCAAAAACTAAAAAGACCAATACAATGACACAAAATTGGCTAGGTATGTTTTTTTTTGTATGGTTATTTTCTAATTATAGGTAGATAAAAACTCATTGAGCAATGATAGCTCTGATACCACTTGATAAATCTTGAGCTTCACTCGATACGCTCACAACTATGATTGGCCCGATCTTTCGGTGAGTTGATGATAACTACGATTTGGAATAAACGTTGACGACCTGACTACAACCGTACAAGACGTTGTTGTGTTGCGCCTTAGCAATCGATACACCTCTCTGTGGGTTGTTGATCTTGCCGGTGTAGATTAACCTTATTCCTGTAAGCAAATCGAAGAAACAAGCAATAAAAAGATAAAAGCAATCTGAATTGCAAATAGGAATTGAAAACAAATGATAAGTTGGGGTTCCGTAACGAGTAAATGGGCGATCTAATCGATCACGGGATTACACGACAAAGTGCCGAAACTAAACTTTAATCTAAACAAAACCTAAGAAACCATGAAGGGGTACCTAGCTATTTAAGGAGGTGGGAGAACGACCAAGGGGTCCCTAGGGTCCTGCTCCACCTAGTTGGGGTGCACCCTGCATGGGCCCCATTTGGGCTGGGGTCCCATATGAAGTAGTCTATTGGCTCATTGTAGGTGACACAACATCTTGTTTATGTGATTGTGGCCAATTCAGATGGAAATTGGAGATGAGGCTGCATCCGTTGGAAAGAGGACTCCGAGATCTTCCATCAAGTACTCACAGGCCGAAAACGGAGCTCGAATGCAAATTTGGCGGCCTTTTCAAGTCAGCAATGTAGTAGGTGGGCAAATCGGATTCCAACGCTTGAAGGACTTGATCGTGATGGCTTCTTGTTGATCCATGATGTGAGTAACGATTGTATCAATTGTAGTCATGGTCACATCGGCTCGCAGCTAGTACCCTCGTGGTGCACAGTTTACACCGGTGCCATTTGCTTCAAACCTATTATCGTGAAGATTGGGCCACCCTTTGCGAGTGAGTTTGCATCACAAGCTGACGATAGTCCACAACCTATTCCTTATATTTTGCGGTGCACATGAATACAATTACCACTATCAAGCTTAGCTTTGTACTGACTAAAGTGAACACAAACACTAAACACCGCTTCATGATCGATCTTTTCGAATATGAACAACAAAAATAAGAAAAACAAAAATCCATTGGGAGAATTGCAAATATACCACTACTTTTACCCCCTAACTCGAAATAGCCATTAAAAAAACAAAAATTGCAATTTTACCGCTGCAATAAAAGCTTCTATTTACCATTGCCGTTTGATGTGTGCAGTTAAGAGTAAAAAATAGTTCATAAAACTAATGTGAAAAATCAAGGAAATAATAAGACCTGTTTGTCCTTGACCAAGGATCGATTCCCTCCCTGCCTCTCTTCGGACCCTGGCAACACTCATTTGTTCTCTTTCCTCTTCGCCTCCTCTCTTCCCTAAGAAAGCCTAGATACCAAATCCCCTTACCTGTTCTTTCAAGTCGAGAGCAAATCATGTGAAAATCGGTCACAGGGAGGTACGAGATGGCAATGAAAAAGTTATAGGAGATGTATTTTGGCCGGTAGCAAGTCGAGCAGGCGGCAATGGTGGCTTGGACGACGGACTACGGAGGCGCACGCTATGACGGTCTAGTCAGCGGCTTGGGCAGCAGCAGGCAGCTGCGGCTTGAACGGAGGCAGGCGCTAAGGCGGTCAATTCTGGAGGCAGCTACAGCCAAAAACGACGACGGCGGAGGCGGGCGCTACGGTGATCGGTTCTGCAGGCTGTTGCGGTTGAGGAGGAGCAGCAGCCGGCCATCGTCGTGGTGACAACAACTGAGCAGCATGGACTACATCAACGGCAACAACATGAGGATGATTGTTAATCTTGCAATTTCATGGCAGCTATGACAGGGGCATTATTTTTTCTCTAATTTTCATAAAATCAAATCTTCTAACGGTGTTTGTTCAATCTGTCAATCTGATGGCAGCCAGTCTGGTTTCTAACTGTATTTGATAGCAAATATGCAATTGTATTGTTTTTAATGGCAGATTCACAATACCGATTCAAACCAATGGCAAATATGCAATTGGCCTAAATCCATTGGTTTCCACACTAATTCGTTTTCTGACCTATGTTATTGCTCCTCCCGTGGAACACAAATGGAGATGAGAGTTTTATGGCCTTACCCAGAAGGGATCTCAATTGGAACCATGGATGACCTCACCGCCTGCACAATACCCTCCTCTGGAGCCGCCATCACCATCTCTCCCTCTCTTTTTCTCTCTTCCTTCAAACCCTAGAGCTGGGTCAGCGACGACTACGACGATAGGGCGGTGTCGGGCTAGTGCATTTGGGCGGCGGCACATGTTCACGGGGACGGTGTAGCTCATCTCCTTGTGGTGGCGGGTCCCAGAGTTCACTGACGAGGTGGCAGGGGGACAAGGCGGTGTCAGGCTGGGGTGGCTAAGTAGCGGGGTGGCATCGAGCCATGGTAGCGGTTGGAGGTGGGCGGTGGCGCTCGATGGGTGGTGTTGTTGTCCGCAAGGCGTCGAACTGATGGATGGATGGATCGATTCAGAGAAATCCCCTCTCTGGATCTGACAGGTGGGGCTATGGACAAAGAAGTCCAAAAACCTGTGAAATAAATAAAATGGAATAAAAAAACCATGAATACATTAAAAGTGAAGAAAGTGGTACCAAATAGAAAAAATCGCAGACCCACGCTTTGCTGTAGGAATACTAAGCATTTCTCGATATATTTTTTCAATGATCAAGAGTAAAAAGGAAAAAAAATAATGAAACATGAAGGTTTATCTCTATTTATCATGAAACAAACAAGTGATACCCGCGCTTTAATGTGAAACATATTAATAAGTATATGTTAGATATTATAAAAATGATAGATAATTTGTTAAAATATTGTACAAATGATATTAGGGTGATAATTGGATATGCTTGCATGTTAATTCGTAGAATTAATTAAATAAATTGTGTATATATATATGTGTGTGTGTGTGTTTAGATTCATTGGCATTCATATGTGGACAATGCTAGAAAGTCTTACATTGTGAAACGAAGGAAGTATGTTTTATGCTTGCATGATGTTTAATATGTAATTATTGCTAGTGGGTGATGATGTGGCATGGTTGCATGTTGAGCTTTAGACTTACTGGGCTATAACTTTATAGAAAGTATAGATAGGCAAAGAAGACATACGGATTAGGTGGTAAATAAATCAAGTCGTGCGTATTAGATGGTAAATTCTTGCCAGCCCAGTCTTCGAAGATGCTCATAGGGGTAGTGTTTGCGTGCGTGTGTTCATAGGGGCGAGTGTGCGTGCGTTGTGAGTGTCTGCGTTGTACTGTGTAATTCTAAAAAAAAATTACCAGATAGGACACATCGTAGTACTACTAACTTGGACATGGGGGTCTGTCCATATTCGTAGTAAAGGTGTGTCACGTTCTTATATCCAGGACAGAGGGATAAGTGGTTTAGAATTTTGAGTAAATTTCACAAAACTACATATACTTTGGTTAAATTATCACAGAAGTACAGACTTAAGGTGATGCATCACATAAGTATAGATTTAACAATAAATTTATCACAAAACTGCAGTTTAAGGGAGAAAACAACTTTAGAAAAACAACACCCACAGAACCATACCGCGAGAGCCACTATTCACATCATCAGATATTGTTATAGTCAATTCAAATGGTGGTGGGGAGGGAGGAGGAGGGCATTTGTACCTTTTGAAGATGGCAGTGGAAGAGGAGGGCTCCCCGGCGAACGGGCACCGCAGTTCAGCGAGAGGGACCTACGTAGTGGGCGACAGGCTGGACGACGGTGCTCGCTCCAATGACGGCTGCATGCGGCGAAGGGGATTCAACGACGGTGGCCATTGTGGGATCAGTGGCGGCGCGGAGGAGATCGACGAGGCGGGCGTCGCTAGCGACTCTTTGCGGGAAAGATCAGAGGAGATCGATGAGGCGGGCAACACTGCGACCTTTGCAGGAAATATCGGCGACCCTGAAATTCCCAAAACTGAAGTGCTCACTTTCAGTGGATGGTCGCAACAGTAGTTCCCCCCTCACTTTCTCACTTTCAGTGGATGGTTGCAACAGTAGTTTCCCCCTACTTCGTTGACCGAAAAGGACTGGTCTGCGATCCACCTAAATGAAATGAAACCAAATCAACAAGAGTTAAAGAAAATAAAATACCGGTTACCTCCTAAATGCAGTATGAGCATTTATAGAAAAAAAAACACCATTCAGTTTGGATGTTTTGACCTTCAATTTCACAATTCAGACACTACCATAATGAGATGGTTTAAATATTACACAAGATGATGTCAGATACAGTGTACAGGAGACATGGTCAAATGTAAATCAGTAGTATCTTTCACCCTAAATTGAAGGCAGAAGCAGAATTGGATAATGATAATTCAAAATTTTATGCTAACGATAATTCAAAATTTTATGCCTTCATTGGATTGACTCATAGCGCATACAAATAGTATTTGGCCACAAATAAGGTACATGCAGCCAGTACAACAACATAAGTATGTATTATTTTTTATCTTAAACATAAGTACGCGTTTGATGAAATTAATCTACCCTGCAGAGTCATGTACCCAATAAATTTATCTAATAAAATCATAAGCATTACATCCATCCATCCATCAAATGCATGGAAAGAAAAACATAATAACCACAATCCTCCAACTTTAATTTAAGAGCAAGAGCCCAACATCAAACATAAATTTTCAGGTTTTGCCGTTCTTTTGAACCCTTCAAAATTATAATCCAACCAATTAGTATATAGTGAACAAAAATAGTACTACATGATTCAGTGCTAACCACCTGAGAGCAAGCAGCATATCAGCCTGAGGAAAGCAATAGAGAGACAATGTGCTTGTTGTGAGGGCAGACCTCCAATTGGATGCTCTTGAAGACAATCTCGCTGACGTTGATGCCGATGGCGGAGGGCGGAGTCCGGGTGAGCCGTGGAGGGCGGAGTCTTCTCCCTGGCATCGGTGGCTGAGAAAGTGGAGGAGAACGGAGGCGTGGTGAGAGCGGGATACAGCGGGTGCGGGAAGGTGGGGTTGGAGCGGAATTGGGGGAGTGGGCATGTAGCGGGGTGAATCAGGGAGGAGGTGCGGAGCCGTTGGATGTAACTCATCCTGTGAATTTGGACCGTTAGATGTGTCACATGATGAATGAGTAAAACCACTTGTTGAACTATTGGGTAAGATATATTATATTAAATTTGTAGTTTTATGATAATATGGTAAAATACACGTAGTTTTGTAAAGTTTGCTCTAGAATTTTTGTACGAATCTCAAAGCGATCGAACGATTTATTAGGTGTTTTATTATGTCACAGATGCCATATAGGGTGTGTTTGGATAATGCGAAATAGGGGGTGGGATTGGGATTAGTAAATGAACGAAGGGTTAGGATTAAATGAAAGACAGAGAATAAATGGTTAAGATATAAAGATATCTTTTGGTGGTTGAGAGCCAAACATTGCCATAGAGGGCGGCCCTTTCCTTTCCACCGTACGCAGAGAGGGTATTGAGTCGAAACAACAGTCGCCGAACTCGTCGGCAAAATCCCTCCGGTGAAGCTCCCAAACCCAACCACCCCTATCCCTCAATGCCGGCGGCGATGGCCGGCGGCACAGGCGGCAGCGGCGGCGGTGGTCGGGCCCTCGATTGCCGCAGCTTCTGGAAGGCCGGAGCGTTCGAGTCCGCCTCCGCCCCCTCCCGCGAGTTCCACGGTACGCCGCCCCCAGTCCTCTGAGCGTCTCCTTTCCTCCCTCTAGTTCCAGCCGAACTTCGATGCGAATTGCGCTGCTGATGCTGTTTCCCGCGGTTGCAGATGCGCTTGAGGCAGGGGATTTCGATCGCGCGCGCGTTCACCCCAAGTTTCTGCACACCAACGCGACCTCTCACAAGTGGGCATTCGGAGGTTGGTGCCCATCTGACTTCCTTACCACTTCTGCTGTTGTAATTTGTTGTGCCTTCTCTGTGTGGTGGTGAAATCTGGTTCACAGTTTTACATGCTAGGGATGAGTTTGTTGGTCCAAATTGAATAGACCTAATGCTCTTAGGGCAAAAGGGGGGAAAATCTGAGATTATTTAGTGCGGATGGGCACGCACAGTGGTTACTGTTACTGTTAATTTTTGTTTGATTATGTGTTTTCCGATAGAAGAATCCTTTACGGGACCACCTTAGATGGAATATACAAAATCATTGTTCACCGTGCATCAGTGGTGCGTGCCCTTGTTATTTGCATCGATGTTGTGTTGTTATCCTTGCTCTTTAGATTGCAGGTTACATTTTTTTTTTCATTTGTCAACCTTTGAAGAGATAAGAGAAGATCACATCAACTGTTGAATGTGTGACTGACATAAGAATATCAGTAGTGTTCTAGTGTCTTTTCCTTCTAAAATGCTGGCTGGATCTGAAGATGGCGTTTTCAATTAACTGAAAGTCTGAAACACACTATCCTGAGATGCATTGATCGTTCTGTGGTAATTCTGCTTGACTTTTGGCAGTTTGGGACGATCTTTGAAAAAATATCTCTTTGATCATTTAGTGAACTGATAAGAAACATGGAAGGGGCTGGCTATTTATTTGGCACAGGAAAAATGATTGGAAAATTAGATAAGAGGGGGAACACTACTAGCTTTTGTACTAAATGATATTGTATATTTTTCTTGCATTCTCACTACAGATATTCAGACAAAAAAAATCTGAATCCTGAAATGCATTTTCTCCCTTTCATCCAACACCTCCTTACTGCCAGCAGATATGTAGTTGTTAATAGATAAAATTGAGAATTTGACACTCAATAGTGGCATTTGAAGATTCACAACCATATGTGTTACTGATAGGTGGGTCTTGATTCCACATGTTATTGACATATAGGAAAATGCAAAATTTTCTTGATTGTCCAATATGTCCATCAATGGGCTTTGCTTACTGCAAAACGCATTGCGTGCTGGTCCATCTGCTTTTCATGTTGCATTGATCTGTCCATGATCACTCTTTAGCTCTTCCTTTTTAAGGAAGAATGTAGTTTGATAAAATGGACTTATGAAATACTTTTTGTTGGATCATAAAAAGTTAGAACAAACTGAAAAACTAGATTGCGCGATAATTTTCATAGCAACTGTTCTTTATCTTTGATGTTCAAGTAATGTGTTGCCATGGTCAATATTTTCCTTACATTTGTTTCTTGTTATGTTCTATTGCAGCTATAGCTGAACTTCTTGACAATGCAGTAGATGAGGTTTGTAGTGCCTTCTGGAAACTTCATACTTTCATAAATTTATATTCAAGATTGCTAATCACCTTTAATTGTCTTTACTAATTCTTGGGGTACACTGTTGCATATAGCATTAATTTTCTTCTGATATGGTGTCGCAGATATGCAATGGTGCCACATTTATAAAAGTGGATAAAAGCGTCAACCTGAAAGACAATAGCACAATGCTGGTTTTTCAAGGTATCCAGATTCAAGAAAAAACATGAAAGTGGATACAATGAGTTGAGTAGACTGGAGTGGTCCATAAAGTTCCTATATTAATAAGTATTAACTTGGAGCTGCTTTTGTAGATGATGGAGGAGGAATGGATCCTGAAGGGGTACGACGATGCATGAGTTTAGGATTCTCAACCAAGAAATCAAAGAAAACCATTGGCCAGTGTAAGTTTCATCTTGTTTTCATGGGAAAATTTGAGGACCTTGACTGATTCACGAAGGCTTAAAAATAGGATCTTATTTTACACTAAATTCTATATTTTATTTTGAGAATTGTGCTCTGCACTTCGATGAGAGGACTAAATGAAGAAAACAAAACTACAACAAGAGGATGCAATAATAAATCAATAATTTTCTTACGTTCCTGATAACATTTTGATTTTTTTCCCCAATTAACATTCCTTGTGTTGTTTATGATATGGTACTGTCCTGTTTTCATTTGGAGTGCACAAGGATGAGGGTCGACTTTTAAGTTGCTAAACCAATTAAATGCAGTTCTGTTTTGTAATGCATGTGTAAGAAATGCAAAAGATACTATTGAGTCAAGTCTGAATTGCCGGCTGGCAGCTCGAAGATGTCTAAAAGACGGTTATATAATTCTCTGAGTTAAAAGATGGATTGATTCCTAATTAGTAAATAAATTTTGGAGATCTTCAAATGTTAATCTGTTCACTATTTATATTGGTTCCTAATTAGTAAATAGATATTGGAGATCTTCAAATGTTAATCTGTGTACTATTTATAGGTTCCATTCCTCAAAATGGAAATGTCCTTTACTTTTATCGCCAATTTTGCAGTTTGTATATATGCAATTCCACTTGCGCATCGTTCGTGAAATTATAATCTTAAACTGTTGCTAAGAGTTTTTTTTAGTTCAAATATTTGTAACATTTTTTTCTAATTATGTAGGCACTTTATGCTTTTATGTGAAAAACAATTTTTAATCAATGACTGTTGGTTATTCATTTTGCACCTTTCTCCACAACACAGATGGAAATGGCTTTAAGACAAGCACGATGAGACTTGGTGCTGATGCAATAGTGTTTACTCGCGCAAACCGTGGAAGGTAAAAATTGTTCATTTCAGTCTTTGTTTATTTAATTTTGAATTAATGACACTCGGAATTTCTGCAATTATCAGTGATAATCACACAGTTCTTTCTTCTGCAGTAATGTTACCTTGAGTATTGGTTTGCTCTCTTACACTTTCTTGAGGAGAACAATGAAAGACGACATAGTTGTTCCCATGGTATGTCAAATTGATACAGTATTGCATCTTTCATGCATTGTTTTCTGTCTAGGGCTGACATCTTCCTTCTCTTTTGCAGCTCGATTTTAAAATCCAAGATGGCCATATTGTACCTTTGGTGTATGGTTCACAGGGTGATTGGGATAGCAGCTTGAAGATAATACTAGAGTGGTCCCCTTTTTCTTCAAAAGAAGAACTGCTACAACAGGTACCATTTGTCCTAGACTTTTTTTAGTTCATTATCATGACAGCTTTCGGAATCAAATGAGTTTTTGGAATGTATTCACACTGCATTAATGCTCCTATATTTGTAAACAACAAGGTAATGTTTGATATAGTTCACATATTATTAACTTCTTGGTCAAAAGTCAAAACCAAATGCGCGCACATATCTTGAGATGACTAATAGACATATATTACTTCTCAGTGGACACATTACAATCTGATATTGTTTTACAGTTTTAATCTAATTGGTTTTGATTTAGGCAATACATGGACAATGATAAGGTTTCGTAGTACAGTAGGGCAGTAGGCCCATTGAATTTTAGTGCAGGGTCACTATGCTAAGCAAAATGCATGGAAACAACAATTAATTGGATAAATGCATGGTTGTCATTAAGATAATTATTACTTTTCTGTTTCCAAGTCATTGGAATAACCATTAGTGCTCCTGTCAGCTAGTTGGTTAACAATTTACTGATTGTTCATAACATGTTTTTCTTGCTTGAAACCTTTACTCAGTATAAGTTACTTCCCTTCCAGCCGTGAAGGGTCGATTTTTATTCTGTATGCCCACAAAACAACTGAACTTGTGCTGCTTTCTGAAACGTAAATATGTAAAGCCAAATTGGAAAGCTGGAGATGATCCTAAACAGCAATAACCAATCAAAACAGCTCACTTGGAGCTGTCGCTTGAGCAGCATGGTCTGCTCAGTACCTACTCAAAATAATTATCTCAACGAACTCAATAACCAATTGAATCCTTGGAATTAAGCTTTACCATACAAAAGTTCTTTTCCTCCTAATTTGTACTCCAGTTCCATATTACATGACATTTTGGGTTTGTCCTAAGTAAACTTCTTCAAGTTTGACCAACTTATTAGAAAAATCTAGTAATATTTCCAACACAAAACAAATAAACTATAAAAATATATTCAACAGTGGATTTAATGAAACTAATTTGGTATTGTAGATGTTGCTACGTTTTTCTATAGACATGACTTAGGACAAACCCAAAATGCCTTATAATATGGATCGGAGGAAGCATCAATTATGCAACCTAATTATATGGTGGCACATTCTGTGGTAGAACCAATGTAGAACTAATTAACACAGTGTACTGACAATACATCACTGGTTTTACAAATACTCCACGACGTGGGTAAGTGAATAATTAATATATTGGTATTATTTCTTACACATTTTACTATCTAGTTTTGTTTCTTCGAAAATGTTGTCCATAATGCTTTTTGTACTGCTACATATCTAGGCACACATGCATTACTTATTCTTGTTTCTTCGTTGACAAGCTATATTTATACTTCATTATTCTGTAATGATTAACCAATAGTGCAGTGATCAACTTTTTGATTATTGATTATTTTTTTGTGCATTCAGTTCAAGGATATTGTTAGTCATGGAACTAAGGTGGCAATATACAATTTATGGATGAACGATGATGGTCTTTTAGAACTTGACTTCGAGGATGATGATGAGGCAAGTCTTCATATAATTTTCGTTGCAATTATGGCCTGGTCGTGATAACATAGGGTCTAGGAATCCAATATCCTATATAACCATATATCATCCCCTAAGTGTAGTTAATGCTATTTCTCTCCTCTCTCATTAAGCCACATCTCTAGCCCTTCGATGATTAATCTGTGGTCCAAATTGTCTCCCTTCGTTTTCTTCTCTCATTAAGCCACATGACCTTAGTTTTTGCCTATGGATGATCAATCTTTATTTGATTTAAACTGTCATAAAGCACATCATCTCAATTGTTTATAGCTTTTTGATTGATCAAAGATGCAAATTGTACAAAGTATATAAAGTTACATTGTTCAGCTACAAGACAGATCATCTTACACTTTATCTCTATTGTTATCATACAATATTTCCTGCAGCAACTCGCGGGATTTCATCTAGTAAAGATAATGATTTTCCTTGCCATGCTTCTGAAAATCACTTGAGTATATATGCTATGCACTTATGATTCTTTCAAGGAAGAAAGGAAATATAATTGTTCTGGAGTTAATAGACATGCTGGAATAATGACATGCATGATATCTGAGGGAACTAATGTTATACTTGCTGGAATAATGATATACATGATATATCAGGGAACTAAATGTCTAAATGTTTATATTGGGAAACCTGATGTGCGCATAGATGCATATGCAGTGATTTATGTATTCTTTCAGGGCAGGGTGTTTCTACGTGTGCTCAAACTTACAGAAAGTTGATAATTGAACTGGGATTAATATGGTTCTTCAGTTCTTGCAGACTATGTCTACCTTCCATTCTCCCATTGCTGTACCTGTTTTAGTTTATGTTCTGTTGCTCATTTTTCAGGACATATTACTCAGAGATCAAGATAAAGCCAGTGGGGGAGTAACAAAGGCCCAAAAAGAAATTGTTCAGCAACATATATCCCACAGACTCAGATTTTCATTGCGAGTAGGTTTTGTTTCTTTTTGTAGTCTGAATTCAGTCCTATGAAGTTGAATTATGATTTGTATTTGTCAATATGCAGGCATATACTTCCATCCTTTACCTTAAGAAGTTTGAAAATTTCCAAGTTATATTAAGAGGAAAACCCGTTGAACAGATCAGGATTGCTGATGAACTGAAATTTAAGAAATTAGTTACTTACAAACCTCAAGTTGCACATGATTCTCAAGTGGTAAGTAAAATTTGTTCAATAATTGTGGGATCGCTTTTATTTGCTTCTCTTGTTAGTGTAGTCCGCATGTAGTGCCTACAACGCATTTACTTATGCAAGTTATCTGCAGTGGATGATCAGGTTCATGCTCTGAGTTTATCTGATTATTCCTTTTGGCAATATCTGTTGATTGAAGCTACAGTAGTCAATTGCATTTTCCAACTTACTATTTTCTCATGAACATCTCCTTCAGTTTTTGTTGCCAACATTTTGTTTCCTTTGAGATATTATTTGTTTACTTTGTTTGGAACCACATTGAAATTAAATTGCAGGTCTCAGTGAAAGTCGATGTTGGCTTTGCAAAGGAGGCACCTGTTCTGGGGATTTTTGGGATGAATGTTTACCATAAAAATCGGCTAATAATGGTAATCACTCTCTCCATACATGGGTTATTTGTCCATGCATTCTTTTGCCATTGTCATTGTCTCTGTTATGCATCATGTTGCTTTGATCTTAGCATGTAGGATCAGGGTTTCTCCTATAAGTGAAGGTCTGAAGGATGTCCTTGTATACTGAGAACTTAGGTTTATCTAATATTCTAATATACCAACTGTATGTGGGATGTCAGGAAGTATGAGGGAAGACTGACTAGATAGGAGTGTACTACTTCGTACTAGAAAGGTTCATTTTGAACCCTCAGCAGGTAGCATAGGTTTTTTTTTTTTTTGGGTATACTACTTTCTGACAAATTTGCTTTGTTTCAGTCTCCCACAAGATTTTTGGAATGATAGACGGGTGTTAATGCCAGCTGTTGTGCCAATTGTTTTAATACATTCATCGTTTTTTTTTTTTTTTTGAAATTCTGGTCTAAGCTGATTTACATGCACAAAGTCTGGTTCTCCAAGATATTGCCTTTTATTATTCCGTAGTCAGTCGAGAACAGAAGTCAATTTAATTCACAACTGTTTCTGCTAACCCATTGTCAGGACTCAAATGCATTCTAGATAGATACTAAAGTTGAATTAAATAATCTATGCTTTTTTTTTTTTTTGCCTTCACTAAGCATTGAGGGCCTAGTTGGAACTTGGAACAAAGCAACTTTGGATGAAAACTGGATGATTTCATTCCAACAAAGGAAAATGTCTATGGTTAACCTTTGAATTGTACGGTTGCTTTAAAGAAATATCATAGGATAGGAAAATTTCTACACACTCTGGAATTACAAATTTCTCTGAGTTCCAATTTCCAATGCTTTTTGTGTGTGTGTGATGAAATTGTATGTAAGCTCAAGTTCCTGAATGCTTAGTGTGTTCTTCCTCTAGGACTCAACAAATTATGCCACTCCAATCTTCCATTTTCCTATTTTAACTTTTAAGAATCCTTTTTTAAAAGATGGTATGCATATCCCCACATCTTTTATTGTATCTTGAACTGCTATGCAAGGAATATTAAGCTTTCTGGTACCATATTGTTTCTATGATAGTATGCTTGCTTTCTGTTGTTAATTTATGAACAAACCAACTCGATGAGAGATCTAAATGCTCATCATCATTCTAATATAGTTGTGGATTTTCTTCTTAGCTCAAAATTGAGGTGCTTAGCTTGGTCTTGCCATTTAAAGATGTGTAGTTCTAGTGGTCCAATTACTGATGCAGATAGGTTGGAACTGATTTTCTATTTTTTGTTCCTTTACAGCCCTTCTGGAAGGTCCTTCAAGAGGGATCTAGTAGAGGAAGAAGTGTTGTTGGTGAGTTTTATGTTTAATTAATGCTGTCATCATTCACATTTTACTTTTTTTCTCTCTCTGGATGACAATTTTCATGATTTAGGTGTACTGGAGGCAAATTTTATTGAGCCGGCACATGACAAACAAGATTTTGAGAGAACCCCACTATTCATTCGACTAGAAGCTAAGCTTAGACAGATTATCCTTGATTATTGGTACGTACCTTGAGTAATTCAGTTCAGTATTCATTCTCTGGCAACATGAAATGCACATTTTGAAGAAATCGATGCTTTTGAGTCATAATCTAGTTGTTACTATTGTTATTACATTACATTTCAAATTCCTGCCCAAGATTCAATAGGAACAAACCTGTTGCTTGTTTCTTTGGTCTAAACAATAGGCTGTTTGCAACAGTGCCTGGGAACCATGAAGTGTGCCACATCAGATGTTACCATCCTGTATCATGTCTCAAGTGCAAATAGTGCATGCCTTGGATTCTGCATGCATCCATTTTTCTCATTCTGCCTATGTAATGCATTTGCAGGAAAGAAAAGTGTCATTTAATAGGTTACCAGCCAGTGGATCCACAATTAAGATCCCAGTATAAGGCTGCTCTCAAAGATTCAGGGAATCCTGGACCTAAGTCTCAGCAGAAAGCTTCCACTAGTAGGAGGACAGGAGGGCATACATCAAATTTGCTACCAGAGACATATGATGATACCGAAGTCATTGGACTGACAGCCAATGGTTCAGGTAACATACCAGCTTTATTCAATTGTTCCTCTTGTGATGTATACATATGGTGGAGTAATCATATTATGCATGCATACAGCAAAAGCGATTCTTTTGTGTGCTAAATATCCATGAGCTACTACTTCTCCCAGTTTTAACCTAATATACACAATCGAATCTTATTTGGAACTGAGAAATGATGCTTACCTGAAATGCTTTGTGGCCATTTAGCTTATGTTCAATTGAATGTCATTGTCCATCTAAAGAAACATGCAAGTGTTGTGATGCTGTACTACCCTTTTACCCTACTCAGGACAAAGCTAGTAGTATGCTTGCTTGCCAAAAGAGACAAGATCAAGAGCATGGCACTTTCCTCTTCTATTACTAATATTAGATTAAAATGTACCAAAAATAGAAAATGAGAGGAACAGCTCCTGATTGAACTCAGGACAAGGCAGAACTCAAGCATTCATAGGTCTCTCAATTAGCCAATATACTCTCTCTGTCCACAAATATAAGGGATTTTAGGTTCTTTTGGAGAGATTAAGGTTAGGAGGAAAAGACCATGCCCCTCAATAAATGAGGGATAGTTGGGGAATGAGAGGGTAAGTGGGGGTAAGATTGGGTGAAAATTAAATGAACGGTGGTTAGGTGGGATAAGTAGTACTCAAAATCCCTTATATTTGTGGACAAACTTGAACCCCTAAACCCTTATATTTGTGGACATAAGGATTCAGCTATTAATAAACAAAAGTACAAAACACCCTAGGGTAGCTTCATCTGATCCATGTTTGTAAATGAATACTATTAGGCCACAGGCACGTTTAGGGAGATTGGAGAGCATATTTGAAATGGAATGAAAAGAAAATGATGCCAAAGATACATAGATCTATTATCTCAATTCCAAATATACTAGCATAATGCCCGTGCTTTGCTACAGATAAACAAATTTCATACTTTTAAAGTATATTTCATGATAAAACAAATCACAATAAAATAGTTAATAATTATGTACTTATACTACATTTCTTGATAAAACAAATCACAAAATAATTGAATCCAAACGTTCACAGGCCTCTCACTTAAGCATCAAAGATTTCCAAACAATCAAGAATTTTTGGGGGAAAAAAGTGGCACGAACTGAGACCAGAGCCAGACGATTCATGAATCGAACAATCCCTGTCTTGCCACTCTTATTTACCTCCAAGCAGCTAGCCAAGTCCAGTTTTGCTCCCTCTCATCTCGGCCCAGCACCTCCCCTCCCTCCCTCTCCCGTGGGCCTCTTGGCCCGAGAGGCCCAGCTCGCCCAAGTCTGTTTTTGTCCCTCCCTCGTTACCAGGTGGGGCCCCTGCTACAGTGTCGTCTTCAAGCTCGTGACCAGGCCGGACTCCACCATGGCCGCCATCTCCTCCTCTGAAACCGACACAGCCGTTGCCCCCTAATCAAATCCAAGCCTGAAAACGGAATCCCCTTGAACACCCCCTCAAGAAACATACCAGCCACCTGCCCCAGGCGGTGGCGCATGCGCGACGAAAAACCGAGCGTATCAAAATTGAAACCGAGATGAACAGGGACAGATGGATGAACCAAATTTTGTTGGAAGCAGATTTTATTTTTTAATAGGTATAAAGAAATATGAGGCTTTAATCGGACTCGGATTGGACGCAAGAGAGCGATCTGGGAGGGTTTTTTTTTCTCCACGTCATTGATGAATCGGACTTTCTTTTTTTTTCGCCCTTTTTTTATCACGGACGACGGAAACATCTTCAATTTTTTAAGTAGTAGAGATAGAGATTTTGGTTATATGGCAAATTTAATAGTTATTCTTCGTCAAGAATTATGGCGCTAAGGGTAGTGCAGTAACAGCCACTGGCCCACAGTGCACGCGCACTAAGCAGAACCGCACAAGATCCCTTTTTGTGTTACTTTGTGTTGTTGCATTTCTCTTGTGGTGTAGGGTAGAGTTATACCTTTGCTATTTTCTCCTGAGTCCAGACTCTTGAGGATTGAATGAGATTATGTCCAGTGTTTTTATTGTGCTTACTCTTAAACATATCAACCTTATTTATTGGTAAATTATTGACTTAGCTAATGATTTCAACTTTACTGATTCTCAGTAAAATGAATTGCTAATCCCATGTAAATTGTGAGTATCTTGCTATCTGGAATAAGTTCTTGACATTTCTAGAACATTATGTCTTAAAACTTCTACGCAAGTGATTCCTGCATATAAATGTTAAATCCCATGTGGGAAATGTATACTGGTATTTTATGGGTTATTTAAAATAAGGATTTTGTAGTAGTGACTGCTCACTTTTTAACATTGGAGTACCTTAATTTTTCTGTAGTTTTTTGTTCCTTTTCTGTTATTAGATTGAAATCACTGATATCTCATAAAATGTCTCGTTCTTTTAATTTTACCAGGTTCTCGCGTACGATCATTTGGCCAAGCTCAAGGAAACAGTATGGAGCCAGTAGGCTTGGATGAGGTTTGCAGTTTGCATCCTGTAGGCTTTCAATTAAGTCATGTTGTGCTTGTAGGTGCTAATTCTTTTGGTTTCTTTGGAACCCATCATAGCACTTGAAGAGTTGATCAGTTGAACGAATTCTGCTTCCACTCCTTCCGCTTATAGTCTTTATAATAACATCTACAAACTCAATTCTTGATCTCTTTCTTAAATAAAAAAGCTAATCAAACACAAAAAACAATCTGGTATTTCTTTTGGCTGTAGTTCTTTGTGTATTCATATGATGCCAATTATATGGGACACTACTATAAATCAGGCACCAGATTTTCTCTCAAAAATCGGGCTGTCAAATGTTTCAGTTGACCACCGGTGAAACGCTAAGTTGTACATAGTGAAACAAAAAAAAATGTCTCTGTAACATTTACAAATTTTGTGAAACACCTGTTGAAACATTTCACCATCACGTATGAAACATTGAATTTCAACAGTTGAACATAAGTTTTTCTTTCATCAGAATATAATCATGTGATATCTTCTTGTAAAGGTTTAATTACCACGAATACAATGGTATATGGGTTGTAGATTGGAGAAATAATTTAGGTGAGAAATCGTTTTAAGCTAGCTAAAAAGTTTGCATGCTTGCATGCAAGAAATATGGAGAAGAGAGTAAACTGCTTGCATGTAGGAGAGAGAGGAGACAGGCTAGTGCATGCACATGCAGTGGCTGGACAGTTTGGACATGCAGCAGCCGGGCAACAGCATGCCCAATCTTTTTGGCTTTGATCGGGCGCCTGAGCAGAAGCATTGTCGAATTATATGTTAGACTTTTATAGCTATGATAATATTTTTTGCTGATTAATTATCTTATCCCTCTTAGAGCATATGAAACACACTGATATTTTAGTTTGCTTTGAATTTTATGTGGTATTCAGAATTCAGTAGATATTGGCTCTGATGGTGCACTTGATCCCAATATCATGGAAAAGCTGAGTGAAGAAAACATCGGTCTGTTCACAAGGTAATGTTGATCATTGATGAGTCATGAGGGTGCATATATAGGCCTTTTGCGTTATGATGGAACTATTTTAGCAATTACTGTCATACATATGTTCAGATTCCTATTGAGTTACATCGTGCCTTTTATTATATATCTATGTTTAAGTTCTCTGTCCATTTTGCACAGACCATTAGTTATGCCATAATTTCGCTAATGCCATGGATGAATCATTGAACTGTGTGCCTCGTGTTTTGGTTCATCTGTTGATTGGATCAACAATTGTTTTCCTAGAAGTTGGCCAATTAGGCCTTATAATCAATTAATTAGCCATATTAAAAAGCCATATCTCCAAGGACATACAGAATCTTCAAGGAGATACAGCTTCTCTCTGCTTGTTTCTCTTCCACGTAGGCAAAAAATCAATTCCTAAACTAGGTATTAGTGTGTTTTGTGTGAAATCCCTGTTACACCTTTTCCTTGCATTCTGAACCTGGAAATGTACTGTACAGGCGTGAAGAACTTCGACAACGAGATACACAGTTGAGGCAAACGGTATGCATAACATCAGATTAGTGTTATCCAGTGGCAGGGGTCGTATTATATCTCCTGACCATAGTTGAATGATTTTTGGTAGGTCGGGGAGCTAGAGCAACAACTAGCGGAGACAAAAAAGAAGTGTGCTCAGCTTGCTGATGACCTGCGTACAAGGAAGAGCCAGCAGCAGCAGCAGCCCCCTTACATATAAAGGTTAGTTTAGCTACTTATAACATCTTATTTTATCAATGTGCCGAGTTTCTAATTTTTCTTTACTCTGGTAGTTCTCTAATCTCGCAAATATCTGTACTCTAGTGTCATGCAAGGAATTAAAATTTGTAAATTAAGCTTGAAAGCTATTACTTCCGTAGCTTATTGATATCGTCTTGGTGGAATCTATTGTAGTTGGCCATCCTCCTCACCAATACCCTGGTAAATGTCATTTTTTTATCACTGGAAGCTGTTAATGCCTTGGGTGGGATTAGTCATTAGATTGAAATTTACAAGGATAAGTGCACATACCTTTCTTATAGTTGCTTGCTTATTGTAATGGTAGTGCATCAGAGTTCCTAAAAGGCTAAAACTGGTGATACCTGGCCAGTTCATATGGTAGTAAGTTAGTAACTAGGATCCTTTTGCTGGAATTTCTGATATTTCAAGAAGGGTAAGGAAGCAGAAATATGTCAAAGGAAAATATAATAATAAATTATGGCTGCCTGCAATTTATTGGAAGCGCTGTTGGTAACTTGCCAGCCTGGACTTAGATTTACTGTAAGGACTAAAATGAAATCATACAGTAGATATAGGATGAAATGAGGCTAGATGTGGTGGTTAATAACTTGATTTTGCTTTTGGACTACATTGATTTATTTCCATTTTGGATGCTCCACATCAGCAACATCTTATCCACATGTTGCTGCAGTAGGTGTCATGTGCAACATGTAACAGACCACTTAGAAGCAGCACCTGTAGGCCATATTTACTAGGCTGGTAATGCTGTTCGCACGTTGTATTCATGTGAAACAATATGTATTCGTTCCCGTCAAAAAAAAAAAAAACAATGCATTCGTGGTTACTGTTCATGGTGGGCAAATGGTCATTAAGAAATAAGATTGATTTTGTTAGCTACTTAAATTGAGATAGACACCCAAGTTCAAATCCTCCCATATCTATTTTTTAAAGCAAGGAATAAACTAGAATCTTTAGCTTTTCATCTTCTCCCTTCCCTTCTGTCGAGCTGCATTTAAAAATAGTTATTTCCGTCTATCGTTTTTACTGCGAGCTGCCTCATCTATTAAATATCTCTAGTAGTGTAATTATTAATACAGGGAAGTACCATACTTAGAAGGTGAGGGACTTGGGATCTGAGGAAGCTTGCATGTGAAAACCTTCATACCTGTAGTTTTCAACACAGAATTTTTTATCCTTGAATGCAAAATAAGTCTTGGCTTAGTTTGCGATCCATTTTGGTGCTCTTGGATATGATCATATCAAAGTTCAACCAGACAGGCAGAATTCTAGGGCTGTAAAAGTATGTTTTTAATTGTTTGAAACGGTTACCCTGCTCTAGCCTGGTCAAACAAAAAAATTGTTGGTTATTCTGTTCGTAAGTACCAAGTATACTTGATTTATTTTGCTATTGCAGTAATTCAAGGCACGAGTAGAATGCTATTCTTGATCAGTATCAGTTAGGTCAAAAGAATCACTGGCTAACACAGATGTATCTCTTCCAGGTTAATTTATCGGTGGACCACAGAGGTGCTAACAAACGACCAAAGGTGTGATGTGCTGATCTTGCTAGCAATTTTGCCAGTAGAAAAGTAGGTTAGCTCATAGTTAATCCAGCAGTACAGTCACGTCAAAGAACTGTAGAAGTAAGTTAAAATCGAGTCCATCAATGCTACGGTATCTGATGTATAGATGAAGTGACTTCTGTGACTCGTGCTGATGTGCTTCAACTGTAATTATCAGACTCAAATCCCATGCAGATTACTGTCCATCGCATTTTTTGCGTACTGTTCCATTCCACACCAGAGTACGAGTTTTTTTTTGTTTATGGTTCAACCTATAACAGTGGCAATGCAACCTGAATGAAAACACTAGTGATATGAGATTCCTGAATGACTCAGAAGCCGAAATATCATGTCATTTTGTCTTAGCTTTGCAGCTCATGCCAGCCAACTAGTCTGAAAGCGCCTGAACATCGTGACATTTACTATTTGCCACTTGTAAGATGTGTTTAACATGTGGGTCCTCATGTATTTGACATCATCTGAGTCTAGTGGCAAACTGTTAAACGGCACATCTAAATGTGGCAAATAGTTAATTAAATATCTCGAACAAATAGCTCACGACTCAATGTAATTATTGTGGTTGGTACAGCCGTCGTCCTATTTTATGCACAAGGGTACAGTTTTTCAACTCTTTGTTTACCATTTTACATCCACAATCACAATTGAGATGGAACAAAATTTCAGTGGGAGATCAGATGTTTCAGAAAGGCACAGTAGCAGTGACTGTCCTATGCCTGGGATCTGTCAGTATAGAATGAACATTAACAAAGCCTGCTTGCCTCATCGTCTCCTCCAAATCCAGCATGTAGTATTCATCCAGAAACGGTTCAGTGCTCTTCATCAGAGTAAATAGCACTGGTGATAGTTCCTGAAAAATGATGAGCATTATTCCCATGAGACAACACTAGCATGAACCTACAAATGCGATTAGAACATGTTGCTGAAGCTTACCTGAAGTACTTTGGATTTTGGCTGTCGTAGATTAGAAGAACAGAAGCAGTCAGATTACTAGCAATTTCAAACTTATTATCAATGATGGAAGTGAAACAAAACGAAAATTTCATACTGAATTGTCGGTCAGGGCGATGGTCCCTCCTGGCCGGAGCAGCCGAAATGCTTCGTTCACGAGTCCTGTGATTGCTCGTGCTGGACACTCGTGGCACTGCAAAAAAGATACTCAGCTAAATAGGCTAAATTTTTCTTTTGTTCTAAGCAAAAGAGATAAGGTTTTGGTAGAAATTTACCACATAAGCAAGGGAGACTAGGTCGAATGAATTTGAGGGCAACCCTGTGGCTTCACCGTTTGCATGAACCCAACGGATAGGATTTTGCCGGGACAATTTTTCTTCCTTATGTGCCGCAACCGCAAGGAAGTAGGGTGAAAGATCTAAACCCTATATCATCGAAACAAATATCCGCAGATTTTATTTTTTAATAGGTATAAAGAAATATGAGGCTTTAATCGGACTCGGATTGGACGCAAGAGAGCGATCTGGGAGGGTTTTTTTTTTCGGAATTGCTGTATATCTGTCGACAGATTTTTGGTTAAAAATCTGTCGATTTCTTCACCGTATGATTTACTTTGAGATTTGTGCGCGTGCCTTCGAGTGAAAAAAAATGGCGCTAGAGCAGGGAATCGAACACATGATGTCGGGATGCCACAACGTGCATCGTACCAACTGAGCAAGAAGCGAATGATTACTTTGCTGCTATACCTAACATTGTTTAAACTTTCACCGCAGTTTCATAGTTAAGTCCACTACATTTACAGTGTAATTTTTAATAGATGCAGGTGTAATTTTTGTTTTACATGGGTGGTAATTTTTTTACTCATGGTTGTTTTGTTGTACTGTAGTTAACCTAATTGTTTGAGGTGTGATTTGATATTTTTTGGACTATATATATTCCGTCATATTTTTCATAAAAAAATAGTCGGCACGTATTTACATCGTAAATCTTTAAAATTACATATGTAATTTTAATATATTTACGCTGTAAGTTTCAAAATTACATATGTAATTTTAATATATTTATACCGTAAGTTTCAAAATTACATATGTAAGCCTTAAAATTACATACGTAAGTTGATGTAAGTTGCTTGTTTTTCCTTTTCTTTTTAGCAGCATCGCTGACGTGATTAATGTCCAGTGACTGACGTACGTTGATACGTTTTCATTTGAGCAGCACGTGGTGGTGGCTTGAAAATTCGACTGATTTTCTAAAGAAAATCTGTCGAATGATTGTTAGACAGTCCCTTTTTTCTCCACGTCATTGATGAATCGGATTTTCTTTTTTTTTTTTCGCCCTTTTTTTATCACAGACGACGGAAACATCTTCAATTTTTTAAGTAGTAGAGATAGAGATTTTGGTTATATGGCAAATTTAATAGTTATTCTTCGTCAAGAATTATGGCGCTAACGGTAGTGCAGTAACAGCCACTGGCCCACAGTGCACGCACACTAAGCAGAACCGCACAAGATCCCTTTTTGTGTTACTTTGTGTTGTTGCATTTCTCTTGTGGTGTAGGGTAGAGTTATACCTTTGCTATTTTCTCCTGAGTCCAGACTCTTGAGGATTGAATGAGATTATGTCCAGTGTTTTTATTGTGCTTACTCTTAAACATATCAACCTTATTTATTGGTAAATTATTGACTTAGCTAATGATTTCAACTTTACTGATTCTCAGTAAAATGAATTGCTAATCCCATGTAAATTGTGAGTATCTTGCTATCTGGAATAAGTTCTTGACATTTCTAGAACATTATGTCTTAAAACTTCTACGCAAGTGATTCCTGCATATAAATGTTAAATCCCATGTGGGAAATGTATACTGGTATTTTATGGGTTATTTAAAATAAGGATTTTGTAGTAGTGACTGCTCACTTTTTAACATTGGAGTACCTTAATTTTTCTGTAGTTTTTTGTTCCTTTTCTGTTATTAGATTGAAATCACTGATATCTCATAAAATGTCTCGTTCTTTTAATTTTACCAGGTTCTCGCGTACGATCATTTGGCCAAGCTCAAGGAAACAGTATGGAGCCAGTAGGCTTGGATGAGGTTTGCAGTTTGCATCCTGTAGGCTTTCAATTAAGTCATGTTGTGCTTGTAGGTGCTAATTCTTTTGGTTTCTTTGGAACCCATCATAGCACTTGAAGAGTTGATCAGTTGAACGAATTCTGCTTCCACTCCTTCCGCTTATAGTCTTTATAATAACATCTACAAACTCAATTCTTGATCTCTTTCTTAAATAAAAAAGCTAATCAAACACAAAAAACAATCTGGTATTTCTTTTGGCTGTAGTTCTTTGTGTATTCATATGATGCCAATTATATGGGACACTACTATAAATCAGGCACCAGATTTTCTCTCAAAAATCGGGCTGTCAAATGTTTCAGTTGACCACCGGTGAAACGCTAAGTTGTACATAGTGAAACAAAAAAAAATGTCTCTGTAACATTTACAAATTTTGTGAAACACCTGTCGAAACACTTCACCATCACGTATGAAACATTGAATTTCAACAGTTGAACATAAGTTTTTCTTTCATCAGAATATAATCATGTGATATCTTCTTGTAAAGGTTTAATTACCACGAATACAATGGTATATGGGTTGTAGATTGGAGAAATAATTTAGGTGAGAAATCGTTTTAAGCTAGCTAAAAAGTTTGCATGCTTGCATGCAAGAAATATGGAGAAGAGAGTAAACTGCTTGCATGTAGGAGAGAGAGGAGACAGGCTAGTGCATGCACATGCAGTGGCTGGACAGTTTGGACATGCAGCAGCCGGGCAACAGCGTGCCCAATCTTTGTGGCTTTGATCGGGCGCCTGAGCAGAAGCATTGTCGAATTATATGTTAGACTTTTATAGCTATGATAATATTTTTTGCTGATTAATTATCTTATCCCTCTTAGAGCATATGAAACACACTGATATTTTAGTTTGCTTTGAATTTTATGTGGTATTCAGAATTCAGTAGATATTGGCTCTGATGGTGCACTTGATCCCAATATCATGGAAAAGCTGAGTGAAGAAAACATCGGTCTGTTCACAAGGTAATGTTGATCATTGATGAGTCATGAGGGTGCATATATAGGCCTTTTGCGTTATGATGGAACTATTTTAGCAATTACTGTCATACATATGTTCAGATTCCTATTGAGTTACATCGTGCCTTTTATTATATATCTATGTTTAAGTTCTCTGTCCATTTTGCACAGACCATTAGTTATGCCATAATTTCGCTAATGCCATGGATGAATCATTGAACTGTGTGCCTCGTGTTTTGGTTCATCTGTTGATTGGATCAACAATTGTTTTCCTAGAAGTTGGCCAATTAGGCCTTATAATCAATTAATTAGCCATATTAAAAAGCCATATCTCCAAGGACATACAGAATCTTCAAGGAGATACAGCTTCTCTCTGCTTGTTTCTCTTCCACGTAGGCAAAAAATCAATTCCTAAACTAGGTATTAGTGTGTTTTGTGTGAAATCCCTGTTACACCTTTTCCTTGCATTCTGAACCTGGAAATGTACTGTACAGGCGTGAAGAACTTCGACAACGAGATACACAGTTGAGGCAAACGGTATGCATAACATCAGATTAGTGTTATCCAGTGGCAGGGGTCGTATTATATCTCCTGACCATAGTTGAATGATTTTTGGTAGGTCGGGGAGCTAGAGCAACAACTAGCGGAGACAAAAAAGAAGTGTGCTCAGCTTGCTGATGACCTGCGTACAAGGAAGAGCCAGCAGCAGCAGCAGCCCCCTTACATATAAAGGTTAGTTTAGCTACTTATAACATCTTATTTTATCAATGTGCCGAGTTTCTAATTTTTCTTTACTCTGGTAGTTCTCTAATCTCGCAAATATCTGTACTCTAGTGTCATGCAAGGAATTAAAATTTGTAAATTAAGCTTGAAAGCTATTACTTCCGTAGCTTATTGATATCGTCTTGGTGGAATCTATTGTAGTTGGCCATCCTCCTCACCAATACCCTGGTAAATGTCATTTTTTTATCACTGGAAGCTGTTAATGCCTTGGGTGGGATTAGTCATTAGATTGAAATTTACAAGGATAAGTGCACATACCTTTCTTATAGTTGCTTGCTTATTGTAATGGTAGTGCATCAGAGTTCCTAAAAGGCTAAAACTGGTGATACCTGGCCAGTTCATATGGTAGTAAGTTAGTAACTAGGATCCTTTTGCTGGAATTTCTGATATTTCAAGAAGGGTAAGGAAGCAGAAATATGTCAAAGGAAAATATAATAATAAATTATGGCTGCCTGCAATTTATTGGAAGCGCTGTTGGTAACTTGCCAGCCTGGACTTAGATTTACTGTAAGGACTAAAATGAAATCATACAGTAGATATAGGATGAAATGAGGCTAGATGTGGTGGTTAATAACTTGATTTTGCTTTTGGACTACATTGATTTATTTCCATTTTGGATGCTCCACATCAGCAACATCTTATCCACATGTTGCTGCAGTAGGTGTCATGTGCAACATGTAACAGACCACTTAGAAGCAGCACCTGTAGGCCATATTTACTAGGCTGGTAATGCTGTTCGCACGTTGTATTCATGTGAAACAATATGTATTCGTTCCCGTCAAAAAAAAAAAAAACAATGCATTCGTGGTTACTGTTCATGGTGGGCAAATGGTCATTAAGAAATAAGATTGATTTTGTTAGCTACTTAAATTGAGATAGACACCCAAGTTCAAATCCTCCCATATCTATTTTTTAAAGCAAGGAATAAACTAGAATCTTTAGCTTTTCATCTTCTCCCTTCCCTTCTGTCGAGCTGCATTTAAAAATAGTTATTTCCGTCTATCGTTTTTACTGCGAGCTGCCTCATCTATTAAATATCTCTAGTAGTGTAATTATTAATACAGGGAAGTACCATACTTAGAAGGTGAGGGACTTGGGATCTGAGGAAGCTTGCATGTGAAAACCTTCATACCTGTAGTTTTCAACACAGAATTTTTTATCCTTGAATGCAAAATAAGTCTTGGCTTAGTTTGCGATCCATTTTGGTGCTCTTGGATATGATGATCATATCAAAGTTCAACCAGACAGGCAGAATTCTAGGGCTGTAAAAGTATGTTTTTAATTGTTTGAAACGGTTACCCTGCTCTAGCCTGGTCAAACAAAAAAATTGTTGGTTATTCTGTTCGTAAGTACCAAGTATACTTGATTTATTTTGCTATTGCAGTAATTCAAGGCACGAGTAGAATGCTATTCTTGATCAGTATCAGTTAGGTCAAAAGAATCACTGGCTAACACAGATGTATCTCTTCCAGGTTAATTTATCGGTGGACCACAGAGGTGCTAACAAACGACCAAAGGTGTGATGTGCTGATCTTGCTAGCAATTTTGCCAGTAGAAAAGTAGGTTAGCTCATAGTTAATCCAGCAGTACAGTCACGTCAAAGAACTGTAGAAGTAAGTTAAAATCGAGTCCATCAATGCTACGGTATCTGATGTATAGATGAAGTGACTTCTGTGACTCGTGCTGATGTGCTTCAACTGTAATTATCAGACTCAAATCCCATGCAGATTACTGTCCATCGCATTTTTTGCGTACTGTTCCATTCCACACCAGAGTACCGAGTTTTTTTTATTTATGGTTCAACCTATAACAGTGGCAATGCAACCTGAATGAAAACACTAGTGATATGAGATTCCTGAATGACTCAGAAGCCGAAATATCATGTCATTTTGTCTTAGCTTTGCAGCTCATGCCAGCCAACTAGTCTGAAAGCGCCTGAACATCGTGACATTTACTATTTGCCACTTTTAAGATGTGGTGTTTAACATGTGGGTCCTCATGTATTTGACATCATATGAGTCTAGTGGCAAATTGTTAAACGGCACATCTAAATGTGGCAAATAGTTAATTAAATATCTCGAACAAATAGCTCACGACTCAATGTAATTATTGTGGTTGGTACAGCCGTCGTCCTATTTTATGCACAAGGGTACAGTTTTTCAACTCTTTGTTTACCATTTTACATCCACAATCACAATTGAGATGGAACAAAATTTCAGTGGGAGATCAGATGTTTCAGAAAGGCACAGTAGCAGTGACTGTCCTATGCCTGGGATCTGTCAGTATAGAATGAACATTAACAAAGCCTGCTTGCCTCATCGTCTCCTCCAAATCCAGCATGTAGTATTCATCCAGAAACGGTTCAGTGCTCTTCATCAGAGTAAATAGCACTGGTGATAGTTCCTGAAAAATGATGAGCATTATGCCCATGAGACAACACTAGCATGAACCTACAAAGGTGATTAGAACATGTTGCTGAAGCTTACCTGAAGTACTTTGGATTTTGGCTGTCGTAGATTAGAAGAACAGAAGCAGTCAGATTACTAGCAATTTCAAACTTATTATCAATGATGGAAGTGAAACAAAACGAAAATTTCATACTGAATTGTCGGTCAGGGCGATGGTCCCTCCTGGCCGGAGCAGCCGAAATGCTTCGTTCACGAGTCCTGTGATTGCTCGTGCTGGACACTCGTGGCACTGCAAAAAAGATACTCAGCTAAATAGGCTAAATTTTTCTTTTGTTCTAAGCAAAAGAGATAAGGTTTTGGTAGAAATTTACCACATAAGCAAGGGAGACTAGGTCGAATGAATTTGAGGGCAACCCTGTGGCTTCACCGTTTGCATGAACCCAACGGATAGGATTTTGCCGGGACAATTTTTCTTCCTTATGTGCCGCAACCGCAAGGAAGTAGGGTGAAGATCTAAACCCTATATCATCGAAACAAATATCCACTATTTTGAAGCCAAAACAATACATAAACAAGAATCTTTGCTATTTAAAAAATTTATTTGGGAGCATTTAGACAATCATATCCAATATCAGAAAAAAAACAAGTGCCAAGATTGACACTAGCATATACACCCTCTGTTAATCATATTATGATTTTTTTCTAGGAAAACTTTTAATTTAACTAAGTTTAATAAAAAATTAGCAGCATCTACAACACTAAATTAATTTTATAAATATAATATTGAATATATTTTAATACTATATTTATTTTTCTATAAACTTGGTCAAACTTAAATATGTTTGACTTAGAAAATCAAAATATCTAATAATATGAAACGGAGGGAGTATTAAATAACTACAAGCATTTCATTTCAAGGTTCACAATCTCTGAATAAAGAAAAAAGCAAATCAAAATTTCTGAAACGAATGAAAACAAGATTTTGGAAGAAATTGTGGATCCTATTTCATTGGTAAGAGGTCACTTACAACAGTTCTCGCTGAAGGGAACTTCTCAGCCAGGTATCTGGTGCTTACTCCAACAGAGCAGCCAATATCCAGAATGTCATTGATCTGACAATTCCCCGAGTATTTCAGGTGATGCTCCTCAATTGCATTCAGCCAGTTTCCGCGAACAATTTGATTAGCTTCTTCAATTGAACCAGCGTCAGGTATGGCCCTCTTGGCAATCGACATTGTTGCAGGTTCAGCTTCAGCTGCAGCCTAACTCGTTCAAGAAACAAATGCTCATTCACACACTATTTTTTTTCCTCTTTTCATTTGGTTCTTGATCTCATTTATCTCGTATTTACAGAATAGAAGATCAGAGTGAGTGAAGAGAAAACAGAGAAGTAAATTGAAATTACCAGCCATGACAGGTTGCCTTCATCATACGCATGGAATGGGTTCAGATAATCTGCTCAAGACAAGCAATCTGTCAATGCTCAAGTAAATTCAGTAAGACATATCAGTCTTATCACTAAATCAAATCTTATATAACTTTTTTTAGAAACACAATACAACGCTGACGCTCTGTAAGTACCTAAACCTTATACGATTTGAAAACGATTCATTTTCAGTAAAGATCAAGTGAATTTGATTACATGCGAGAAGTAATTAACCGAGAAAATATTTTGGGAACAAAATGAGATGAACTGAGTGACATACAGTCAGGGTAGACGAGGTTGAGGTCGCGTATCCTGTCGAACATCTCGTACACGTCGGACTCCAGCACCTGCTTCGTCATCTCCCTCCACGGGACGTTCGACTTCTCGGCCGTCCTGCACCGCCGCCACGCATCGGCGTCATCGCCAAGAACACGAGCACGAACACGAATGCGTTCTGATTACGAAAGATTTCATCTCTGTTTGTTTAATTATACCTGATGATGACCTCCCGGGAGGCGAGCTTCATGAGGGAGTAGAGCGGCTTGAAGGCGATGAGCGCGCCGACGAGCCGGGACAGCGGCGTCTCGCCCGACCACGCCGGCCGCTCCAGCGACCCCTCCTTCGGCACCGCCGGCACGGCCCGGCGCCGGTGGTCGTCGTCGCCGCGACGACGGACATCATGTTGCGGCGCCGGCGGACGTCCCGCCGGAACGGAGGCCGCCGGCCGCGTGGCGCCGGCGCGCGCGCGAGGATGGCGGCTGCCATTGCGATTTCCCGTCCGTTTCTGGGGGTCGTGCTCGGGGATTCGCCGTTCTTGGTTGCTGGCGTGGTGGTCGATCTCACTCTCCTTCAATATTGTTCTTGGAATGAACTCCATCTCAAGTTTTGGCAGTCCATCAAGATTACTTTTTTAACCGGCAACATCCAAATAATTGAGATTTTGTAATATTTGCTGCCTTTGGATACTGTTTCCTGATGCTGCAGCTAAGCTGAATTCCTCAAGTGATACCTGAGGTTGCTATCACTGACAGAATCCAACCAACACAACATCAACGAGTGACAGTCTTCAAAGTAATGTTGCCTTGGACAGGTTCAGGAAGCTTGCATGGTAGAGTTACCTGACAAGCTCTAGAATCGTCGCATCTTTTCCATATCCTGAGAATTATGAATGTGAATGGATGCCTTTTCATGCTTTGGTTGCCTGTATAGTCTTGATCAATCGGTCTTGATACACGAAGCCTTCTGTATCTTGTTTATGCTGCGTTTCCAATATGTCTCAAGTGTTGCGTTTCATCCCTCAACCTTGAGCTCCCTGACATTGTTCATTTTCCTCAATGCATCTGTGGGGAGAAAACCCACTGTGGTGTACCTGTAGGTCCAGCACCACTTAAACCATGAAACAGTTCCCAAGACTGAACGCTCCTCTCCAGCATTCAAATGGTTCAGATCAAGGGCAGTTTATTCAAGCCACGAGGAATCTCAATCCGCGGCACTGAGGAAGGAGGTGAAGCAATATCTAAAAGTACAGAGGCTAAGTTTGCACTCTAAGGTTCTCTGCATGTTGAAACATGTCATTATAAATTTTGTAAAGATGTGCAAGTGACTGATCTTAAAAAAAATATTCAAGTCTACCGTGTCTTTTGATTCTGTGTCAATTTGGTGTGCTGCCAAGAAAAGTATGACACTGGTTTTTGAGCCACTTGCTGCGGCAGCCATGGAACTCCATTATAATCTTGAATCAGGTGACTGTTGATAATCCGTTGTCAGGTGTTCCAGCATCATGTGGTAAGTCCACGGGTCGTCCGCATTCTTGCCACATGCTTTGTTTTGTAGAGGCATCTGCAGCAATCTCCCATTCCTGATGATCCCACACACAGCCCAATAGTTTGAAGCATGAACTGCCAATCATAGGTCAACTGATGTCTCTGCTACAAATATTAAGTTATCGAGGAGTATTATACCAACATTGGCAATTTTTGTTGGGTGCAGCTTGGCTATCTGCCGGAACATGTGTTGGAAGCAATTTCTGCGCCTCCTCACACAATATATCCCACCCAATGGCTTTGATCCTGGAACTCCATCCCATATATTTTGTTATGTGAATTCGGCAAGCAAGAAAAACTCTTGCCTCTTGCACCTTGTCCCTGAATTTTGGTACTCAGCCGAAACCGCCCCTGAAGGTCCACAATATTTTGTTTCCTCTTATACGGTTGATATAGAGGCAGACAAAATTAGTTTACGTCTTTTATTTCATTATCACTCCCATTATAAAACCCAGCAAGAAATCTTCTAACTCATTAGGACATCATTAACAGCTATTCCACATCTTGATGCACGTATCTGGAGCTTTCATCTTTTTCCATGATATCATCACCTCATCCTGTCATCATAAGATGCTTTTGCTTGGGTCATTCTCTGTTTCTCTGCAATTTCCTCTGGCATTCCTTCTGCTTTTCCACCTCGAGCAATCAATGTGGATTACTCTTTTCAAATTTCAAATTCGGTCTGCGATCTGGACCGTTGTAAGCCGTTTGGCAACAGCCTCTGAGGACAGCAGATCACCCAATCTTCCAACCATCAAGTAGACCCATTTGATACATCTGATTTCTTTAGTTGTCCAATTATACTATCAACCAGCTCCAGCAACATTCTCTGCGTAATTACGCTGGCAAGTGTTAACAGTAATTAACTGAGGTTTAGCTTAAGCTCAGCTGGTTTGCGTACAAAAGTAAACACGACTGTCCTATGAAGAAGAAAAATCAATGAACACTAATATTCAGGAAAAAAAAAAAATGGAAAAAAAAAAACTATATATTTAGGGGTGGAAATCCCTGTTTTTGCTATAACTCCACTTTGGAGCTGTCACCAACTAGGTATGCCGATTGTAGGAGAGGCTGGTTGATGTGGAGACTTGTTGTGCCGCAGCCACCGTCCCACCCACTCGTCCATGGCTGGCCGCGCATCCCCATCCTAAGCATCATGCCGCATGATCTAGTTTGGTGTCAAAGCGCATGCGAATGGCTCTGCTACTTGGACCATACGCAAACCGGATGGCACTGTGGCTGCTGGCGGCCAAGGTCAGGAAGCCGATGCAGGCGGGAGAGGAAGAGTTGATCCAGCAAAGGGGAGACGAGGATGGGCGGCCAACCGGCCATCCTGGCCATCGGCCATGGGGGAGAAAATTGTGATTTGCTATCACAAAGAGTGGTTTTCGGCTGGAATACTTCCTTCAAACTGATTCACTAATGCTATTAAACAGAAGTGTTCACGAAATACTATTTCGCTCTTTTGGGTAATAGAAATTGTTTTTTCCTCAATTTTAACATTTTCCCGACCAAATAACCCCGATATGGGCCCACTCTGTCAATCTCTCTCGCACTACTCTCCTCCTATTCCTCTCTCTA
>CM020188.1:5437670-5462235 GCA_009805545.1 Oryza longistaminata | reverse complement strand
CCACGGCAAGGAGCGTGCTGCGGCCTTGGTCACAATCACCGCGTCGTACGTGTGCAGTCGTGGAAAAAGTCAAATACTGCCAACGCTCCAAACAAGCAAAGATTTTTGCAAAAGACAAACACTGAAACACATAGGGTTGGTTTGGTTTGTGGCCTAAATAAGTCTTACCAAATTTTGTCAGTGTCAAATTTTGGTAAGTTTTAGCATGACTAATTTTGGTAAGATAAAATTGTGTTTGGATTGAAACCAAAATAGCCTAATTTTACTACTAAAATGGCCTATTTTCTTAGGCATGCCAAAATTTGGCTTCAAACCAAATAGACAATATACACTATTGAAATTGTTAAATATTGGTAAGCCTAATTTAGGCATCAAACCAAGCCAGCCCATAGTAACTTGTCTCTAATTTCTCAGACCTAAGGTTGCACTTCAGTTGTCATATACAAAGCTTATCGATTAAAGCAAACTCAAATCACAAATATGCAAACCATAATCGTGCATTACAGCCTCAAAAACGGGTTCAGTTACAGAGTGGAGACAACATTACTGGAAGGTGATGCTACTTGTCTGTGGAAGTGAATGGGGGCAGACGACTGTCTTCCATGGCGCGTACGGAGGCGTTGAGATGACTCATCTTTGGCGGCGGACGGAGGTGGCGCTTGGCTCGACTTCAACAGCAGCGACTCAGCATCGGATGGTTGCGGCGGCGACTCAGTTTCAGCAGCGGGCGGCGGAGACTGACTTCGGCGGCAGGCGGACGGGAGCCGAAGCGTTGCGGGGGGTTGTTTGCAAAACGTATTCCCACGTGCAAGGGGCTTTTCGCGAAACTGCGCGTAAGTGCGCGGTGGGAGCGCTGGCCTCCATCCTGAGCGCACATAACGGATCAGTTGGTTGAGATGGAGTTTGTGCATGTGTGCACGATTTGCTTTGTGTTCACCTGATATGTCGCCGGTTATAAAGTTCAACATGCAATCATGCCACCTCATCATCCACTAGCAATAATTATATATAAAACTTACGCAAGCATACAACATATCAACATCCAATCATCTACTTCGCATTATTTTTCATAATATTTTTAATGTATATATATCCATCATTTTTATAGTAATTAATCAAAGTGTGGGATATCATATTTCATTTACAATCTAGTACATAGTCTACTAAATTTATTTCTCTCTTAACATAGTTTGACAAACCAGTTTTTAACATATAATTTTTACTTTTAGCCCAATTATTAAAAAATATATTAAAAGTTACTTAGTAATTTCTACATCAAAGCGCGGGGAGTCATCTAGTATGTTAGATATTAGAGAAATGATAAAATGATTTGAATTAAAATATTATAAAAATGATTTGAGAACGATAATTTAGTATGCGAATGTTTAGTATTAGAATGAAATAAATTGTAGATATAATTACTACATGTTTACATGTTGAGCTTTGTGTGTTTAATAGGTTGATGTGGCATGCTTGCATGTAGGTTTTAGGATTGCTAATAAATACTCCCTCCATCTACTTTTGATAATCATATTCCATCTTGGCACACAGATCAAGGATAAGTAATTCTACTTATCATCCATTTAAACATGCTACTAGTAATTCCTCGTAAACAAGCGATTCATTAATATTTACATTTTTCGATGCCTATATAGCCAATCTTGTGTGGAATAATGGAGAGTCATGCATTAAATCTGAGAAAGTCATTAAGAGGATAGGTTGTTAGATTGAAATATGACTATCAAAAATAAATTTTTCATATTTGGAAATATGACTATCAAAAGTAGATAGAGAGAGTACTATGTTTGCACGTTGAATTTTATATTTTTAGTGGACATTAACTTTATATAAAGAAGGATCTGTAGGCCAAAATACACCATAGACCGGGTCAAAGCCTAGAGAAATGTGGAATCTGTCTCTGTTATGCCATACGTTGCTAAGGATCGTTTGTATCATACATTTTCCGTCCCAAAAGGAATTAAACCATGGCTATGAATCTGAACAGTTCCTGCCTTAATCTAGATTCATAGCTAGGATTTATTTTTTTTTAACGGAGGGAGTAGTGAAGTAGGGTGCATTGCATATCGAGGGACTGAAAATTATACATCCATTATCTTTCAAAAATAAGTCCGCTCGGTGCAGCTTCTACTCCAAGAGAGGAGCACAGCTAGGGGTGGAAAAAAAGCTCTCGAACGCCTGAGAATCGTGCCTGACTCAGCCGTGATTCTTAGGGTGTGAAGCAAACAGACCCATAATGCCGAATTGTCGAGGGACCAAATTTAACAGGATATTATGAGTTGAGGAATCTGTTATACCTGGTATTTTAGTTCAGGGAGGAATTTCAGACTAGTCGACAAATTGAGGGACCAAAAGTGAACTTATTCTTCCTACTATAAAATCTCCATCCCGTGAAATTGAAGCATACTAAACATTTTTCAAGAACGCGGGAAATACTCGAGTTACCACTCCTAAAAATTACTTCCTCTATCCCAAAATATAATAACTTCTCAGAATTTATCCCAAAATATAACAACTTCTCCATCAACATTCTTTTCACAACCAATCACAACCATCCACCATTCACTTTTTTCACCTATCTCTACTAAATCCAATCACAACCCTCCATCATTCATTTCTACCTACTTTCTTAATAACTGTTCAACTCTAAAACTTCTTATATTCTGGAACTGAGGGAGTAGTTATTACTCAATCTGTCCCAGAATATACTTTTCATGCAAGAATTTGAAAAATGATTATAAAGGTGTAACAACTTGGTTAGTGCGTGCATTTTGGTTAAAAGATATCTCTACACACCATATTTTTTCAGCCATGTAAAAAAAAAGCAGCCAGTTAGGTCATCTTGAGTTATGAACAAGGTTTTAAGATGTATTGCATATAATACTAAAATAACCTATTATTTTAAATTGGAAAATTAATGATTATCAAAACTAAGTGCACGCCAACTAACAAAATTTCCGAGCGATCCAACTAATCATACAAATTCGGTGATGAGCTCTGCAAAACATCATTGCCAACCATTAATCTAGCAGTTATGTATACAATACAACCAATAAAATATGATGAATCATAGGTATGTAACAGTGTTTTTATCAAAATGCACGTGATTGTTAAGTTTATGTACCAGTTTGCTCATTTTACAAGTTTTTACACTAAATCGCACCCACCTACCAAGTTCTTGTACCGCTGGCGCAATTTATTCTATCACGAATCTAGACATACATATGTCCAGATTCATCGTTATAGAGCATGTTTGAATCTTGTTATTTAGGAGTATTAAACGTAGATTACTGACAAAACCCAATCCATAACCCCTAGGCTATTTTGCGAGACGAATCTAACAAGGTATATTAATCCATGATTAGCGAATGATTACTGTAGCATCACTGTAGCAAATTATGGATTAATATAACTCGTTAGATTCGTCTCGCAAAATAGTCTAGCGGTTATGGAATGGGTTTTGTCAGTAATCTACGTTTAATACTCCTAAATAACAAGATTCAAACATGCTCTATAACGATGAATCTGGACATATGTATGTCTAGATTCGTGATAGAATAAATTGCGCCAGCGGTACAAGAACTTGGTAGGTGGGTGCGATTTAGTGTAAAAACTTGTAAAATGAGCAAACTGGTACATAAACTTAACAATCACGTGCATTTTGATAAAAACACTGTTACATACCTATGATTCATCATATTTTATTGGTTGTATTGTATACATAACTGCTAGATTAATGGTTGGCAATGATGTTTTGCAGAGCTCATCACCGAATTTGTATGATTAGTTGGATCGCTCGGAAATTTTGTTAGTTGGCGTGCACTTAGTTTTGATAATCATTAATTTTCCAATTTAAAATAATAGGTTATTTTAGTATTATATGCAATACATCTTAAAACCTTGTTCATAACTCAAGATGACCTAACTGGCTGCTTTTTTTTTACATGGCTGAAAAAATATGGTGTGTAGAGATATCTTTTAACCAAAATGCACGCACTAACCAAGTTGTTACACCTTTATAATCATTTTTCAAATTCTTGCATGAAAAGTATATTCTGGGACAGATTGAGTAATAACTACTCCCTCAGTTCCAGAATATAAGAAGTTTTAGAGTTGAACAGTTATTAAGAAAGTAGGTAGAAATGAATGATGGAGGGTTGTGATTGGATTTAGTAGAGATAGGTGAAAAAAGTGAATGGTGGATGGTTGTGATTGGTTGTGAAAAGAATGTTGATGGAGAAGTTGTTATATTTTGGGATAAATTCTGAGAAGTTATTATATTTTGGGATAGAGGAAGTAATTTTTAGGAGTGGTAACTCGAGTATTTCCCGCGTTCTTGAAAAATGTTTAGTATGCTTCAATTTCACGGGATGGAGATTTTATAGTAGGAAGAATAAGTTCACTTTTGGTCCCTCAATTTGTCGACTAGTCTGAAATTCCTCCCTGAACTAAAATACCAGGTATAACAGATTCCTCAACTCATAATATCCTGTTAAATTTGGTCCCTCGACAATTCGGCATTATGGGTCTGTTTGCTTCACACCCTAAGAATCACGGCTGAGTCAGGCACGATTCTCAGGCGTTCGATTTTGATGGCATGTAGTTGGATGCACCTGCCTGAGTGAGAGCGCTCAGGTCAGGGCACCATCCAAACACGCCCATAGTGACCGGTTTTTGTCTGACGTTACGAGTAGGATCTATGTAGGCCAGGCCCCGCATGTCAGTTTTTCTTTTTGGGTCAAATGGAATGCGGCCCTACAGGTCATAGTTGAAGAATTCTGTTTTAATCTCACTGAAACGGAATTCTCCATTCTTCCAAGAAATCATCTACTACCTCTGTAAATGTGATAAAAGAAAACTGTATTAAGCAAGGAATGTAAATTATGAATGGACAGAACTGTAAACGGCCAGTACAAGTCATGCCTACTAGTTTCCACATATTTGTCTAATGCAAGAAATAAATCAGGATAGAAAAACCTTATTCTGGTTTTGTCTACAGATGAGCTAAATCTGTGTGAGTTTACGCGGTCAGTTGGTAGCTACTAAATTGACAAATTTGGGAAAATCAACTAAACTGGTGTCCATTGTGAGACAATACTTGTTAAGGTTCAAAAATCATCATTGCCTTATTTATACTTTTATCATAATCGCTTGTCATATCCAATATCAAGCACAGTCTTTCTCATTTCTTGCAAGATGAAAAAGTGTCTTATTTTTCAGTTGGGCATGGAAAATGGCAGCTGACGATGCACTTTTAGCAAAAAAAAAAAAGGGAACATGATTTAATACAAAAAATCAATTTCTTTCTAACTTGTGGAGATATCGCAATCATGCAGGTTTCACATGAACATGACAAAAGAATCGTAAATAATAAGGCCCTTGGCACATCGACAGACTTGTTAGATGACAGTAGCTATTCATCTCGAAGAACTCATGAAAATGTCTTTTCAGAGCCATCTGTTTCTGGAAGAACGACTGTGGATAGAACGGATTGCCAAACTGGTGTTTTTTCTGGTGTAGATACTGTAAATAATACAACACAGGTTGGTTCTGTAATTAGTACTTACAGGTCGTTAGACACATTTGAAGGTGTTTATGGACCAGCAAACACAAGTTCCATAGAAAAGGTCCAAGATATTCTCCCACAATCGCGTTCTGTGTCTGATGGACAACATCAAAGCAGACATTTTGCTAACAGAAGGGCTCAGCTAGGTGGACTGCCTCATCAGTTTTTATCACTTTCAAAACAGAACGAGCAGACTAAAAATGGCCAAGGTCCTCCTGATAATAAAACAGATAGTGAGGGTGCCAATTTACTTGGATGCCATCAAAGTGATCAAGGAGACTATGTTGATTTTACGTCTCTTTCATCCTTCAAAAGAATCAACGAGCTTCCACTGAATTTTATTCCTGAAGCCCATGCCAGCAATCTGTTTGAACCAAGAAAAGCATCCGAGTTCACAAATTCTTATGCAGGGGGCTCATATTTGAGAGCAGGTTTAACTTTGAAATTCATTTATTCTTCTTGGTACTTAGTCTGCTAATATATTTTTTATTTTTTAATATCGCCTCTTGCATGATTTTTCCCATTTCCTCAGAAGCATGCTCTATATTCAGGGCGATTGGTTCCAGTTGCATGCTTAAGGGATGGTCCTGTGAGTAAACGAAAGAAAGCAATGAATGACCATGATGATGCAAAGTTAATTGGCTGGAGTATTTCTAATTTACTGAGCAAGGAGAATCCAGAAAACTCTACTTCAGCAAATAGAGCTGGATTGAGGGGAACAAAGGACGTGCCAGATTACTTGAGGAGATACAATAGTTTGTTAATTGATGGAAGGTATAATGTTGGACATAATAATTGCTATTAATCTGTTCCCAGAACACCCCTTACATACATGGAATTTTCATATTAAATATGCTGCACTCTTTGTGCTATAAATATTTTTGCTTGATACTTCAATTTGGTATGGTCAGATTGAAAGACTCTGTGGATCTATTGGAAAGCATGGAGCAAAAGGGATTGCTTGATATGAATAAGGTTGTTACCTGTTCTAATAGTCCTTTTTTTAGTGTATATCTTCTTCTCTTTCCTGATTTCCATCTACTTTCAGATCCACCATGCTAGCTTTCTGAATGCCTGTAAGAAGCAAAGGGCTGTTCCGGAAGCTGTTCGTTTTTGCAAGTTGATCAATAACCCAAAAATGAGTACCTTCAATATGCTTTTATCTGTGTGCGCTAATTCGCAAGATTTTGATGGTAGCTGCTTGAACTTAAAACTGCAGCTTTCTTGTGTGATTTGTTAGATTAAGATCTGATGAGACATGACTGTTTTTACCTTTTAGGGGCTCTCCAAGTTATGGTGCTCCTAAAGGAAGCTGGGCTAAAACCTGATTGTAAACTTTACACAACACTTATATCGACTTGTGCCAAGTGTGGAAAAGTTGATGCTATGTTTGAGGTAACTAAATGACATATTCATACATATATGTTTGACTTAAAAATATGATAGCTTTATATCTCTTATTGTGTACTTATATTTAAGGTCTTCCATGAGATGGTCAGTGCTGGAATAGAGCCAAATGTTAACACATATAGTGCACTGATTGATGGCTGTGCAAAAGCTGGTCAAGTAGCAAAAGCATTTGGTGCTTATGGTATCATGAGTTCAAAGGTGAAGTGGTACATATTTTTTCTTTTTATATTACATGTCTTCCATTCACCTGTGCTGCAAATGCTACTGGTGAATCACTTCTATGCGCTTTCCATGTTTGTTGAACTTACTGGGCCATACTTGCAGTAGAAGGTGAAGCCAGATCGAGTTGTCTTTAATGCTTTGATCAGTGCATGCGGTGAATCTGGAGCGGTTGCTCGAGCTTTTGATGTTCTATCAGAAATGACAGCAGAAGCCTCTGAATCTAAAGGATCCAAACCGATTCTTCCTGATCATGTCACAGTTGGAGCTCTGATGAAGACATGTATTCAGGCTGGCCAGGTGTTCTGCAGATCCTTTGTTGTAAACGCGAAATAGGCTATATAGTATCTAACTCAAAAAAACATTTGTTTGTGTAGGCTGATCGAGCTCGTGAGGTATACAAAATGCTTCAGGAGTACAATATAAAGGGTACTCCAGAAGTTTACACAATAGCATTGAGAAGCTGTAGCTTGACTGGTGATTTAGGATTCGCTCTGAAGATCTATGAAGATATGAACAAGATTGGAGTACAACCTGATGAGGTGTTATTTCTAGAGAGAACATTAAAGGGATATGTGCTTAACCCACATGACTTATTTAACTGTTATGTTTGTTTGATTCCATCAACTACAGATGTTTCTGAGTGCTCTAGTTGATGTTGCTGGCCATGCTAGGAGGGCTGATGCTGCCTTTGAGATAATGAAAGATGCAAGAGCAAAGGGATATCAAGTTGGAACCATTGCATACAGTTCATTAATGGGTGCTTGCTGCAATGTAAGTTCTGACATAAATTGTTGGATGAAAACCAATATAACAAGTTATTAACTTCTGCTCCCCACAGTAGCACAAGGTCTTTTATGCACTTAGTTATTCTTTCTTTTGCAATTTTACTTGTATTCCATGTACTTTTGATTTGAGTTCGGTGTTATTATCACGACATTTAAATTCTTGTTTCAGGCCAAGGACTGGAAAAAGGCATTGCAGCTATTTGAGGAGATCAAGTCAATCAAATTAATGCCAACCGTTTCAATGATGAATGCTCTGATCACCGCATTGTGTATGTCCAAACATCTGAATACTTGTAGCAATAATAAAATGTTTTTTTTTGTCATTTCAGTGAGCTAATACTAACGTTTTGCCAATTAATAAAGATGTGTGGCTTACATCACAGTTTCAGCCAGTGAAAAAGACACAATAACTTAACTTTCTAAATTGAAGGATCCAAGTAGAAGTCCATTATGTGTTTCTGAGACCTGCCAAATTACTTTTAAAAGCCTCAGTGCTATTATAGTCAAATATAGGAACCTTGGTGCAACTTTCATTTTCTATATATATGTTCATAGCTGTTCCCTATCATTTTCTTTAAAAACTCTTGCTTCTTTGGACATGGAAATAATGACAGTTTCTCGATGATGCAGGTGATGGTGATCAAGTTTTGAAGTCTTTTGAGGTCCTTAGTGAGATGAAGAGATTAGGAGTCTGTCCAAATATGATAACCTATTCGGTGTTATTTGTGGCTTGTGAAAGGTAATAACTCTGAGCTGGAACTGCACTCTTCAAACTAATCTTATCGCACTCTTCAGGTACTAATAGTTTCCCCACAGGAATGCTGAAGCACAACTGGGTTTGGATCTATTTGAACAATTAAAAATAGACAGTATTGACCTCAATCCCACAATCGTTGGTTGTCTTACTGGTAAGTTTTTTCTCCAGTTGTGTTGATACTTTCTGGAAAAACCTGAATTTTCTCTGTTTCTTCATATCACTTATGTTTTCCTTCTTATGCCTACACGGCTACACCTGGTAGCATTTACTCTTTTATTCTTTGTTACTCAAATTTATTTGGTGACAATCTTTCTTAATGAATGAATTTTGTTTTTAGGCTTGTGTCTACAAATGTTCGACAATGATCTTTCACTGGGCAATATCGTTGTCACATTCAACTTAGGGAAACCACAGATTGAGAACAAATGGTATGCTCCTTGCTAGATCCACTTATGCATGGAAAGCTTCAATATTCATAGATGAAATTTAAGATTGCCCCTTATGCTAAATGTTTCCATGGGGACAAAACCTCCCTCATCCCTGCTCCTTAATAGAATTCCCTGGTGGGGAATCCATCACTAATTAGAACCTGTAAGCCAACAAGCATTAGAAGGGGGGACCGAAGGAGATTTACTAAACAAGTATAGTAGTTCCATATGTTGATGCTGACATATAAATCCACTTGTGTAATTGTAACACCTTTGGGTTAATTAACCCTTTTTATGCAAAGCAAAGGGCTAGGCATTGGGAATTTTGGACTTTGGTGTGTTATGATATGACTTCTGAATGTGTACTCAAAATGGCCACTGAACAGCTGGCAAATCTTCTAGATTTTCTGTTGTTTTATCAAAATTGCTGTAGAAACCAAAGTAGACAATGACGATCTTAAAGTATAGTCTTCTATGAGGTGTTCTGTTCGAGGAAAATGTTAGCCATAGCACCAACACACATTTGTTATATATGTTCTGTTTTCACTTGAGAAAATGGAATGAGTTGGTTGATCACCACTTCATTCCCTGTAAGCACATGGCTAGCAGAAAAGTGGGGAATGGGTTGTCATACTAAGATTTGGTGGTCCCTCAAACAAATTGCCTCGTAAGTGTGGTAGACTCTATAGCACATGCCATTTCAACTTTATGCAAAATTTATTTCTTCAGGTATCTCTATGGACCAGACAATAAGATTTAAGAACATTCTAATTTTTCTGTAGGACCTCCTCAGCAATTAAGGTCTACCGTGAGGCAATTTCCACAGGACTATTACCCTCAAGTGATGTTTTGTCTCAAGTGTTGGGATGTTTAAGGTTTCCTCATGATAATACATTAACAAATACTTTCATTGAAAATATGGGAATAAGTTGTGATATTCCACATCATCCCAATGTGAATTCACTGTTGGAAGGTTTTGGTGAATACGACATTCGTGCCTTTTCAATACTGGAGGTACTGATACTAATTCGAACTAAAACAATGGCTTCATTTCAGTATTCTTGTATCAATCAAAGCAGATGCCTTCTTGTCACAGGAAGCTGCTTCGTTAGGAGCAGTTGAAAGTATTTCCATGAAAGATACCCGTATTCTTGTTGATGCCCGAAAGTCAAAGATCTACACTGCGGAGGTATTTTGCTAATTGCACTTTGCTTGCTTTAATAAATATATTTTTCTCAATAAATAAGTCACAACATAAGTGTGCAGTAATCATGTATCTAAGAACATTATTTGTAGTTAAAACCAGTTCTATGTTGACCACTTTCTGTTATATAAACCTGGTGTGCTGAATAAGTATGCTTTCTGGGTTACTACAGTACTTAATACTTGTTGCTAGTTTACAAAACTGCATATTTTCCATGTATTTCAACTAATGCTGCCCTCTCTGATTAGCACGATTACTTTGCATAGTGGATAGGCATCTTTAGAACCTAAAACTTTATTATGCATAGTGGTGTATTACAAAATATGCTTTTTTTTTGTTTCTTAATTTACTACATAGGAGAGGAATATGAGAGCTAAATAATTAGTATTTTCCTTCTGTATAAGTTTCGCAGACATATTTCTTCTTGGCTGTTGCTTTTGTCAATGACAGGGGGACGATTTCCAAGTGCATTTATCCTTTTATAACCTTTCCTTATAACATATTACATGCGCATATACTTCCTTTTTTTTTGACAGGTTTCAGTTCTTACAACATTGAGGTCTTTAAAGCATCGACTAGCTGCAGGTAAATCATTCAGTGTTTTATGCCTCAAATGATTTACTTTGCCTTCTGATTAGTGAATTAGCTAAGGTTGAATAGTTGGTTGCCATTTCCTGGGTAAGTTTTTACTCCCTCTGTCTCATTTTAAGTGCAGCCATAAATTTCCATGTCCAACATTTGACCGTCCATCTTATTTGAAAGAGATAGATTTATGAAAGAATTTTAAAAATTAAGGGCCTGTTCACTTTGATGCCAAAAAATACCTTACCAAAATTTGGCATTGCCAAAATTTTGGCAACTTACCAAAATTTTGGCATGATTTCTTATATAGTTACCAAAATTTGGCAGGAAACTAAATGTAGGTACTTTTTTGGTAACTTTACCAAAAATTGGTAAGGTTGAAAATGGCATCAAAGTGAACAAGCCCTAAGTCACGTATAAAGTATTATTCATGTTTTATCATCTAATAACAAAATAAATACTAATCTCTACTATTTAAAAATTGAAGATGTTTCCGCCAGAATTTTGGTACGTCATCTGGATTGAATTGGTTTTAATTTTATGTTTCTTTCAAATTCTTTCCTTTTCTTTTACGCCATAGTGTCCTTATCCGAGATGCGTGCGAATTAATTGGGTCTGCACCTTTTCACACGCCCCTTGCCACACGTAGCGTATTACCGGGATACCGTTACAATAATCTATAAGAATCATCTACTTTCGAAAAGAACATGCTAACTGAAATAAAGGATGATCGAAGTTCCTGATTCTGTCCGTCATCATTTCCTGCCCGACTTGAGATAAAGTTGGACGACAAATCGAGCTTGTGTTTGAAGGCCTCATTGTTTGGCTTATGCTTATTTCTATAAGCCAAATTTTAAATTGTAGAACTTAATTTTGAATTTGACTTTTTGATTTTTTATCGTATTTTTTTACCGCATTTGCTTTTGAGTCGTTAAGAACATGTATATAAAAGATTTTTACACAAATAGTTTTTTATTTGATTATAAGTGATTCGGATAAACACATGAATAAACGAAACAATGGACTGTGATGATTTATCCACCGACACATATGTACAAATTAAATTGGCTCTACCCGTTGCAACGCACGAGCATCTTTTCTAGTCATAAAATTTCAAATAAGACGGACGGTCAAACGTTGGACACTGAAACCCACAACTGCGCTTAATATGGGACAGAGGGAGTACTTTCTACAAACACTTTTTTTATAGATCTAGGTCTATTTATTCTAGTCCAACTTATTCCAAACATTGAGCCATTCTGGATAGTTAGCTTTATCTCATTCTTTTTGGATCTAGTCAATCTAGGTCGATTACAATAACTTGCCAAGATACCAACACAACTTTTGTTTGCTGCCTAACAAGAAGATATTAATGCACTTTACACATAAAACCAATATAGGAACAGGGAGAAACTATTTCAGAATTTACATCTTGTCTATTAAGTCGTAATGATTTATTGTTCCATGCAGGCGCAAGGTTACCCAACGTGACAATATTATTACCCACAGAAAAGAAACAAGTCGGCCTTGATGAAAGGGAGAAGACACTTAAACTTGCTGGAAGGTGAAACAACACAGATTGCTAATCTCAGTGCTTGTTGTTTGTGTTCATTACTAGTGCTGAAATCTTGGTTTTCGTCCATCATCTGCATTTCCGTTTCCATTTGATTTAGATGTTATCCGTGTCTTATTGTCCAAAGTAACTATACTTTTAAGAGTGATTCTATAGCAGCTATATTTTTGTCAATCCTGAATAAAATCCACTACAGGAAGCTATATAGCAGCTATATTCTTTGGAAGCAATCCTTGCATAAGTTTCCCTTGAAATGTTTGTTATGTCTTGTACATTAGAGTACTTGGTGAAGTTTTACAAGAGACTGAACTTCGTTATGAAATGCAGAGTCGGTCAAGCAGTTGGTTCCCTGCTGAGGAGATTAGGAATCAAATATCATGGCGAGGAGTCTCATGGAAAAATGAGGATCAACGGGCTTACTCTAAGAAGGTGGTTCAATCCGAAATTGACGAGCACATCCTCCACTGAAACACCAGCTGACTTGCTTCCTCTGCCGTCACGATTAGCCAAAGGAATTGCAAATCAGCAGCGCAACATCAGAAACCTTTCTCTTGAGTAATTCATGATTGACCTTCCTTTCTCGTGGATCAATTTTTGCGTACCATCAAGCCACGGGCAAGAGTTATCTATCAGTCCAGTCATCAGAAAAATTCTTAGAAACCAGCCAGAAAATAGTCAGCTTGATAAAATATGTAAAGAGTTTCTTTGTTTACAGGAAATTATATATCATACGTAGACACTCGTGTGCATCAGATTGCACAAACGCATATCATATAGAATATTCAGCTGCTTTTGCAGATGAATTTGTCTTCCATCTTGTAACATGGTGCCAAGATCACATTGAAAATAAGAATATAAGAATGGCGTGGCTGTGACTTTTCTTTCTTGAATACGCAAGAAAGTTACGATTTATTTCATTAAAAAGGGAGAAAAACAGAACGGGAAGGGAGCAGCGTCCACCCTCACCGGTTCCTCTTAATTAGGATGCAGTTGTTTAGCACTGGCTCCTCTATAAAAGGAGCAAACAATTATCGTTTGGAATTAAGCAAAAAAAAGAAAAGAAAAAGAAACAAACAACGGCTACTCAGTTGTTTGAACAACAATCAATGGAAACAGCTTTACACCTTAAAGGAACTATCAAATTTTCAACCTCCACAAACTACTTAACCTACCTAGACCTACCAGTTTGCTGTCAGTTCCATCCCATATGTTGACAGCACTGATTACAAAAGCAAAAGCCTCCTTTTATAGCCAAGGTAAAGATAACAAGTCTCCAAACTAATTCCAAAATAGATTCTAACAGAAACAGTTTTATGTTTTCCAGAACATAGAACTGAAACAGAAGACTTGATAAAAGTGTTTCAACTTGATCAAGTTTGTTATCTCCTTGTCTTCTCAACTTCAGCTCTTTGGTTTACTTCCAGCTTCAGCTCCTTGGTTTTCCTCCAGTTTCAGATTCCAGAAATGATTACCCTGAAAACACAACAATGATATTTGACTTTCATTTTGTTCATGTCCTTTGAATAAAAAGAAATTTATCATACAAACCTTGCACTCCAGGGAGCAGTACAGGAATCCAAGGCAATGATACGAGAGCATGGACACATCGTGCCTTGAATTGTCCCATGATTGTATCTGTGAATGCGATCAGGAGCCGGCCTTCAAGATCCAACGTCTGAAACAATTACAAATTAAGCTTTGTTAGAAATCTTTATTTTAAAAAACATAAAAATCTTTGTAAGGAACAGAAGGCACACCTGGATATGGTCAAATATCACATCAGCAAGAGCACCATGACGGGGCGTCAAATGTACCCATTCACAGGATGCCTTTCAATCCTGATCACAGTTTCATTATTTTCACCCTCAATACCGGGATGATGGCAGGGTGGGTCTAGTCCTCACGAGTTCAATAGGTTTTATCGTTATCTGTTCTAACGATGTTTTTAAGCTTGTATGTAGTATTTTTTTTATTCAATTAGAAGACCGACCAATCGCTTTTTCCTATTATCAAGTTGTTCAGATTGGATTTTATTTCTTGAAAAAAAGTCCAGTGATGCTTAGATTTTTTATTTGTAGTGAAATTTATACGCTAATTGTAAATATAATTCATACTACAAACGTTTATAAATAAAAAGTCCATAATATAAAGTGTATATACATAAATTCTATATATAGAAAGTTTATACACATAAAGTCTATGTATAGAATGTTTATATGTAAGAAGCATACATGTATAGAGGTTCCGTGAAAATAATAGATATAAAAAGTTCCGCTAAAAAGCTATAAAATTGACTATAAAGAAAAAAAAGTAATTCAACAAAAAGAAGGGGAAACAGAAAATTGATACGTATGGGAGAATTAACGAAAAAAAGGACGACGGGAAATTAAAAATAATCACGTAAAAAAGAAAAACGGAAAATTAGGAACGGAGAATCACGTAAAAAACAAAAATGGAAAATTAGGAACGGAGAGACGATACCATAACGACGCAACGCACCCGTCGCGCATCGCCACATGTCCTTTGATCTCCTCACCCTGACATGTTCGCGCGATGGACAAGTAGCGCACGCTCGCCCAATAGTCAATCCGGATGACGGCATCCCATATGATCGGTGCAACAAACTTGACGAAAATGCCTTCCCGCATATGGTGCAAAATTGATTCGCAAGCTGAGCCTCAGAGAAATTTGTAGCAACCAACGCTGCCACCACGTCACGGCGTGTCCACTTAGAACGTTATTGTCAGTATACTAGAGGAAGGGAGGCGCAGGGCTCTGGCTGGCGACAAGGAAGAAGACGCAATACAGGATGAAAGCGGAGACCGAGAAAGACGTCTTCCTGAAGGAGAAACAGACGCGCGTCGTAACTCAAAATATGAGGGCAAGGATTGGACTGTGTGAATGGGGTTGTGTAACACACTGAGTTCGGGCCCATGAGCCATGTAAAGGCGGAGTTGGTGAGTGAGCGAGAGAGGGGAGTACTCTGTAGTCTGTATATGAGCTGTCTCTGTTACTCTGTTTTGTTCTTGGCTTGGAACTAGACGGCGGCGGCTCCATCCGGTTGGATGTGAGAAGTAATTCCAAAGAGTTCTGTTGACGCTTTCTTGTGGCCAGCACAAGATCACCTAACGATTTGCGGTGTAATCAACAGAGGTCACCAAAATCGATAGATCAAAACCGACTAGCAACCGATTTCAAGATTAATTCACTTTCGCGGAATTACACGACTAATTTACAAGCAAATTAGCAAAGAAAATAAAAATCGTACTTACATGACGACGAACGACTAGTTTCCGAACAAATTAGCAAAGGATAATCTCGTTTTCGTGGAGAAGCATGACCGTTTTTCGGCGCTAAAACAGCAAAGATTAACCAAATTCTAGGGTTGCTAAAACTCAGCCATGAAAACAAAATAAAAAGAACTAAAAAAATAAAAGAGATGAATAGTCGATTGAAATTGTTCGGGGTCCGATCCAATCGACTCGTCATGGGTACATATATACCGGCATACGCGTCTTTGGCACCTTAACCGGTCCCACAGAAAAGATAGAAAATCCTAACCGGATAGGAAACAAACTAATAAAGTAAATCTACTTCTAAACTTCCTTGGTGCTGTGTATGTCAAGCACTATCATCGCACCAGCCCACGCAGTGATCATCGAATCCTCAGTAACTGCTCCTGCACAAAATCATATGCAACCACAGCGTCCAATAAACCAGCACACAAACAAAATCCCAAAGTAACCAGCCTTCAGCGTGCATCAATCACTGCATCCATCCAATTCCATCGTTAATCTGGCTCAGATATTGTCTTCTGCAGCATGACTCCCAGGCCAGCACCATGAATTCAACGTCTCCATGCACATTAATTCTTGCAAACACAAATTGAATGGATTTTCCATGTAAATCATCAGCCACTAGCACAGACTATCTAAATAATTTGGCAAACCCAAACAAGCTTACTATAAGCCAAATTACACCACAAACAAGTTCACCTATCTTGTGTGTTCTTTTGTGTGTTCTTGAGATTGATTGAGTCGAAGTTAGGGTTCTAACAGTTATCGTGCTGAAAACCAAGAGATGTTGTTGAACATAAGAAAATCGTGACCAACAAAAGATGCAACAATTCTATAGAAACAAAATCTATTAACTTTTCCAACTCCATAACCAAAAAGACAGAGCAACACAGTTCAGCAAAGGACACTCATTTGACATTGTAGAGTATATGGATAGCATCGTATTGTATGATTAGCTTCCATCCTCATCTATCTGAGTTTACTAAGATCTAATTCATTCCATGTAACCTATATATACTGGTCCCGAGGTTCAATATAACGTGGTTAGTATTCGCAGTATTTCACTCTCCTATACTATTCAACGTGGTATCAGAGTGGGTGATCTAGTCACCTCTCTCACGCTTCTCGCCGCCGTCGCCCCTAGGGAGGGTTCTGATCTCCCGAGGCAGCCACCTGTTTTTTTTCGTCGTGTCTTTGCCGTTCATTGCACCCCCGGAGACTCAATCTCTGGGCTACTGCGCGGCCTGTTCGTCGTCGTATTTGCGTCATTATGCATGCAGCAGCCAACAGATCGCATCTACCTCCTTGGCCGGGCACCGTCGTCCAAGTCGTCGACAGGGGTCGGCGACTGCACTTTACTGGCTATGTCGGGTGCCCTTGACTCCGCCACGACCTCGTGGGCCGACGACTTCGATCTCCGCCTCCGTCACCGGCCCACGGACGACGCCACGGACAACCCCGCTGCCGGCCGACTTCCTCCACCGACTGCGCGTCGACTCCGCCGGGCTCTGCGGCCATGGGGCGTCCCCATCTACCTCTGCTGCCGCCGGGGATGGGCCCTCGCCGGCGCCCGCCTCTCCATCGGCAGGCCCCGAGCTCCTCTGCCTAGGCCGTCGCCAGCGGTCGCCGGATCTCCTCTGTGCCCCAGCAACTCCTTCCTCCGTCGGCGGCTGGGAGCCCCGTTGCCTCCGCCAGTTGCGCCACCAGCCGGGAGCCCGTCACCGTCCGCTTCCGTGAAGCCCTCCGATGTGCCGCCTCACCTCCACCACCTGGGACTCCGGGCTGCCGACGGCTCCGCCCATCCGCATTGTTGGCTTTGGCCAAGGATGCGAAGAACTCACGGAGTAGCAAAGTCACCGCAGCAGACACACAAAGGATCACACTAGTATAAACACAAAACAAAGACACGCCACGCTGCAGTCGACACACACAAGCAGTTTTGGCGACGTACGTATGCCTTTCTTCTGTTTCTTCCCAACTCACACAAACACAGAATTTACATGGAGAGTATATAAGGACCAGGCGACGATGTGACTCACACGCCGAGCAACGTCCTGCTAGCCGAGTCTCACGCATATATACGCTCGCACGATCCATACATACACAGCCACTAACTACTACATGCCGTGCTCCACGATTCGTATCAGACGCCTGCTATTCTCTGTGCAGCTAACAACCTTGAGAAATCGCTCCAACTAATCCATGCAAAACACACACACTAACTAAATATGCGCTAACAAAAATTAGCTAGTCTACCATGCAAACACATCTACACATGAACACATCACGTTGTTGCCCATATACAACATGTACAGGATTAATACTAACAGGCATCGTCGCACCTTGCGCCGCTGCTTACTCCGCGCTCCCATCGTGGGCTCACACTGCTCAGTCTGTCTCCATCGTGAACTCGTTACAGCGAGGTATAGATGGCCATAAGGCCGAAGGCCTGCCCACGGTGTGAAGCGTAGAACTCCTTCGGAGAGAAGATTGCGTGTTGATTATAAGCCACAAACCGGCGAGCAGAATACATATATATGGCGGCAGGATTGAGTTGTTGAGCATCTCCTAGATACATGAAACAACCTATTTTATCTAACTAACTCAACAACTCAACCTTTATCCATATGTTACATTATCACATGCAATATTAACTCTACACTCCCCCTCAATCTTAACCTGTAAGGTTTAGATTGTTTCTAAACATTTCCATCTGTCTCCACTGTCCAGTGTCTTGGTGAAGCCATCGGCAACTTGATCTTTAGTAAGATATATACTCAACTTGCAACAACTTCCGTGCTAACTCTCTCTCCGAACAAAGTGATAGTCCACTTCAATATGTTTAGTACGAGCATGAAACACAGGGTTAGCTGTCACTATACTGCACCTATATTATCACACCATACCTTAGCTGTTTTTGGCACTGAACTCCCAGTTCATGAACAGAGTCCTGTATCCACATAATTTCTGCAGTAGCATTAGCCAAAGCCTTATATTCAGCCTCTGTACTTGATCTAGACACAGTAGCTTGCTTCTCGTGCACTCCAAGACACAAAATTGGCCCTATAAACACAGCAAAGCCTCCAGTAGAGCGCCTGTCATCCAAACATCCTGCCCAGTCTGCATCAGAGAACGCACTCACAAGAAGAGAGTTAGACTTACTAATTTTTAAACAAGCCTTAACTTTATGCTTCAGATTATCTCAGTTCATCCTCTTGGTTGCTGCCCAATGTTCGTGTGTTGTTGCATGTTAAATACTGACAATACTTTATTTACTGAAAAAGGACAAATCTGGTCTAGTCAAAGTCAGATACTGTAGTGCTCCAACCAAACTCCTGTACTTTGTACTATCAACAGGTCCAAGAGGGGTACCTTCATGAGCACTTAATTTTTCTGATATAGACAAAAAGTATTGACTCCTTTGCAGTCACCATATTTACTCTTTTTAACAAATCCATAGCATATTTTTCCTGACTCAAACTATCCCATCAATTACTTCCTTACTTCAATACAAGGAAGTAATGCAATTTTCCCAGATCTTTTGAGTGCAAACTCTTGGTTAAGATTCTTAAGTAAGGCATTAGTAGCATCACTAGATAGATAGCATTTATAATATCATCCACATATACCAACTAAACATAGTAACACCTCCTTTATATAAAAAAGAATAGAGATGTGTCTGACTTGGATGATCTGAAGCCTAACCATGTAGTTTTGTACTTAGCCTAGAGTACCCATGCTCTAGGGGCTTGCTTAAACATATAAAGCCTTATCTAAATTTGCACACATAGCGCATCTTTCTGCTCATACCCCGGTGTGTGTCTCATATAGACATCCTCTTCTAAACCCCATGGAGAAAGGCATTTTGTACATCCAACTGACGCAGGTCCAACCTCTAGACACGGCTATAGATAATATAGTTCTGATGGGTGGCAGCCTTTACTACCGACTAAAGGTATCCTCATAAATCTATACCGTATCTTTGCTTAAACCCTTTTGCAACAAGTCTAGCTTTATATCGATCTAAACTTCCATCCGCCTTTCGTTTAATTTTATAGACCCACTTACAGTCTATTATATTCAAACCTTTCTTAGGGGGAACTAAGTGCCAGGTTTATTATTCATGAGAGCTTGATATTCACTATCCATGCTTGTTTCCAATTTTTATCTCCTAGAGCCTCATGTAAACTTTGCGGTTCTCCAGATGATGTTAAAGCAACTATATCTGACTGTCCCATCTGTGTATATTTTCTCTTTTCTAATACCACTTTGCAACCTTGTTTTAGGCCTCGTTACCTCAGATTGACGTGCAGTTCCAGCGGCGCAGAGGATCCGGGATTGACCGTGACTGTGTTGGTGACGAGACTGGTTGCCAGGAGAGCTGTGCCGGGTTGCTGCGGGTGAGGTGCGAGCGCAGGTTGGTTCCCCCGCGAGCAGTTGCGCTGTTCCCCCGTGGATTGCAGATCCCGAGGCCGGCTGCTCCTGCTCCTGCGCCTGCGCCTATACAGGCGCGTCAGCCGAGGCTGATACTCCCGTCGAATCCAAATTTGCTTCATGCACCGCGGCCAGATGCACACCGAGTCCTCTGCAGATTCATCTCTGGAGTGCTGTACACATGAAATATTAAGTAGCATTTGGCATAGAATATTAAACATATGATCATGATGTTCCTCTCCCCTATTCAGATGTGTTCCATTAGTTAAGGGTGGGGGATTAACAGGAGATTTCGGCCTGAGTCTTGCACCGGCATTTAGGATGAAGAGTGGCAAATGGAAAAAACCTGTCATCAAAGGTGACATCACGAGAGACATAAACCTACCAGTGGAGACATCTAAGCACTAAACCCCTTGTGAATGTTACTAAAACCCAAGAACACACACTATTTGGAGCGGAATTGGAGTTTATGAGCGTTATAGGGGCGGAGATTGCCAACATGCGCAACCAAAAGTTCTTGAGAGATTTAAGTCTGGTGTTTGTTTTGAACAAAGCCGTTCAAGAGGAGTATCAAAATCGATCCACCTTGCTAGGAAGTCGATTAATGAGGTAGGTGGCGGCAAAAAGCTTCATCCCAGAATTTTAGTGGCATAGATGCATTGGCTAAAAGGGATAAACCAACCTCACACTATATGTCGATGTTTATGCTCTACAGCTCCATTTTGTTGGTTAGTGTCGCGACAGGAAACATTGAAGAGAAATTCCTATCTCATAAAAGAAGGTGTGCAATTAAGATATTCACCCCCAATCAGTTTGCATTGCAAGAATCTACGGTCAAACTGTCTTTCGACAAGCTTTTGGAACTTCATGAAACTTCTGAAACACTTCAGATTATGCTTAAGAAAATAAATCCAGACAAATTTGCTGTAATCATCGATAAAGCTAACATAATATTTCTTTGCCCCTACAGATCAGGGCAAGGTCCGCATACATCGGAGATGAATAAGTTTCCAAAGGATTATTTGCACACTAGATGATTAGGAAAGGTAATTGATGACATTTTGCCTGTTTGACAGGGCATCACACCACAGGGCTCATTAAACAGAATTACTGAAGACATGGCAACTTATTGTATGATAAGGATCTAAGAATAACTGGTTGGAGGGATGACCAAGACGCCGTGCCACCTCTCAAAAGATGGCGTACAGCAAAGCCAAATGTGTTTCAAGGATGATCCATCAGGAAGGGGGTAACGCGCCTCGTCGACAGGACCTCCAAGAATTGTTCTCCTCGTGGCCTTGTTCATTATCAAAAAATATTTGCCATGAATTTCAGAAAGGCATAATTATCGTGCAACAAGTCATGTACAGAAACTAATTTGTTGGAGTGCTTGTGGAACATGTAAAATGTTTTTGGAGATGCAAGGGCGACTAAAAAGTAGGAACAATAGCATGACTCAATTATGTTAATATTCATACCTTCGCCACTGGCCGTGTGATCTGATCGGTTCCGCTTGGTAGTGCTCCTTGGTTGTCAACTTGTCCCAGCTGACTGGTCGATGTGGTCTGTCGCCCCGGTATCACATACCAGTTCGTGTTGCCACGCCACTAAGCGTAGTTAGCAGCCGCTGCCAAACTTTTTCATCAGGACATAAGAGTCTCATAGCGATGCCAAACAGTCACTCGCGACAGTCCCTCGTTTTGACAAACCTGGGCACACGGGCGACTACTCATTGCCGCGCCCGCGCCGCGGTTATTGCACTAGGGCTGCCGCGGCCACCAGATCGACCGCGCGCGCGGTGAAAGGCTACCCGGGCACCGCGCGGCCACCGCTGCTCGCTGTTGCTGCGCGTCCACCACGGCTGCTGCGATTCTGCGCTGGTTTGCTGAAGTAGCGAGATAAGGCCTGGCCTGATCTTTATCCTGTTTTCAAACTCAGAAGTTGTGAGTAGACATGAGAAAAGAGATGGGCAGCAATTCTTGCCGTGGCCATCTCCCTCTACAGCAGGATCAATTCGGAGTCGAGGACCGTTGAGCGATGTTACGCCACCAGTTCTTCATCATCTAGCGCCTTGCTGCAGCCGCCCATCTCATCGCCAGAGATCTCATCTTGGCAACTATACTCGCTGAATAGGACTGGGGACCCTTTTGGGATCGTTGTCAGGGAGCGAGGAGCACATTGATCGTGCTCGCCTGTGGACTTGGAGGAGAACATGTCGTGATCATGTTTCCAAGCTTGTGCCGCGTGCTTTGCGCCGGTCACTTGTTGGCAGTATCTCCGCGAACGGAAGAGAAGATGAAGCCGAGCATACTGCTGGTCCTGGACGAACCATGTCTTGTACTCAGGCGTTGTGGACGAACCCCTTGGCCTTCTTGTCGTCGTCGTCCTCTCGGATCTCAAGGCGCCGGACTGCGTCGTGCCGGAGAGGTGGCCCTTCTGTTGTTGCGCCGCCGCAGAACGTGGTGAGAACCTGCGCCCGACCAGAGGGAAATATTCTTGCTTGGTGAGTGTCCTTCCGAAATTTGGATACCAACAGAGGGTTTGAGATCGCTGCCGCTGAGATGAGCTCGCATGATGCCAAACTAATCTAAGTCTAGCAGTCGCTCTGATACAGTGAACGCGTAGAACTCCTTCGGAGAGGAGATTGCGTGTTGATTATAAAGCCACAAACCGAGGCGAGCAGAGTACATATATAATATAGATGGCGCAGGATTGAGTTGTTGAGCATCTCTAGATTACATGAAACAACATTATCTTATCTAAACTACTCAACCAACTCACCTTATCCATATGTTTACAATGTATCACATGCAATATTAACTCTAACACACGCACAGTATTTGCCCGGCCCAAGCACGGCACGCCAACTTGGATTGGGCCGGCCGGCCTGGCCGACCGCGGGCCATTGCCTGGCCTACCCACCGGCACGGCTGGGCTGGCCCGCATGATGGGCCGGCAGACAGGCCCGGCAACCAAAGTATAGGCTAAAAATAGACATATACAATAATCCAGGGTCCCAAAGAATAGGGACCTAGAATAGGCCTTACTTTAGTATTTATATATCACAGCCCAAAGAAGAGGGAGGTAGAAAGACTTTTTTAAGCTATATACAAGAAGGGGGGGGCGCGTGCCAGAGGAGGGAGGAAAATATAGACTTATTCTAAGGAAAAGCACGCATGGCCATTGTGCTTCGGGACAGCAGCACGGCCCGGGTCATGTTGGGCCGTTGTGCGGCCTGTGGGTGCGACGACACGCCTGGTGGTCGTCGGTTCAGGCCGTGCCGGCCCAAACAGAAGCCTCGCGCCCCTGGGCAGCCGTTCCGTGCGGCAGCCCACATCGCCATCTATAGCAGCGAGGAAATGAGAAAGAATGAAATATGTGGTGGCTGCATGGTGGACTATGGAGAGGGCTTGTGACCAGGTCAAAGGCTGGCATGGAGGATCTGGATCGTTGCTGCTTGTATCTACTTGCCTGTGTACCATCTTTTTCCTTGCGGAGAACGGGTTTTGCGTCATCCATCGCCCACGCGATATGCATGCGTGTTTCTGAAGCATCGGCATCGACTCTGTTCGGCTTCATCGATTCCGCTCTCGCGCAATCTTCGGCTTGATCACCCATCAAATTTGCCCGGCTCTACAACTTCTGCAATCGATCGGCATCCGAGAGTATGCGCGCATACGCCATCAAGTTTCGGCGGTTGCCGTTGTCGTCCCTCGGGTTGCAGTGCCCCGCCCGTGGGTCCACACTCACATTGGCCGTTGCAACGCTGAGAGGCGCCCTCCTCAGCATGGCCTCATCCAGATTGGAGTTCCTGCGTTGCATCAACATTGAGCCGCACTTTGTGTCACCTTTGGGTCACAACGTTGCCTCTCGTCGTCTCATCCGCCGTTCGCCGCTTTGACACTCTCGTTCGTCTGCAGCTGGTCATCGTAGCTACTCGGGTCTACTTCGAGCCATTGCCACCGCATCTCCAGGCTGCCACTGTTGCCAGTCAGGCCGGTTGGTTCAGCTGCCCCTCTCCGGCTACGCAACGTCGTCGGTCAGGCCGTTGGTCCAGCACTTCGCCTTCGTTTTCACGTCCAGCATGCTTCATCGTCAACGTTGCCAATTCTTCCTTCGAAGCTACCACTTCACTCTCTCACGCAACTGCGCGCTGCTTCGGCAAATTCTCCCTCTACGCCGTTCTCGCGCCGGCGACCGTCCGGAGCCTTCTCTGCTAGTCCTCCTCCGACATTGCGTATTGATCCATGGTGGTCTCCTACTCGCCCACGCGGTATTGGCAACACAATG
>CM020188.1:5405912-5437645 GCA_009805545.1 Oryza longistaminata | reverse complement strand
GTGCTAGCACCCGCGCGCGGCTAGGGTTTTGCTCGGGGAGGGATGTGACGGCTAGGGTTTCTCACGTGATGTTATGCCTCCGGCGGTCACGCCCCTCACGAATATATAGGATCCATCACTCGGGCCTCCAAGGCCCGTAGGACTCCTATTCAGATCCCTATCCGAAGTAAGCTCATATTGGATCTCCATCCAATCCCCTTATTCCGGCCCATTAAGCGTGCGACCCTGTAGGTTCATATATACTCGGCTGTAACCCGAAAACTCCTTTTCGGTCCACGCGTCAACAGCGGCCCCTAGCAGAACGTATTGACCCACCGGGCATACATAAAGATCATATCAACTGAACCTTTAGTGTATACTTGTATGAACCCCTTTGCCTCAAGGCTAGATATGTGCCATCCTCTAATAGCTCAATCATTCACCCGAACCTGTTGATAGATTATATTACTTGTGATTGACTCCTCAATCACCTTTGGCATGGTCATGCACTTCTATAATCTACAACATCGAGGGGCCCAGAGATATCTCTCCATGGGAGGGGCAAATCCCATCTTGATTATTCATATCCCACTACATGTTTCATAGCATACCCGAAAACTACTTTTATAACTACCCAATTACGGAGTAGTGTTTAGCAGTCCCTAAGTAAGCTACTACACATGTTGAGAACCATGATAATCTCAGGTCTAAGGATTCAACACCAACACTAAATGAGATCACTGATGACACAACACATATGGCTCTTGCAGTGTCTCATGTTGGGTCTATCCAACAACATGTTCACCAACATATATCCACATTATTAATTTGGTATCTCTATACCATGATCCATGAGACATGATCATCAATTAATACATGTGCTGATCATCTAAACATATTTGTTCCACATATGATATTTGATCAGGGATTCTTTAGAAATAGCAACACACAACATAAAGAATCTAATGAAAGAATCGCATATTCATTAACCAATAATGAGTTATCTATTTCAAGGAACAAAGTCGGAAAAAATATATAAACATAGTATGTGATACAATCATCTGTATGATTGTCTCTAGGGCATATCACTAACAGAACATAGAACTGAAACAAAAGACTTGATAAAAGTTGTTCAACTTGTTCATGTTTGTTATCTCCTTGTCTTCTCAAGCTTCAGCTCTTTTGGTTTACTCCCAGCTTCAGCTCCTTGGTTTTCCTCCAGTTTCAATTCCAGAAATGATTACCCTGAAAACACAACAATGATGACTTTCATTTTGTTCATGTCCTTTGAATAAGAAGAAATTTATCATACAAACCTTGCACTCCAGGTAGCAGTACATAAATCCAAGGGCAATGATACGAGAGCATGGACACAGCGTGCCTTGAACTATCCCATGATTGTCTCTGTGAATTGCGATCAGGAGCCGACCTTCAAGATCCAACGTCTGAAACAATTACAAATTAAGCTTTGTCAGAAATTTTATTAAAAAAACATAAAAAACTTTGTAAGGAATAGAAGGCACACCTGGATATGTTCAAATATCACATCAGCAAGAGCACCCTGACGGGCGTCAAATTGTACCCATTCACAGGATGCCTTTCAATCCCGGTTACATGTTCATTATTTTCATCCTCAATACCGGGATGATGGCATCCCATATGATCAGTACAACAACTTGACGAAAATGCCTTCCTGCATATGGTGCAAAATTGATTCGCAAGCCGAGCCTCAGAGAAATTTGTAGCAACCAACGCTGCCACCACGTCACGCATTGACCACTTAGAACGTTATCGAGCTGAAAACCAAGAGATGTTGTTAAACATAAGAAAATCATAACCAACAAAAGATGCAATAATTCTGTAGAAACAAAATCTATCAACCTCTCCAACTTCATATCATAACCAAAAAAACAGAGCAACATCAGTTCCGCAACGAAACTGCTAAAACGTGGATATCCGTGCGCTCCTCCTCCTGCGCATATGGACGCGTGGCGCGCGCGGAGGAGGGTGAGGTGCTGCAGGTGCAGCGGCAGCGCGATGGAGGCCACATGGGGATTTTTTTCCGGGATTGGTTTTCTATGTTTTCTTTTTTCTGTTTTTTTCGTTTCTTTTTTTATTCGGTTCTATGGTTTTTTCTTTTCTTTTTCCAGTTTTTTCCTTTATTTTTTTTAGTTTTTCGTTTTCTATACGTACATGATACAAAGTTTATATACGCGTGTATACAAACTTTTGTATACGTACGTGATGTATTTTCTAATATTTTTTTATTTTTTAATACACATGTATATAAAGTTTGTATATGTCGTATACAAAGTTTTATACGTGTATATTTTCTTTTACACATAAAAAATATATACATATAATATTATATATATATATATATACATATATGGTATATATAAATACATATACATATATATGGTATATACATACGTATATACATGGGAGAGAGACTAGAGCCCCTAAAACTGACTGCACGCCACGCGGGGGGCGCGACTGATTGCGTATCAGCGCCCTCTATTCAGCAAGGGACACTCATTCGGCATTCTCTACTGTTAGAGTATATGGATAGGATCGTATTGTATCCTGTTTGTTATGGCAGGGTATGATTAGATTGCACAAACGCATATCTATAGAATATTCAGCTGCTTTTGGATGTAGAGGTGGTGAGGTGGTGTTTAGGTAATTGTTATCCAGTAATTGCTGCGTATCCCACAGTACGTTTGAGGTAGGTGTAGAGGTGGTGACAGCTCTCGAGATCACTTAATCCTCCCTGTCCGGGTACGTAGTATAGCGACATCTGGGAACATCAGGTTGCCAGTGCCAGTATTGCGTTAGGATTAAACTTAAGCTTTCCTTAGACACTGTAAGTCTTCTGTTCTGAAATGTTTCAGTTCTATGTTCTGGAAAACATAAAACTGTTTCTGTTAGAATCTATTTTGGAATTAGTTTGGAGACTTGTTATCTTTACCTTGGCTGTAAAAGGAGGCTTTTGCTTTTGTAATCAGTGCTGTCAACATAATGGGATGGAACTGACAGCAAACTTGCAAGTCTAGGTAGGTTAAGTAGTTTGTGGAGGTTGAAAATTTGGTAGTTCCTGTAAAGTGTAAAGCTGTTTCCATTGATTGTTGTTCAAACAAACTGAGTAGCTGTTGTTTGTTTCTCTTTTTTTTTTTTTTTTGTCTTAATTCCAAACGATAATTGTCTTGCTCCTTTTATAGAGGAGCCAGTGCTAAAAAACTGCAAGTTGTTCAACTTGTTCAAGTTTGTTATCTCCTTGTCTTCTCAAGCTTCAGCTCTTTGGTTTACTTCCAGCTTCAGCTCCTTGGTTTTCCTCCAGTTTTAATTCCAGAAATGATTACCCTGAAAACACAACAATGATATTTGACTTTCATTTTGTTCATGTCCTTTGAATAAGAAGAAATTTATCATACAAACCTTGCACTCCAGGGAGCAGTACAGGAATCCAAGGGCAATGATACGAGAGCATGGACACATCGTGCCTTGAATTGTCCCATGATTGTATCTGTGAATTGCGATCAGGAGCCGGCCTTCAAGATCCAACGTCTGAAACAATTACAAATTAAGCTTTGTTAGAAATCTCTATTTAAAAAAACATAAAAATCTTTGTAAGGAACAGAAGGCACACCTGGATATGTTCAAATATCACATCAGCAAGAGCACAGTGACGGGGCGTCAAAATGTACCCATTCACAAGGATGCCTTTCAATCCCGATCACATGTTCATTATTTTCATCGTCAATACCAGGATGATGGCATCCCATATGATCAGTGCAACAGCTTGACGAAAATGATTTCGTGCATATTGTGCAAAATTGATTCGCAAGCCGAGCCTCTGAGAAATTTGTAGCAACCAACGCTGCCACCACGTCACGGCGTTGTCCACTTAGAACGCTATCGAGCTGAAAACCAAGATATGTTCTTGAACATAAGAAAATCATGACCAACAAAAGATGCAATAATTCTGTAGAAACAAAATATATTAACTTTTCCAACTCCATAACAAAAAAAAAAAAAAAACATAGCAACATCAGTTCAGCAAAGGACACTCATTCGATATTCTCTACAGGCTGGAGTCACTTGGCTAACGAACTACTGGTTTATCGTGTAAAGATTGAAAGCCCTAAACTGGTTTATTCTTCAGGGCAACAGACTTCCCATCTCTACTAAAAGATGAAGTCTGACAGTTAGAAGGGAACTGAAAAATGTTTTACAAGGTTGATAGTTCAAACTTCAAACTATCAGACAGGCAATAATAGTACTCCTATATTTTGATACCAACAGTTCTTTAAAATTATGTTAAAAGACGTTTCACTAAAAATAAAAAATAAATTTGAATGGGCTTCAATTAGTGTTCACACAACATACAGTACTTCATTAACAAAGGAGAGACAGTTACAAAATAAGCAAACAGTATCGTCCATTAACTTATCCAACTCCATAACCAAAAAACACCTGCCCATCTAGCATAATCCTTGTTCTTGAGCAGCATCAGCTCAGCAAAGGACAGTAATTCGACATTCTCTACAGGCTGGAGTCACTTGGCTAGTGAACTAATAATCATGGCATCAATATCGAAAAATGTTAATTTATTGCTGAGCTTTGCTACATTTCATACTGATGTTTTACTGATGCTATACTTCTATTGCTGAGCTTTGCTGCGTTTCATACTATGTTAGCAAGGTTATACAAGTCCTGATTTGTAATATGATAGAAATGCTGTTCTAAATAGAAATCAAAGAGATTTGTAGTCTGAGTCCGAGAGTTAAAGGGGACTGAAAAATGTTTTACAAGGTTGATAGCTAAAAGTTCAAATTATCAGACAGGCAATAATGGTATTCAAATATTTTGATTAACTAAAAAATAAAAAAATAAATTTAAATGGGCTTAAATTAGTGTTCAAAGGACATTGAACACTTCATTAACAAAGGAGATACAATTACAAGATAAGCAAATAGTAGTCCAATGCACAGAGAAAATGAAAACTGATATATCACCACACTTCATTGTGAATTAACTTTACCTGCACATATATGGTACTTCACCTAGAAATTTATTTTGTTCATGGGTGCACTAGTGTAAACATACCAGAAATTTCACCTAGGAAAAAAATTAAGGAAAACTTAAATCTTTTTGAAAACTAAAGTATTTGAGAACATTAGCTCATCTTAGAGCTTAACTCTATTATACACAGTAAAATACATAGTTTCTTTGGATCAAGTCTGAGATAAACCTAAAATAAAACTTATATAATCTGGTTCTAAAAAAATTTCAAGCCAAACAAAACAAATTTGATCTTAAATTTTAAATCATTAAATCATCTCGGCATTACATTTTGATCTAACCAAAATATTTAAGTTGGTAAATGAATAATTGGTAAGGTAGGTTTTAAACTATTAAAACCTTAATGCTAACAAAATAAAAATGGTTGCACATACATAATATATTTTTAGGTTTGTTTTTGGATATATTTGGTGCATCTCATAATAGGTTTCATATGTATGTCATGTATAAAGAAAATTTCTAAAAATAAATTAAGCAACAATAAATCGTACCAAAATTCTCATAAACACTACACAACACCTTAAGCTCCCAATAATTTTAGTTTTAATTTAACACTTCAAATGTACCTCAAACAATTCCAACAAATCAGCTAGAAATCTGGAAACAACATATCACTTAGCCTACTTTGCACCATCACCAAAATTTAACCATAACTCATCTAATTAAATCACTTGGTCAGAATGTTAAATATAATGTAATCTATCACCTAGTGCTATGGCTTAAATAAATTCGAAATGTAACCACATGAAATGAGAGCCACGAGTTACTTAAACAATATTTTCACTGCAGTCAACATAGTAACTTAGGTCTCTTTGCTAAATTACAATGGTAACTCAAAATGTAACAAAATCTTGGGACGTGAAACATTGATCCATAAAATCCTTGTCCACCTGGCAACAACCTTGTTTCCCCAAAATTTTTAATTAAGAAGAAGAGAGAGAAGAATTAAACCACATGTTGGAATAGTTTTAACACAGAAAAATTAGAGCTTCTAGGTCTCTCCTTCTACATCTCTTTCTTACATGTGAGACCAAGCCATTGTGGGACCCACACATCACTCAGCCACAGCCAAAACATCATCTACTCATCTCTCTTTTATTTTTCTTTTATTTCTCAAATGGAGAGAGAGAAGGATTTAAATTCATTTTCACCCAAAATCTAACCTTACCTCTCGTACACTACTAGGAAATCACTACATAGGGCCCATTTGTCATTCACATCACAAACCTCTCGTTTGTTCATGTGATTAAATACCATGAGGTGGGTGAGAGGAATAAAATGGTTCCATTATCCACTTCTCACCAAATTCTTCCCTCCACCCCACCTTTCATCTAGGAAATATCTCCATGGACCACTTGACAGCCATTATAGCTAGCATGGTAGAAGTAGAAGAGGTAGCACCACTTTAGAGCTGGCCAACACTCTTAAATCGTGTCCATGCCTCAAGTTGACACCTAGCTCTCACTTGCCACCTCAACTTTCACCATTAACCAAACCAACTCGCCACTGTGATCCTCATCTATCCCTCTTCGTGTTCCACCATGAACTCACCAAGAAATCTCTCAAAATCACCTAGAACATCCTCCTCATTTTCTCAGCCAAAGGTGTTTGATCCGTTGCAAATCTTCTCTGGGGGTCGAACGCCCTGCGTTGAGCTCGTCTTCGCCGTCGGTGTCCAGAGCGCCGCCGCTCGTCGTGTCGCTGTTCCCGATGATCCGGTGCGTCTCCGACCAAGCCATCGCGCCACCGTTGTCGCCAAGATGCAAGGAAGCAGCCCGCGGGAGGAATCAAGCTGAAGAGCTCCCAATCACGAGATCGCCGTCGTCTTCCTCAAGTCCGGCTGCTGGCTCTCCCCTTCGATTCCTCGTCCTCGGAACGACGGTCGGGTGGAGCTATCGCCGTCGCCAATGCCCATTTTTGCCACCGTCGTCGCCATTCAAGCGTCACCGGCGCATGTGCGACCTTCAGTAAGCCTCCAGGAGCCCCGTAGCCACACATGCATGCGCCCATTCGCATGAAAACGAGCCGGAGCTTGACATGCCTTAGCATGCCGAGAACCACCTCCGCTTGCGCCACCGTTTCCGCTGACTCCGACCACCGCAGCCCGCGAGACCACCACCATCAGCTTCGCCATCTTCCACTCTACATTTTTCTGTTTAGTCCGCGTCGGCTATCTCGCCGTCGTTCGCCGTCACCGCCGCCGCAAAGGTCGCCGGTCGCCTCCGCTCTGTCTCTGCTGCTGCTGTTCCTCTCCTGAGCCAATGACAGTTGGACCCCACTTCATTAAGCACCAAGGACCGCGATTAGAAATAGTTTAAATCATGTAGGGTTCTATCTGTAAAAGTACTTAGGATGACATGTGGACCAAGGATATACATGTAAATACTCTTAATGAAATTTCATTTAAACATGTGCTAGGGACCTCAGGACCTATCCCTAGAAACCCTTGGTACTTTTCTGCATATTTGCTCTCACTGCCATGTGGACCCCATCCTTTTAAAATCTGGAAATAATAAGAAATATAATCAAACTAATTTTGTTCAACAGATCGAGAAATGCACAAACTTGTAAAATACATATAAAATTCATTTTAACTCCAATCTGGACGAACTAAATTTCTATGGACTTACGAAGATATGATCTTTAATTTAGAAACATAAAACGTGGCACTTACGGCAGAAGAAATAGCCCTAAAAATTCATGTAATTAACAATGAACATAGAGCAACTTCCAAATTATAAAATTCACCGTAACTCTTTTTGGAGTAAACAAAATTCCAGTGTGCTCACAAAACCATACTCGTATACTTGTATGAACCCCTTTGCCTCACGATATCGATTAATCTCAAGGCTAGATATAAGCCATCCTCTAATAGGTCAATCATTCACTCGAACCTGTGATAGATTATATAACTTGTGATTGACCTCTCAATCACCTTTGGCATAGTCATGCACTTCTATAATCTACATACAACATCGAGGGGCCCAGAGATATCTCTCCATAGGAGGGGCAAATCCTATCTTGATTATTCATATCGCACTACATGTTTCATAGCAAACCCGAAATCTACATTTAGAACTACCCAATTACGGAGTAGCGTTTAGCAGTCCCTAAGTAAGCTGCTACACATGTTGGGAACCATGATAATCTCAGGTCTAATGATTCAATACCAACACTAATTAAATGAGATCATTGATGACACAACATATATTGCTCTTGCAATGTCTTATGTTGGGTCTATCCAACAACATGTTCACCAACATATATCCACATTATTAATTTGGTATCTCTATACCATGATCCATGAGACATGATCATCAATTAATACATGTGCTGATCATCTAAACATATTTGTTCCACATATGATATTTGATCAGGGATTCTTTAGAAATAGCAACACACAACATAAAGAATCTAATGAAAGAATCGCATATTCATTAACCAATAATGAGTTATCTATTTCAAGGAACAAAGTCGGAAAAAATATATAAACATAGTATGTGATACAATCATCTGTATGATTGTCTCTAGGGCATATCACTAACAGAACATAGAACTGAAACAAAAGACTTGATAAAAGTTGTTCAACTTGTTCATGTTTGTTATCTCCTTGTCTTCTCAAGCTTCAGCTCTTTTGGTTTACTCCCAGCTTCAGCTCCTTGGTTTTCCTCCAGTTTCAATTCCAGAAATGATTACCCTGAAAACACAACAATGATGACTTTCATTTTGTTCATGTCCTTTGAATAAGAAGAAATTTATCATACAAATCTTGCACTCCAGGGAGAAGTACAGGAATCCAAGGGCAATGATACGAGAGCATGGACACAGCGTGCCTTGAACTATCCCATGATTGTCTCTGTGAATTGCGATCAGGAGCCGACCTTCAAGATCCAACGTCTGAAACAATTACAAATTAAGCTTTGTCAGAAATTTTATTAAAAAAACATAAAAAACTTTGTAAGGAATAGAAGGCACACCTGGATATGTTCAAATATCACATCAGCAAGAGCACCCTGACGGGCGTCAAATTGTACCCATTCACAGGATGCCTTTCAATCCCGGTTACATGTTCATTATTTTCATCCTCAATACCGGGATGATGGCATCCCATATGATCAGTACAACAACTTGACGAAAATGCCTTCCTGCATATGGTGCAAAATTGATTCGCAAGCCGAGCCTCAGAGAAATTTGTAGCAACCAACGCTGCCACCACGTCACGCATTGACCACTTAGAACGTTATCGAGCTGAAAACCAAGAGATGTTGTTAAACATAAGAAAATCATAACCAACAAAAGATGCAATAATTCTGTAGAAACAAAATCTATCAACCTCTCCAACTTCATATCATAACCAAAAAAACAGAGCAACATCAGTTCCGCAACGAAACTGCTAAAACGTGGATATCCGTGCGCTCCTCCTCCTGCGCATATGGACGCGTGGCGCGCGCGGAGGAGGGTGAGGTGCTGCAGGTGCAGCGGCAGCGCGATGGAGGCCACATGGGGATTTTTTTCCGGGATTGGTTTTCTATGTTTTCTTTTTTCTGTTTTTTTCGTTTCTTTTTTTATTCGGTTCTATGGTTTTTTCTTTTCTTTTTCCAGTTTTTTCCTTTATTTTTTTTAGTTTTTCGTTTTCTATACGTACATGATACAAAGTTTATATACGCGTGTATACAAACTTTTGTATACGTACGTGATGTATTTTCTAATATTTTTTTATTTTTTAATACACATGTATATAAAGTTTGTATATGTCGTATACAAAGTTTTATACGTGTATATTTTCTTTTACACATAAAAAATATATACATATAATATTATATATATATATATATACATATATGGTATATATAAATACATATACATATATATGGTATATACATACGTATATACATGGGAGAGAGACTAGAGCCCCTAAAACTGACTGCACGCCACGCGGGGGGCGCGACTGATTGCGTATCAGCGCCCTCTATTCAGCAAGGGACACTCATTCGGCATTCTCTACTGTTAGAGTATATGGATAGGATCGTATTGTATCCTGTTTGTTATGGCAGGATATGATTAGAGTTTCCATCTCTATCTCTCTGAGTTTACTTAAGATCCAATCCATGTAACCTATATATACCAGCCTCGAGGCTCAATATAACGTGGTCAATATTCGTAGTATTTCTCTCTCTATATATACTATTCAACATGGTATCAGAGCGGGCAATCTATTCGCCTCTCTCACGCTTCCGCTTCGGTCGCCCCCAGAAGGGTTCTTATGTCCGAGGGGTGGCTACCTGTTTTTTTTCGTCGTGTCTTCGCCGTTCTTCGCATCCCCAGAGGACTCAATCTCTGGGCTGCTGCGCGGCCTGTTCGTCATCGTCTTTGCGTCATCATGCATGTCGTATCATTCATGCAGCAGCCAGCAGATCACATCTATCTCCTTGGCCGGGCACCATCATCCAAGTCGTCGACAGGGGTCCGCGACTCCGCTTCACTGGCTATGTCGGGCGCCCTCAACTCCGCCGCGACCGCGTGAGCCGATGACTTCGACCTCCGCCTCCGTCGCCGGCCACGGACAACCTCGCTGCCGGCTGACTTCCTCCACCGACTGCGCATCGACCTCTGCCGGGCTCTGCGGCCATGGGGTGTCCCCATCTACCTCTGCTGCCGCCGGGGGGATGGGCCCCTCGCCGGCGCCTGCCTCTCCACCGGCCGGCCCCGAGCTCCTCTGCCTAGGCCGTCGCCAGCGGTCGCCGGATCTCCTCTGTGCCCCAGCAACTCCTTCCTCCATCGCTGCCCAGGGCCCTTTCTTCGCTGGCCGTCGCTACCAACCATCCCGTTGTCTCCATCGGCGGCTGGGAGCCCCGTTGCCTCCGCCAGTTGCGCCACCAGCCGGGAGCCCGTCACCATCCGCTTCAGCGAAGCCCACGTCGATATCTGCGTGTTTCCGACATCGGCATCGACTCTGCTTCGGCTTCATCGTTCTGCCTCGCGCGTCTTTGGCTTGATCACCCCGTCAAAGTGCCCGGCTACAACAACTTTTGCAACCGATCAGCATCGAGTATGCGCATATGCCATCAAGTTTCGGGTTGCCACTGTGTCGCCCCCTCGGGCCCTCGGGTTGCAGTGCCCCCGCCCGTGGTCCACACTCACATTGGCCGTTGCAACCCTGAGAGGCGCCCTCCTCAGCATGGCCTCACCGCCGATGGAGTTCCTGCCGTTGCATCAACATTGAGCCGCACCTGTGTCACCCCTTCGGGTCACAACGTTGCCCCTCTCGTCGTCTTCATCGCCGTTCACGCTTTGACACTCTCGTCGTCCGCACTGGTCATCGTAGCCACTCAAGTCTACTTCGAGCACCGCCACCGCATCTCCAGGCTGCCACTGTTGCCAGTCTAGGCCGGTGGTTCAGCTGCCCCTACTCCGGCTACCAACGTCGCCGTCCAGGCCGTTGGTCCCACTACATGGCCTTCGTTTTCGTCCAGCATGCTTCATCGTCAACGTTGCCATATCTTCTTCGACTACACTTCACTTTTCTCCGGCAACTGCGCGCTGCTCCGGCAATTCTTCCTCTACGCCGTTCTCGCGCCACGACCGTCTCGGAGGCCTTCTCTGCTAGTCTCCTCCGACATTGGCGTATGATTCATGGTGGTCTCCTACCTCGCCCACGCGGTATTGGCAACACTGTTGCGCGCGTTCATCCCGAGTTGTTCCTAGGTCTGGCAAACTCGACGTGACGTCTCATCTTCCATGGTTTGACAACATCGGCTCTTCGGCATCATCTTCCTCAATGACTGCCGCAATCACGTCGTCGTCATCGTCTTCAGCGCGTCCTCGTTCACGACCACTCTACGCCTTGCGGCTCGGCTACCTCAACATCAACACACTCGACTTCGGCTACATCGACCACGGTTACTCTACGCACGGCTTCATTGACCATTGAGCATTCACTTTGGCTACATTGACTATGGCACAAAGGGCTATCATCCGTATTGAGCATTCTTGCTGGTTTCTTCTCTAATCCAAGTTTCCGCGCTGCTCACGCTTGGACTGCGGGGGGATGTTAGAGTATATGGATAGGATCGTATTATATCCGGTTTGTTATGGTAGGATATGATTAGTTTCCATCTCTAACTCTCTGAGTTTACTTATGATCCAATCCATGTAACCTCTATATACCAGCCCCGAGGCTCAATATACAACGTAGTCAATATTCGCAGTATTTCTCTCTCGCTATACTATTCAACATCTACAGGCTGGAGTCACTTGGCTAGCGAACTAATGTTCATCCTGTAAAGATTGAAAGCCCTAAACTGGTTTATTCTTCAGGGCAATAGATTTCCCATCTCTACTAAAAGATGAAGTCTGACAGTTAAAAGGGAACTGGAAAATGTTTTACAAGGTTGATAGTTCAAACTTCAAACTATCAGACAGGCAATAATAGTGCTCCAATATTCTGATACCAACAGTTCTTTAAAATTATCTTAAAAGACGTTTCACTAAAAATAAAAAAATAAATTTTAATGGGCTTCAATTAGTGTTCACACAACATACAGTACTTCATTAACAAAGTAGAGACAATTACAAAATAACCAAACAGTAGTCCATTAACTTTTCCAACTCCATAACCAAAAAACACTGCCCGTCTAGCATAATCCTTGTTCTTGATCGAGCAGCATCAGCTCAGCAAAGGACATAATATATTCAACATTCTCTACAGGCTGGAGTCACTTGGCTAGTTCAGCATTCTCTACAGGCTAGAGTCACTTGGCTAGCGAACTAATATTCATGGCATAAATATCCAAAAATATTAATTTATTACTGAGCTTTGCTGCATTTCATACTGATGTTTTTAAACGAGGGAACATCCCCTCGAGGGATTAGAATAGTTTCCCTGCTATACTTCTATTTCTGAGCTTTGCTGCGTTTCATACTATGTTAACAAGGTTATACAAGTCCTGATTTGTAATATGATAGAAATGCTGTTCTAAATAGCAAAGAGATTTGTAGTCTGAGTCCGAGAGTTAAAGGGGACTGAAAAGTGTTTTACAAGGTTGATAGCTAAAAGTTCAAATTATCAGACAGGCAATAATGGTATTCAAATATTCTGATTACTAAAAAATAAAAAATAAATTTAAATGGGCTTAAATCAGTGTTCAAAGGACATTGAACACTTCATTAACAAAGGAGATACAGTTACAAGATAAGCTAGCAAACATTTGTCCAATGCACAGACAAAATGAAAACTGATATGTACACTTCACTGTGAATTGACTTTACCTGCACATATATGGTACTTCGTCACCAAGAAATTTATTTTGTTCATGGGTGCACTAGTGTAACATACCAGAAATTTCACCTAGGAAAAATTTTAAGGAAAACTTAAAACTTTTTGGAATTAGCTCATCTTAGAGCTTAACTCTATTATACACAGTAAAATACATAGTTTCTTTGGATCAAGTCAGAGATAAACCTAAAATAAAACTTATATAATCTGGTTCTTACAAAATGTCAAGTCAAACAAAACAAATTTGATCTTAAATTTTAAATCATTAAATCATCTTGGCATTACACTTTGATCTAACCAAAATATTTAAGTTGGTAAATGAATAATTGGTAAGGTAGGTTTTAAAATATTAAACCTTGATGCTAACAAAATAAAAATGGTTTCATGTGCATAATATATTTTTAGGTTTGTTTTTGGATATTCTTGGTGCATCTGATAATAGCTAGGTTTCATATGCATGTCATGTCTAAAGAAAATTCCTAAAAATAAATTAAGCAACTATAAATCGTACGAAAATTCTCATAAATACTACACAACACCTTAAGCTCCCAGTAATTTTAGTTTTAATTTAATACTTCAAATGGTACCTCAAACAATTCCTACAAATCAGCTAGAAATCTGGAAACAACATATCAGTTAGCCTACTTTACACCTTCACCAAAATTTAACCATAACTCATCTAACTAAACCACTTGGTCAGAATGTTAAATATAATATAATCTATCACCTAGTGCTATGGCTTAATTAAATTCGAAATATAACCACATGAAATTAGAGCCACGAGTTACTTAAACAATATTTTGACTGCAGTCAACATAGTAACTTAGGTCTCTTTGCTAAATTACCATGGTAACTCAAAATGTAACAAAATCTTGGGACGTGAAACATTGATCCATCAAATCCTTGTCCACCAGGCAACAACCTTGTTTCCCCAAAATTTTTAATTAAGAAGAAGAGAGGAGAAGAATTAAACCACATGTTGGAATATTTTCAACACTTCGAAAAATTAGAGCTTCTAGGACTCTCCTTCTACATCTCTTTCTTACATGTGGGACCAAGCCATTGTGGGACCCACACATCACTCAACCACAGCCAAAACATCATCTACTCGTCTCTCTTTTATTTTTCTTTTCTCAAATAGAGAGAGAGAAGGATTTAAATTCATTTTTACCCAAAATCTAACCTTACCTTTCATACACTACTAGGAAATCACTACATAGGGCCCATTTGTCGTTCACATCACAGACCTCTCGTTTATTCATGTGATTAAATACCATGAGGAGGGTGAGAGGAATATATAAAAAGGTTCCATTATCCATTTCTCACCAAATTCTTCCCTCCACCCCATCTTTCATCTAGGAAATATTTCCATAGACCACTTGACAGCCATTATAGCTAGCATGGTAGAAGTAGAAGAGGTAGCACCACCCTAGAGCTGGCCAACACTCTGTGTTCGGATTCAGGTACGGGAACTAATCCCTTCCGCACGGAAAATAAAACGACCCATTAGCACGTGATGAATTAAATATTAGCTAATTTTTTTTAAAAATGGATTAATTTGGTTTTTTTAAGCATCTTTCGTGTAGAAAATTTTTGCAAAAAATATACCGTTTAGCAGTTTGAAAAACGTGCGCGTGGAAAACGAGGGAAAGGGGGTGAGAAAAGGGGGTGCCGAACACACCAGCTCTCAAATCGTGTCCATGCCTCAAGTTGACACCTAGCTCTCACTTGCCACCTCAACTTTCACCATTAACCAAACCAACTCGCCACTGTGATCCTCATCTATCCCTCTTCGTGTTCCACCATGAACTCACCAAGAAATCTCTCAAAATCACCTAGAACATCCTCCTCATTTTCTCAGCCAAAGGTGTTTGATCCGTTGCAAATCTTCTCTGGGGTCGAACACCCTGCGTTGAGCTCGTCGTCGCCCTCGGTGTCCAGAGCGCCGCCGCTCGTCGTGTCGCTGTTCCCGATGATCCGGTGCGTCTCCGACCAAGCCATCGCGCCACCGTTGTCGCCAAGATGCAAGGAAGCAGCCCGCGGGAGGAATCAAGCTGAAGAGCTCCCAATCACGAGATCGCCGTCGTCTTCCTCAAGTCCGGCTGCTGGCTCTCCCCTTCGATTCCTCGTCCTCGGAACGACGGTCGGGTGGAGCTATCGCCGTCGCCAATGCCCATTTTTGCCACCGTCGTCGCCATTCAAGCGTCACCGGCGCATGTGCGACCTTCAGTAAGCCTCCAGGAGCCCCGTAGCCACACATGCATGCGCCCATTCGCATGAAAACGAGCCGGAGCTTGACATGCCTTAGCATGCCGAGAACCACCTCCGCTTGCGCCACCGTTTCCGCTGACTCCGACCACCGCAGCCCGCGAGACCACCACCATCAGCTTCGCCATCTTCCACTCTACATTTTTCTGTTTAGTCCGCGTCGGCTATCTCGCCGTCGTTCGCCGTCACCGCCGCCGCAAAGGTCGCCGGTCGCCTCCGCTCTGTCTCTGCTGCTGCTGTTCCTCTCCTGAGCCAATGACAGTTGGACCCCACTTCATTAAGCACCAAGGACCGCGATTAGAAATAGTTTAAATCATGTAGGGTTCTATCTGTAAAAGTACTTAGGATGACATGTGGACCAAGGATATACATGTAAATACTCTTAATGAAATTTCATTTAAACATGTGCTAGGGACCTCAGGACCTATCCCTAGAAACCCTTGGTACTTTTCTGCATATTTGCTCTCACTGCCATGTGGACCCCATCCTTTTAAAATCTGGAAATAATAAGAAATATAATCAAACTAATTTTGTTCAACAGATCGAGAAATGCACAAACTTGTAAAATACATATAAAATTCATTTTAACTCCAATCTGGACGAACTAAATTTCTATGGACTTACGAAGATATGATCTTTAATTTAGAAACATAAAACGTGGCACTTACGGCAGAAGAAATAGCCCTAAAAATTCATGTAATTAACAATGAACATAGAGCAACTTCCAAATTATAAAATTCACCGTAACTCTTTTTGGAGTAAACAAAATTCCAGTGTGCTCACAAAACCATACTCTTAATTCCCATACTAAAACTTCACACATTCTGTAATAAAAACATCACCAAATGTTTATTTAGTAAAATAACTAGTATAATGAAAATTAGAAACTACAAAATCCATAAGTAATTCATTTTAACTCTAAATGGGCAAAACTAAAATTTGTTAATTTCAAAAAAGTATGCACTTTAGATCTATAGACTAATCTCTAGATGAAATTATAACCAAAACATTTTTAAAATTTAAAATAACTAATATGGTCTATAATGTGCCAAGCAACTTATAAAATTCATAGGAAAATCATGCTAGCTCTAAAAATAGTGAAACCAATTTTGTTGAACTCCTGAGAACCTATCCTTCACTACGGAAAGCCAACACTTCACAAAACTTGGACCTAAAATGCACCTAAGGTCTAATAGAGCTTAATTAACCTAGTGATAGTATTAAACTTTGAAAATTAATTACTCACAAATGCAAAGTAGTAAAATAGAAATTCTTTCACCAGAATCCTACCCACACAGCACCTATTCATGGTAGAAAACTCATGAATTTTAGAGCATTTTGTATTTTTAGCATATTTCAGTACTTATTTGCATACCGTATTATTTGTATAGATTATTGCGTTGACGGTGAAGGAGTGAACTAAAATGCTATCTAATTGCTCAAGAGTAAGGCAAGTTTTTCCTCCCCTCCTATTTGATCACATTGAAACCCATGTTTTGGGAGATGAAAAGTGTTGTTTGCAAAGTTGCATTTATATTTTATTAAACCAATATTTGAAAACTTGGGAAATGGTAATTATTTCTAACTTGCTGCATAAACTCCCTTGAATTATTATACACCTCTCCATTTGTATACTTAGGAATGGTTAGAGTACATCACTTGTGCTCATTTGGGGCTATAAATGCTTAATATGCTAGTATGCTACTATATGCTTAGCCATGCGTACAATATGCCAAATAACATTATGATCACTTTTTAAATGAAATTTTGGGCATAATTTCACTGCTCGACAGATTTGGGAATATTTACTTATTTGCGAATTAAAGGTGTGAAAATGAGGTTTTAGAGTTGGGCGGCAAGTGGTGTGCATATGGTGGTAGTTGCACACCGATAGGGGGAGTGTTTGCCCAAGTTACCTAAGGACAGAACTTGTGTCACAAACTTAAAGTTAACCATACATCCACATGTGTTATTTATGGGCTGACCTTGGCCAATTAAGTTATTTAATGTCTAGCCTTGCATATGGAGGCCGGAGTAGAATGAATTAGTCTTAGCGATGATTCATTGGAACTACCCATTTTTGTGTGTTCGATTATAGGATGATTTATTCCCTACGTGTGTGTTCCATGAGGGGACGGTTTGTCAATCCTCATGGCATGGGTGTCTCCGTCTATCCAATTCAATGATATAGTGCCTCGTGAGGGAAACAAATGTGTTCACTGCCACGGCGTTAGGTTTAAGGCCTGGGCCTGCCACCTAACGTTTCTATGTGATATGCCTAGGATGGAGCCACACTTGCCGTCGCTGATGCAAGGCTAGGCATTAGGTAATGTAAAGGCTTCGTTGTGACCTCTAGACCACACTCAATGTGAAGAGTGTAGTGGTACCGACGGGTAACGGATAAACTAAAGTAATCATATCATGTGAGTAAAGCTATACAAACTCTGCAGAGTTCTAAAAACTAATCGATTAGCCGTGCTCATGGTCATGAGCGCTTTGGTGAGGTCACATGAGTATAGACTCATTGTTTTAAATTATGTTTATAAAACTTGAGGTTTGAAAAGGATGATTTGTGTTGAGTTGTGTGAATGTGATGATGATTATATGACTTGTTGTCAAGGAAGGCAACAAGGGTATGTTTATGATGATATGATGTTAATTATGATGAATTTACAAATTTATTTTGTTTATTTAATCATCAACTCCTTTACAAAAGAATTGTGAACCAAAACTTGATTTATGCTGAAATTGAACTACATATTGCCCTCCTTTGAATATATGCCTTACATGTAGTTTGTTAAGAAAAAATAATGTACTGACTCTTGTTATACTCGAATATCCCACTTTTTGTAGGTTGTATGTTTAGATTAATTTGAGTGATACGGGCTTCGACTGCTTCTCATAGGACTTGTGTTGACGGTCGTTATTGACCAATTTCAACCATCAATATTACTCAATTAATAAAGACTAGCTATACTTGCGATGCACAATTTCCAAATAAAATATCTACTTCCACTATATACTATGCTACTAACATCTATGCAGGAGAAGCACATATAAATGGAGGAGAATCGACAGTAAAATAAACGATCAGCAAATCGGATTGCTGTCGAGAAGCAGACTTGTCGATAGATGGGCTCATAACATAGAATTAACACAAGCAAACAAGCCCAAAATTCACACCACTAAGCTGAGGATCCACCGGGATATACACCTGCCAAAAGTGGGCCAATTGGGTCAGTCCAGGGTTCGGCCGAACCCGAAATAGCTCAAATGGCCCAGAAAATCCACAGGTCGGTAGTTATCGACATCCCATGGCGGTTGTGACCGTTTCTACCCGAAGCAACCGTCATGACACTTGGCACAAGGAGGTGAAGCAAGAGGGAATATGCTCAATGGATACCTTGAGCATCTCCACACTCCCAAGGCACCTCATGGCCTATAAATACCCCTCCTCTCATTCCATTCTCCACACACTCAAGAAGAAGATCAAAGAGCTCTTTCTCAAGTTTAGTAGTATTCTAGTGCTAGTGGAGTAGGAATTAGAATAGTATTCTTAGTCCTTGGGTCTTTAGAAGAATGCTCTAGTAGCTTTTCTCTCTTCTTTTATAAGACTTATTGAATTAATAGAATATTCTTCTTTATACATCTTCGGTATTTTATTTCATTTATATTATCTCAGTACCGACTTTACTTTATATTTGTACCGATATAGTTGTGTAGCTAGCTTACCAGAGAGGTGCAATGGTGTGGGTTTAATGTTCGAGTATTCGGTTGCTCTATATTGGATGCATGGATGTAGAGTAGTATTTAGTAATGTAAGCGCGATGCTTAGATTATTGGATACAATTAATTGAGGTTATATGGTGGGATAGTAGAGGTGGGCCGCTGATGGTGACAGTTCAGTACGGGTATTCCTCTACGTTAATATATAATCCTAAGTACACTTTCCTGGGGAGGATTCTCCTCCGTATCAACAATATCCTCTGTATTCTTAGGTCGAGGCTTCGGAGTTTATATTATGTTTGCAAATTGATTTGATATGTTCACTTTCATTAGGAAATTTTGTAATGAGAGAATTTTGTTAGGTCGAGGCTTCGGGATGTAATGTAAAGTGCACTAGGAAATTTTGTTCATGGGTGCAGCGTAAGAAGAAAATCTAGAGCATAACGAAAAGAGAGAATTTTGGTGCAAAGCAGAAAGCACCCAGCTTTGCAAAAAATCCCTCAACTTTTACCTCAACAATTGATAGACGACGTCCTGGGTGATGTTTGTTGGAATGGCCCAGGCAGCAGGAGCGGAAGAAGCTGCGTGCGCATACGAAGCAGAAGATAACTGGGCAGCATGTGCTCAAGAAATCGTGAGCAAGAGACGAATGCATGAATGGAGGCCTCGGTGGTGGTGGTGGACACTACAAGGATTTTGCCCAAGCACAACGACGCGAAAACGTTGCAATAAGGGTATTTTCGTTGCAATATGGAGAACTCGCAATGTAATATTTTCGTTGCGAGACATTGCAATTACCGATCCGATGCAATATCCTATTGCATCGAGTGTGTAATGCGTTGCCATAAAATTGGTGTGTTGCAACGAGACGTAGCGTGGCAATGGGTTGAAGAAGCAACGATAATTGGCGTTGCATGGGTGATAATTGATGTTGATATATTTGTTGTTGCAACAACGTTTGATAGATATGTAAACAAGCATTATAACAACGCTACAGTTTTGTTGCAATCCTCTATACTCCAACGATATTTGCAGGTGGCAATAACACGTATGGTGTAGCAATATGCTTGAAGGATATCGCAACGACGTAGGACTCATAGCTATACGCTTACAGAATATCGCAACGAAGTATGAGTCATCGCTATACGCTTAAAGGATATCCCAACAAAGTAAATCATCACTATACGCTTAATGGATATCGCAACAAAGTATGACTCGTCGCTATACGCTTAAAGGATATCCCAACGAGGTAAGCCTTCGCTATACCTATACATTTAGAGGGTATCGCAACGAAGTATGAGGCGTCGTTATATGCTTATAGGTTATGGCATCAACATGTAATCCGTCGCTATAGGCTTAAACCATATCGCAACAAAATATGAGTCGTCGCTACACGCTTAAAGGATAGCATAACAAATTGTGCAATATTGTAACATTGATTTATTTGGTTACTACAACAGAAATATTCCACATCAAAAATTGGTGCAACACATTTATATTAAAATATTTGAGGAATCAAACAATCATTCACTCTTACAGCCCGTTCAAATAACAATTACATTATTATAACGAAACATTTTAACTTGTCCATTCATCCATTCAATAATAAAATGTCCGTAAACCCTATATTGTTTGCACCCATGTCCACCAATATTCCAATGTCTGCAAACCATCTATTCTTTATACCCATGTCCACCAATCTTTTGAGTCTTATTGTCCCGCCCGAGCTAGAATCTCCTGTTGAAGACAAACATGGTTTGAAGTGAAATGATAGCTATAGGTTGGACAAGATTGTGAAATGGCAATGCAATATTTATATTTCTTACCAATTGCTTCCTTTTGCTTGCTCGCATTTGAGCACCAGATAGTAGTTGCTTAGAGGTAATGTATTTCGCTGTTGTCCCTTTCCCACCATTGTTAGTGTCGACGGTCCTTAAATCATAATATTTGACCATTAATACCTGCATATAATGAAATAAAATATGGTATCCAACTTAATGGTAGGGATTATTACTAATCATTTCCACTAGTGTTGGTGAAATATGTATATGTAGGTAATTTGAGGAGAAAACACATCCGTCATGCGACAAAACACACCTCCTCGCATTCAGGACGCGTTTACACAGATTGAAGGGCCCATATGTCAACCAAAACCACTTAGAATTGGGCCAAAACATTGTGCAATATGTTGGGGGCCCATTAAGCAACCTACCGGCCAAATGAGAGGCCGGGAGGATGGTTTTTTGGGTTCGGCCGAACCAATCCTGGCGCCTCCTGTGATCTGGCTTCACGTGGATGACTTGGATTTCTTCCCAAAGACGGTTGGAGGGTGTTTTGGACAATTCCCATGCCCCTAACCATCATTTGGAGCCTATATAAGGAGGTCTCCTTCTCACTTCAAAGACACACAACTTAGAGCTGTATTACAAGAGGCTCTTGTATCTTTTGTACATTAGAAATATGTAGAGAGTGAGGGGAAGCTCTGGAGGAGTGCCTGGAAGTTTGGCGCTCATCCGACTTCTACCTCGACGAGTGTAGCTTTCTAGGAGGAATTCTGGAGGAGTACCAGAGCTGTTGGTACACTCTGCTCCAGGTTCGGAGAACTTCTTCTATAAAGTAAGCATTCGGGATCCTTTCTTTTGTTATTTAATTATTTAGTCTAAGTGTTGGTATTTCTTAACGTCATTACTACAAATATAATTCCCAGCAATGGCGCAGAAATACTCCTGGTATATTATGGTTATAGAGTTCATCCCCAAGCGCACGGATATACCATGGTAGCATTTCATCCGAGAGTATTCCAAGGGTATCGTATTTATTTTATCCCGTGGGAAGATCATGTAGAGAGAACTTGACTAATAATTTATATATTACTTGTGACAATCATATCCTAAGCAAGGGTTAAGATAATCCGATAATCCAAGGGTAGAGTGACACACAAGCACTTGAGCTACTCATTCTCATACTAAATTATATAGGCTAAGTGGAAAGAAAAGAGAAAGATAATATATTCATGTACTTCTAGTATACATAGTATACATACATTCTAGTCATCTTATATACTAGCTAATACCCTCTATCCGATGCCCTCCTAGTACTTTGAGAAGCCACCCCTGACTGCCGAGTTCCTTACGACAGCCCGTCATGACCATAAAACCGGGGCTAAATACGGAGGAGTACCCTCACCAGGGAATTAACTTAGGATTATATACACGCGCGGAGGAATACCCGTACTGAGCTGTCACCATCAGCGGCTCACCTCTCATCTGCAGCATCAGTTTTGCCCACCTCATCGCTACCTTCCTCAGCGTCTCCCTCGCCAGCAACATCACCATGGTCCCCAACCACTAGACGACCAATGAACAGTGCCTCGTGCAAGTATGGGAAAGGCAAAGGTTTTTTCTTGAAAACCTTGCATTCTTTTTTAACATGCATATGAAATTTAACAACAGATCACAAGAAATATGTTAGCAAAAAAGTTTACAAGCAGTGATAGCAGCAAGTTGATAACTTGCTATCATTAGGTTGCAAGGACAAATCAGGCATTTTAACAACTGTACAAAACATTTCCCTGGTTCCAAATGTAATGTAATATAACATCGCAATTAACCAATCACAAGTATATAGATGTAATGTACAACAAAGTTGTAATGCACAGTAACAGTCTTGACACTGCGACTTGCCTACCAATTTGGTTCAAAGATGTGATGGCACACAACCATTTGTATTTGAATTACATAATTAAAGGACAAGGTCAATATGAACATGTAAATGTATTGTTTGCACATTCACCAAAAGTTATATAATGGATCACTGTTGTACGTTTTCTAAAAGTTTCCAATTATAATTACCATACGATAGCAATGTCATAAAGATTGTGTTCAATTCGACATATGGCCATCTCAAAATTCTATATGACATGCTGGTTACACGAGCTGGTAATGTACTAATGTGTGCACACTGTTGTTTTCCTAATCTACTAGCTTACTAGTATACCGTAAAGTCTCAGAAATTGTATAAATTGCACAAAGTTAATTCATGTGATTCGAACATACCCCTTTCCACCACTCATCTGGGGCAATAATAGTGCCGCTCTCAGGGTCCCGGCCAATATCTGTTGCAGATGATTGAAGGTGACACCAATTTGCATAACGACGGTGAGTGACATCCCACGAGTTCTTGATTTTTTGTTTCGACAAGTCCTCGTTCAGCTGTGCCTTGAGCTTCTGCTGTATGTTGCGGTAACCATACTGGTTGGGGCCATTACTAGTGATACCTCCCGCATAGATCTCATCACGATATATTTCCAGGAACGTAAGGAGGTCAAAGTTGTCGTATTTTTGGCGAATCTGGTGGCAAAAATAACAGTTGGCATGACAAATAAAATTGCAAATGGTGATGTGCAAAATGAACTAATCATGGGTTTGGGGACGTGCGGAGTGTCCTAGTCGAGGCAGCGGACGACTGTGACTGGACTAGCTTTTCAGACGAATTCCCTAACAGCGTTCAGCAAGGATGCCCAGCGGCAACGTCGTCGTCGGAGGCCGTCTCCCTCGAAGAGGCGTCGGAGCGGAGAGAGCCGGTGGAGCCTTGGTTGGACACAAGCCGAATGGGATTAGAACTATCCTCCTCCAGCTTTGCATTCTGCAATCTCCTTCAGGTTGTCGGCTGCTCTGTCGACCTCGAATCGTCGGAGGAGCTGGGGCGATTTGAGCGCTTCCCCATCGGTCCGACCACCCCTTTAATCAAATAGGGGAGCTCACCCTGCAGTGCCTCTTCAATGGCCGACACCCTAGCTCCACTACCCTGGTGATACAGGGAAGAAAAACTGGCTTTACCGGAATAGATCAGAGGGTGCATATCATTTCTCGATCTGTCGCAACACATGACTTGGTGCAAAAACTAGTACGATAAGAGCTTACCATGAACTATAAGATCATGAGTTCAAGTCTTGATTTCACCAATTTATTTTTAATTTTGTTAAAATATAGAAAAGAATAGAAGGAAAAATGAGAGATGGGAGGGAGAGAAGAAAAACAAAGAAAAAAGAGATCGGGAGGGGGAGGGGGGTGGAGGAGCGATCGGGAGGGGGAGGATCCCTCCCGATCGGGTGGGGGAGGGGGAGGATCGCTGGGACGGGGAGGGGGAGAGAGATTGGGAGGGAGGGAGCGCTGGGAAGGGGAGGAGGGGAGAGAGAGAGGGGGACGGCTGACTAGCGACTAACCGTGCGCCTAAGGCCGCGCGCGCTCAGTCCAGCCCCTTATGTCTCGTTGTACTACTATTGGTATACTATCCTTCCTCTTTATACTACTATATACTAATGTTTTATACTACTACTAGTACTACACTATGTGTGTGTCTATATATATATAATGTACATATATAAAGTTTGCATACATTTGTATTAGAAAAATTGAAAAAGATACGGAAAGAAAAAAACAGAAAAAAAAGAAACCATAAACTGAAAATATACTGAAGGAAAAACAGAAAAAAAAAGGAAACGTACGCCAAAAAAATCGCGCCGTCTGCTGCCCTCCTCTCCGCGCGCGACGCATGTCCAGTCGCGCGCCCCCGCGTGACTGATGGAGCGACGGGATGGATGGGCTGGGCCTGGGTGGTGGGAGGGGGTGTGAATAGTTATTCTAAGGGGGAGGTGTAGAATAGAGCTGTCTTATATATACTAGTCGCCAACCCGTGCGATGCACGGCTATTATTGGTAGAATTATTAAATATTAAAATTTTAAATATATTGTTTTGAAAATTATTTGTAGACCTTTCTATTGCTGTAAAGGAAAAAAACAATATATTTTTTATTGACAGTTAAAAAAACAAAATTAAAAAGTATATACATCAGATCCATCCCAAGTAGCATTTTGCACTTATTTAGTAAACTCAATTGTTAATTCCAAATTATATTATTTCATAATTTAATATTTGTAAATTTTGTATTTAAAATATTGAGTTTTATTTGGTCTGAGTATAGCCTTTTTCAAGATTTAATAATTCTGAAATTTATAACTAATAGATGCTGATCGAGATGTACACGTTTGAGATATCACTAATAGCCTTTTCCCTATTTTACTAATTATAAAAATCGGAATTATTCTCTACTCATTTTCTTCTCATGTTGGAAGCTCAATTTAGTATTTTTTTAGTTTAATTTATTGATTTGAAATTGATATATTGTGATGTTCCGTCAAGAAAAAAAATTTTGGACTCTCATTTGAAGATTTGTCGTGGTATAATAGTTCCAATTTGGCAGTCTGAATTATATCTTTTTTCTGATTTAATATTTTTGAAATTTGTTATTAATAGGTGATGATTACAGTTTCCATGATATATAATAATTGTAAAAATTGGAATTAGTCACGACATTTAACTGGATGAACGTCAACAATAAGGTTTCATACAGTTTTTGAAACATACAGATAAGACATACATGGAAAACTAATTATTAGTTGCTACTGGAAAAATAGAGATTAACGTGGGTTCTCTGTTTTAAAATTATTATAAAATAGATCAAATTCTTTTTGTGAACTATGGGAGTTTTGCTGTCTTTCAACCTAATTACCTAAACACTTATTGATAAACACAATTATTCAGGGACCTGATTACCTAACACCTATTGCATCATGATCATTAATTATTATAAAAAATCAGAAATCAAGAATACTTCTAATAGGTCGCATATAATATGTAAGTTAATTACCTACTTGGATTCCTTGAAGCGATGACGGTATATGAATCTTCTGTGCATGCAAGAAAGAGTGAAATTTCGGTTAGAGGATCAACATCACAACACCAGAAGTCTATAGTCATATCAGTTGCCAGATTATATTCAGAAAAAACATAGATCAATATATGTTTGCTTCCAAATTAATTTCGTTTTATACTAATAGGAAATCTTCATCATCCCGGATCCTGTAGCAAAAGCTTAATCCGAGATGAAGCATTAATGTGCACATGATTGACTGACCAGGTAGCAGCCATCAGTACACGCATGATGGATTAGTATGTCCTGACGTGCATGTCTCTCGTCAACTCCGATGAAGTCGAAATAGTTGCCGATGATCAGAACGAAGGGCAACCTGAACTGGGGGGCCGAAATCCCGTCGCTAGCAAAAATCTGACGTGCCGAGTTCCCGACCTCAAATTTAGCTGCTCCATATATCCATTTTTTTCTGTTTGCAGCGGACTCGTATATCTCATTAAGGAGATAGGATCGATGATCTTCTTTTTAGTAGTTGCATTTATCTCTCAATCTATGATCTGTTCGGTCAATAGATGGACTTTAAAAGTGGCCCACATCAAACGTAGCACTTCTATAAAAGTGATTTTTCTGTACGATGTCTCTTGATTTTCGCAAACGGATCATAACTAGTGGCGTCTGTAAAAATCGATGGTTATTTTTGCATGCGGCTCCTTAAGTGGCCCGTATGAAAAAATCGATTTTCCCATACGGGCCTATTAAGAGGGCTGCTCATTTTTGCATGCGGCTCACTTAAGCGCTGAGCGAAATCTTGCTGCCCTCACCGGCCGGCTGCCAGAGTGCCTCGCGTCTCCACAAGGTCAGTCACCACTCACCACTCTGCTAAGGCGCGCGTCAGGTGACTTTAGGAGGGAAAACCAAACTTCTTCGGGATGGATGAAACACTTCAAGCTGTCTTCTGATTAAATTAAGCACGATGACGCAACCCGATTTTCTCAAAAAGACGATGACGGCCGTACAAAGCTAGGATAAGGATCGCCACCATGGATCACTGCAGGCAAAAGTTGAGAAAAAAATAAAGTGCAACGTGCACTAATTAGATATTTGTTCGTAACACTCATCGCCACCATGCATTCAAGTCGTGAAGCTACATCAAATCAACAGAAACGTACCTGAAAGTAAATCCATTCAGGTAGGCCACTACTTCTGACCGAAATATTGTTTCCATTGTCAATAATGTCCTCATTACCGGTAGGCTCAGGTTTCTTATCAGTCACACTTACCGCACTGCTACCAGCTGTACCAGTGCTACCAGCCACAATGTCATGGACGATCTCTTTCGTGTTGATGCAAAGGGTGATACGGTTGCGGTGCTCCTTGGCTTCTTTCCTCACCTGATTGATAATCTCACGGATGCCCGGAGCATCCGTTGTGTACCCGGAGGCACACCTGAAATCGACACTTTGGAGACTCGAGAGGTGCACGATGCCCATAGGTTCTTGTTTGGTTGCCCGGAAAGCATAGAACTTGAACTGAAGATGTTTCAACACCGGCATGGCTTCACTCTGGAAGCTCAGTCGTGGCACACGGCAATCAACACAGAAGCTCTCCAGCCTTGAGAACCCTGCGCCAGTGATGGCTGTTCTGGGGAGAACTTCGACCCGTAGTGCAAGAACCTGAAGCTTGGGCATCTCCTGAAGAATCTTGAGGTCATCCTCCCTCAGTTTCCAGAGATTGATTTCTAAGGATGAAATGTCGCTGAGAGTTTCTTTATTGAGCCAATCCGGGAGACTGATATGTTTGCCGGGAATCTTAAATCTCGCCACAGGTATAGGTTCCCAGCTGGAGCCGAAACGATCAAAGAGGGTAATGGATATGTTCTCCCGCGAACAAATATGACCATAATTGTCCACTGCGCCCTCAAGCAAGTTCACCACTTTAGGGGAATCCTTGTTGCCGGCAACCACACTGATGGAGTTGGAACGCTGGCCAGCTTGCCAAGGTAGCTCTCTGACATTGGTGTTGCTAATATTCAGAGTCTTGAGCTGCTGCAGGTTCCAAATTTCCATGGGTAGCTTCGCAACCTTTGTGTTACTGACATCAAGTGTCTCCAGATGCTGCAGCTGTCCGATTTCCTCAGCTAGCTCTGTTTCCGTGACATCTATGCCACTTACGTGCAGTGTCTTCAACAGCTGCAGGGCTCTGATTTCCCTGGGTAACTTTGCAACCATGGTGTTGCTCAGGTCAAGCGTCTCCAGGTTTTCTAGTTCTCTTATTTCCGCGGGGAGTTCACGCACGTTTGTGTCGCTTACGTCCAGAGTCTTGAGCATGTGCAGCTTCCCGATTTCCTTTGGTACTTGTGTCACCGCCGTGTTACTTACATTCAGAGTCTTGAGTCGCTGCAGCTCCCCGATCTCCCTTGGTAGCTCCCTGACACCTGTACCTCTCACGTCCAGAGTCTCCAGAAGCTTCAGTTGTCCAATTTGTGGAGGCAGCATGGTGATTTTGCAGCCCTTCAGTTTCACGTACCTCAGCAAAAGCAGTTCACATATATCCACCAGATCATCGTCGCCCAAATCCGGGAAATTGTATAGATCTGCTGCACCCTCCAAGCTCGTGTCCTCCTCGTCTAGATGCAGCACTCGCAGGTGGCTCAAACGATCGAATGGTATTAAACTTGCTCGTCCAAAAACCACGAGCGTGCGCATGCATGAGAAATCCAATCTTGAAACAACCCATGAACCCAGGCCTCCCTGGACAGATATCCTACTGTGTCGTCGACCACACAGGGACTCTATGTTGGAGAAATACCCCGCGGAAGCAACAAAGCCATGTTCTTCTGCCTGGAATCTGAGGAAGGCTAGTACCATGGCGCTGATTTCATATTCGGCAACCCGGCTATGGCGTCTGCCTTCAGCCGGGGAAATCGAAATATACCCCCATTTGACAAGCTCCTCAAAGTAACCAGGAGCTTGTTCCTCGTCAGCAAACCCTTCGTCCATCCAAATCCTGATCAGATCATCCCTTTCGAATCTTTGGTTTGGGGGATATATGCTGCATTCCAGCAAGCAAGTCTTGAGATGCAGGGGAAGGCAGTGGTAGCCAAGGACTAGACTCTCAACCAACGGTTTCATGCAGGGAATTTCTGCAAATCCTTTTAATGCTTGGCATAAGGCCACATCAAACCGATTTGTTGCAGATGGCGGTGATAGCAGCTGTGCCACTGCGGCCGATATGCAGATTATTGCTAACGGCATACGACCAGACAGTTTAGCTATAGAAGAACAGCTCTTCTTGTCTGATGGAGCAGTGTGGACATTGAATATCTTTTCCGATAAAGCTACTGCAGCATCCATAGAAAGCGCCGTTACTTCACAAACAACAGCATGGTCGTCCTTGCAACATTTTTCAACTACTGAATTAACACGAGTTGTCATGATAATTCTACTGCCCCGGTCATTCTTTACAAGAGACTTCCTTATGACTTCCCATTGTTGGCAATGCCAAATGTCATCCACAATGACAAGATACCTAAAAAGATCAAGAGAAAGAGGGGGGTTGGGTTATTAATTATAGTTCCATGAGAACCTCACATTAATCCTCATGAGACGTGATACTAAAAAGGATTACTCTGTTCTTATGCACGTTAATCAGGACTTTAGTTTGTTAATAATAGACATTTACTTTGTTATTATGTTTTACAAAAAAAAAATAATGACCTAGATCCTACGAAAAAATAACCTCCGATTTCAATCTGAATACCCACCTATGCATATATAAAATGCAAAATTAAAATGCACCCTAAATTTGTTTGTAGAATTACCCATCCCTGCCACTTTCGAATACAATTTAAAATACATCCTTATATTTGTATATAAATTACCAAACTCAACCATTACATTAACAAAGAGAATGCAAAGTACATCTTAGTAAATAGCAATAAAAGCTATGAAAGCTAAAATTTTTTTAGTAAATAGCATAAAATCTATTCTGAAAAATTTCAACAGCCGTAAAGTGTATTACATATATTCCTGAACTACACCGATAATTGAAGTAGTACACATGTAAACAAGTACATAAACATTTATACATTGTGCTAAATATTTATTTTAAAAAAAAATTCAAGCATATAAAAATGTTGCCTTCATAAATCATATGTCCATGACATTGACAATTCACTTTAAATTATTTGTGCACAAGACAAAAAATTTATAACCTGTTATTTAACTTGACAATTATATGATATAAATATTGATACTTTATGTTAACCACTTTATATCTTAATCAAACAATACTCCTACACATACAATTCATTTTGATATTGCAAATTCAACATCTTGAATACCACATTGTAGACTAAAATGACTGTGCCATTGCAGTAACAGAAGATAGCCTAAGACCTAAGATCCCTTTGTGTCTCACTTTGATTCATTCCTGGTGAAATTCAGTGAAGCAGTTTGGTTGTTCTTTCTTTTTCTTCAAAAATTGCAGTGGCAGGACCGCCGCATTTCTGATCTTTTCTTCGGTTTGTATTCTAGCTGCAGCTGACCCCTTTCAGTTTTCTTTTGCTGTGTGTTTATGTCTTCTTCGCCTTCAGTTTGCTTTCAATAACTGCAGTTATCTGTGATGTGCTTTTTATTCAGCAGCACAAAAACTTGTTGCTCTGGTTTTCAGATCGACAAACAGTGAATTTTGTCTACTACCAGGACTGCAAGACAGAGGCAGAGGATTTCTCTTAGCAGCTTAGATCAACAGACAATAGCAATTGTCGCATAAATACAGGTTCTATCTATCTACAGTGGCTTATCTTTTAGGCAGTTCAAAGTGACATTAGAGTGAGGTTCTGCATCTGGTTTCTTGTTTGTTCAATGTGATTTGAGAACAGGTCTGTCTACAATGGTTATTCTCTTAAGCAATCACTGCTTGTTTTTAATTGTCCTACAAAACTTCTTTCACCTCAAAATAATATATATTTTTCCTAGCATCGGTAGTTTCTTGAAGTTACCGCAGTTGCTGTACTACAGTTAGTCCAAAGCAACTCTGTGGTCATTTGCTGGTACGGTCTGAACTTGTGATATTCTTGGAACAGTGTTGCCTGTTCCTTTTATTTTCAGCAAGTCCTTACCACAATTTACTTTTGTCTTTGTTGTATTAGTATGCCTATCTAAATGCTTTCGAGTCAGCTAGTTGTAGTGTTCCTGTTCCTTTTTATTTGCAGCTTGATATTAATTCACATCAGCTAGCCTTTTTTGTACTGTTTAAAGCTTGTGGTTAGCTTTTACAGTGTGCTTGATTCTTGTTTTCTAATCTTGCTCATTTTTGTTCCGTGAGGTTTTAGGAAAGAGATTTACTCTGGTCCAACAAAAAGTATCTCGAGGTACGGTACGTTACGGTACCAATCATTTCCGATCGTTCCGTGAGGTACGTGTATCTCGAGGTATTTTTTTGTTGACTGGAGCAAATCTCTTTAGGAAAGGTTATCACAAGTTGGCTTGTGGTGACCTATGATGATGAGAAGGGGAGTATGTGTCAGCTATATATGATCTCCACTGTCATACACCAGTGTTTTGGAGTTCGTGCTGCAGCTAGCTACAAATTTAATAGCCCGCTGCCCTGTCAATCACACAATGTTTTGGAGTTCGTGCTGGCAGCTAGCTACAAATTTTTATGGCCCGCTGCTCATCCCTCTCT
>CM020188.1:5342816-5405887 GCA_009805545.1 Oryza longistaminata | reverse complement strand
GTAAATTTTGTGTTTAAAATATTGAGTTTTATTTGGTCTGAGTCTTAGTATAGCCTTTTTCAAGATTTAATAATTTTGAGATTTATAACTAATAGATGCTGATCAAGATGTACACATTCGGGATATCACTAATAGCCTTTCCACTATTTTAATAATTATAAAAATCGGAATCATTTACTACTCATTTTTTTCTCATGTTGGAATCTCAATTTAGTTTTTTTTATAAGAAACTATTGTGATGTTCCGTTAAGAAAAAAAAAATGTTGGAGTCTCATTTGTAGATTCATCGTGGTATAATTAATAGTTCCAATTTGACAGTCTGAATTATAACTTTTTTTCTGATTTAATATTTTTGAAATCCGTTATTAATAGGTCATGAGTACAATTTTCATGATATATAATAATTGTAAAAATTGGAATTAGTCACGACATTTAACTGCATGAACGTCAGCAATAAGGCTTCATACAGTTTTTGAAACATGATAAGACAGACATGCATGGAAAACTAATTATTAGTTTCTATACTGAAAAAATAGAGATTAATGTGAGTTCTCTGTTTTAAAATTATTATAGAATAGATCGAATTCTTTTGTGAACTATGGGAGTTTCGCTGTCGATCAACCTAATTACCTAAACACTTATTGATAAACATAATTATATATTCAGGGACCTGATTACCTAACACTTATTATAACATGATCATTAATTATTCTACGAAAATTAGAAATCAAGAATGCTTCAAATAGGTCGCATACAATTTGTAAGTTACCTACTTAGATTCCTTGAATCGATGACGGTGTATAAATCTTCTGTGCATGCAAGAAAGAGTGAACTTTCAGTTAGAGGATCAACATCGCAACACCTGAAATATAGTCATATTAGTTGCTAGTTTTTATTCGGAAAAACATAGTAGATCAATATATATATGTTTGCTTCCAAATTAATTTCCTTTTATCGGAAAAACTAATAAGAAATATTCATCATCCTGAATCACACGTGGATTTTATTTTCATCTACGGTCATCATAATTCAACAAATTAATTAACGGCTAGATATTTCTAATTAACGTGAGAACTCCTAAAAAGTGCCTAATTAGTATAGGTATAGATTGGTCTTGGTGAGGACGGGGTAGCTACTCCCGCGCGCGCCGCCCACCTCACGAATCACCCGCTGGATCATAACGCCTTCTTTGGAGGTGCCGTCGATCGGCTTCTTGTCGTCACCCATCAGTGCAACACCCTGGTTCGAAACCGGATGCTCTGACACCACTTGTTAGAATCGCGCCAGAGAGACAACGTAAACTACGTCGTCGGCGAGATCACGGCCAACACACACGCTGAACTCACGCGATCAGAGGAATTTTGGTGCTGCAAAACTTGGCAGCTTTTCCAGACTCTATTTTATCGCTTAAGTAAGCTATTACAGGGAAATAAATCCTAATAAAAGGAAAGTCATCGCGGGATAGATTAATTTGTCAGTGGCTTCTGCACGTTTTCCGGATGTGCTGTTAGGCGATTTGCCGGGTGAGTGTGGGTGTAGTGTGTCGCCGGAGATCTTCCTCGCGTTGATCGGGGAGTGGCTCCGGTTGCTCGCTGATCGGTCGGTGTTTTGATGTGTCGCCGGATCACGGTACTTGGTGGATGTTTTTTTGATGTGATGAGAGGGTATGGTGGCAATGGCCGCCGTCGTCTCACGTTGGCGCCGGCGTGGGCGGCCTCCTCGTCGTCGAAGCCTTCCATCAGTCCGGTTGCGGTTGACGGATCGGACGAAGAGCGAGATAAGCATGCTCGGCTCCGGTTAGCTCGTGAGGTGGAGGTGGCGGCAGCTTCTGCGGCAAGGCCGAAGCCCGTGCATTTTGTGGTGCCGGCTGGAAGTCCATCTCAGGTAACTGAAACTGGTTTGTTGTCTGGTTCCCGTTTTTCAGTTTTGCAGGCGCTGCAAGAAGAGGAAGCATGGACGGATGTGTCCTTGTTGGAGTGTGCGTCGAAACCTTGGAGCGGGCCTCTGCCGTCGCCGAGGCGATCTCCTCCAAGAACAATTGGTGCGGCAATTTCTTTAGCGCTGCAAGGGAAGGTAAATGCAGTTTTTCCTTCCACTGTTAAGGGTGGTCCTTCCTTTTCTTCTCCGGCGAGATTTTTATCTCCTCCGGCGAGTAAGAGTTTGATTCAAAAGAACGTTGTATCTCCGGTGATGTCTTCCGATCCGTTAAGGACGGTGACGAATTTGGAATGCTTTCCTAAACTTCCGGAGATTTTAACTTCTCAATCAATTCATAAAAGTCCAAATGGCCCCATAGTGCCGAAGTCCAATATACCTTTCCGGCACACGCCCGGCTTGGTTTATCTCTTCGCAAAAACAGGAACAGCCCGGCGTAGATTAAGGGTGAAAGATCGATCTGTGAGGTCGTCACACCTATCGTACGCCGCCGTTGCTCGCCTGCCAATGGAGAAGAATAGCCGATTTGGTGCTGCGGGCGGACATGGCAACTCTGCTGCTCGTGGGTTCCATCCTGCTGCGGGCGGTCATGGCAACTCTGCTCGTGGGTTCCATCCTGGTTTTGGCGGCGGGAGTCAGCAAGGTGGTAGGGGCCGAGGTCGAGGAAGGGGAGGGTTCGGCGGTCGAGGTCGCCATGATCATCCTCAAGGTCCTCAAGGTGGAAGATGGTTTGGCAGTGGGCATGGTTGGAACAATGGGTTCGGGATGAATGCAGGTCCGAACGTCGGCAATTTCAGTGGTGGTGGTCAGATTGGTTTCAATCCTAACTTAGGGTTTCAGCCACAGTTTGGTGCTTCCGGTAGCCATGGTGGTAATCCAGTTGGCCCTTTTCTGCCATCAGGTGAGCCTGTGACCAGGGGTTCATCTGTAGTTGGTGGCGCATTCCCTGTGGGTGGCGGTGCTGCTTTGGCTGGTGTGTCTGTCCCTGTGCCGGCTGGTGCTAGTTGTGGTGTACATGCGCAAGCTGGTGCTGCATATCCTGTGGGTGGCGGCGGAGGTTCTGGTGCTGTTCTTGGTGGAGATGCGGTGCCTGGTGGAGCTGCTTTTTCAGCTGCTGTTGCTTCCTTGCCGAAGGTCGGGGGAGTTCAGCCTAGTGGCTCGGCTAATGCCGCATCAGGTGGTGCAATCGCTCAGGTAACTGGTGGTTCTGGTGGTATGTAGGGGCAAGGTGTTGCCAGATCAGCTAAAGGCAAGATTGGTATCGATGCTTCGGTAGGTGGGTGTATTGCTCAAGTTTCAGATAGTACTGTCAAGGGTGTAGCTACTTTGGGTGATGGTAAGGGCTCTACTGCTGTTGCTTTTGGTGCAGAAGGTAGTGTACTCTCCCAGATGCCAGGTGATTTGTATAACAGAGGAAAAGCTAAGGTTGATAACAAAGGGTCAGGTAAACCATATTGTTTCAGGTGTTACACTAAAGGGCATACAATGCAAGAATGTTCTTCCAAGTTATACTGTGAAATTTGTGAAAGTAAGGATCATGTTGCTACTCGTTGCCCGATATTTAGGTCAACTAATAAACCTATTGCTCAGTTATGTGGCTATGCTGCAGATGGTCTTGGTTTTTTCCATATTCCACTTTCAGCTGGACAGAGGATTAGGCATGATCCAAAGGCTGCTTTGGTTAAAGTGACTAACGGTCAGATGACAGTAAATGCTGTCATTTCTGAGCTACAGAGATTAATCCCTGGTAAGTGGGAGTGGGTGGTTCATGACAATGGAGATGGTACTTTTCGCACTATCTTTCCTTCTGCAGCTGAATTGAGTCGCATGGTGGAATGGGGCAAGGTACACACTAAGGTTAGTGAGGCTCAGATGGAGATTGTAGAAAGGGGTGTAGGAAATGAGGTGAAATATGTGATTCCGAAGGTGTGGGTACAGTGCAAAGGCCTTCCTTCTGAATTGAGGGAGTTTTTAATTATTTGGGCTGTTGGTTCCATTCTTGGCATTACTAAAGCCGTGGATATGGTTTTCACTAGAAGGTATGACATCGCTCGTCTGCAGGTTTTGGTCCTTGACCCATCTTTGATTCCGGATGTGGTGGATGTGGCTATTGGGGATCACCTGTATGAGCTAACCTTTAGAGTTGAACCTGAAAATGGGCCTAAGGAGCCTGTGCCCATGGAGATGGAAAATTTGGAGGATGGAGATGTGGAGAAGAAGGATGAGGGGAATATAAATCAGAAAGTTGGGAAGGAAGCTGGTCTTGATGATTCAGGAAACGGTTCTAAGTTGGGTTCTGGTGTTCAGTTTAGTGAGAGGGGTTGCCCACCTGCTCCTTCCTCACAGCTAAATCTGATACATGAATCTGATGGCTTGACTGCTTCTGATGAAGATTTTGATGGCTTTGTTGAAGATACTTTAATGGTTGACAAGGTTCAGACTCAGCAAAATTTGGTGGCAAAACTCTCTGCCATCCCTGAGGCAGTACTCTCTCCATCAAGGAAGAGTAAGAGAAGAGCAAGTGACAGTGATCAGCTTGTTCTTGAAAGGGCGGAGAAGTTGAAGGCTGATAAGAACTTGGAGAATCTGCAAACTAAAGGTATTTATTTAATAATGTTTCTTTTACTGAATTTTCAAATAATCAAATTTCTGCTTATTTGGATAGTCTTGGTGTTATACCTACTTCTGAAAATGTTGTTTTAGATGATGTAATTAATGATTTGAAATGTGTGGAGAGTAAGAGATTAAGTGAATATGATTGTTCTGCTATTAATCAGGTTTCTACCCCTAATGTTGATACTGAGTCATTAGATGACCAGTTGGAGGACAATTTTCTACTACAACATCTATGTAGTGAAATTATGGAGGAGGTCATGGATTTCAGTGAGGACTGTGAGAACAATCTTACAAATACTTTAAATCCCTTGGCATCTTCCTCTAACTCTAAGAATAAGAGTAAAAAGGGGAAGAAGAAGAAGAAAATTTAAAACAGTTTAAATGAAGGGAATCTTTTGGAATTGTGATGGGTTCAAGGACCCGAAAAAACACAAGTTTATTTCTGACTTAACCAAGGAACATCAACTTGACTTTATAGCTTTGTCTGAGACGGTTAAAAAAGAGTTTACTCCGGCTGCACTTAAAAATCTTTGTGCTGGTAAGGAGTTTTTGTGGCACTGTAAACCTCCTAGAGGTAGGTCTGGGGGGCTTCTTTTGGGCATCAATTTACTAAATGTTGATATTGGTTTAATTGATGAGGGCGATTTCTATATTAAGTTCCATTTATGTAACAAAGTGGATAAGTTCAAGTGGGCTTTAGTTTTGGTTTATGGACCAGCACAAAATGAACTTAAGGATCAATTTCTCGCTGAATTAGTTAATTTGTGCAGTCATGAATCTTTACCAATTCTTATTGGTGGTGATTTTAATATTTTACGTAGCTCAGAGGAAAAAAATAATGACAACTTTGATGATAGATGGCCCTTTCTTTTTAATGCTATTATTGATGGTCTGAGCCTTAGGGAGTTGCAGATGTCGGGTAGGAATTTTACTTGGGCAAATAACTTAGCAAATCCGACCTATGAGAAACTAGATAGGATTTTGATGTCCACTGAGTGGGAACATAAGTTTCCTCTTTCATTGGTGGTTGCTCTTAATAGAGATATTTCGGATCATACTCCTTTACTTTTAAATACAAACTCATCTTCTGTGGGTAATACACACCATAGTTTTAAATTTGAACTTGGTTGGTTGTTACGTGATGGCTTTGTTGACATGGTGAAGGAGGTCTGGTCTAGTGTCAATGAGGGTAATACTCCTATGGAGCGTTGGCAGGAGAAGATTCGTCGTTTAAGACAACATTTGAGAGGTTGGGCTAAACATACAAGTGGTATGTATAAAAAAGAGAAAAAAGGAGATTCTGGATAGGTTGGATTTGCTGGATAAAAAGGCTGAATCTGATCTTTTAACTCAGGAGGAAATTGATTTTAGATGGTTTTGTAGGAATAGATTATCTACACTTTTGAGAGAAGATTTTTATCAGCAATTTGAGTTATTTATAAATTGTATTCCTAGTTGAAATCTTATTTTTCTTTTTCTAATTTCAGAATTTATTTTATTTTTTGTTTCGAATTTTAACTAATATTGTATTGTGTTCTTTTAATATTTTTATGTTTTATTTTCAATTTCAATTGTTTCAAAATTGTATTTCTACTTTAACTCTCTTTTTAATTTGTCTAAATTCGGATTTTATTTTATTCTTTATTCCAAATTTTAATTAATTTAGTATTGGGTTCTTACATGTACTCTTATTTCAATACTGCATATATTTGATTCCGAATTTCAGTTAATTTTAAATTGTATTTCTATTTGAACTCTTCTTTTCTTTTCTTCTTTCTAATTTTGAGTTTTTTAGTTTTTGTTTCTAATTTTAATAATCTCGTATGGGGTTTTTATATGGACTCTTTTTTTAATATTACTTAATTTTAATTCCAAATTTTAGTTATTTCTAAATTGTATTTATACTCGAACTCTTCTTTTCCTTTTTACTAATTTTGGATTTTATTTTATTTTTTATTCCGAATATTAATTAATCTCGTATTGGGTTCTTACAAGGACTCTTCTTTCATTAGTTCTTATTTTTAATTCCGAATTTTAATTATTTTTAAATTGTATTTCTAGTTGGACTCTCCTTTTCTTTTTTTCCAGTAGGGTGGCCCGCGCATTTGCGCGGCTAGCACCGATATAAAATAATCTAATTTTTACTCCTTTATTTTCTTTTAAATTTGTAAAAGGTCAACTCATTTCCACATGATATTTTTTAAAATGAACATTATCATTACCAACTTTATAATTTTATATTTTTAAAAGTCGCATCGGGCGCTACCCCTCTCCTTTGTCACTCCTCCAGTTGCTCGCGTGGCTCGCCACCATTTCTATTGATTGTCACTGGGACCTTAAAAATCAAACCTTATCCCACCACTGTTTCGTTCTTATAGTTTTAAGCCGTCATTACTCTACTCCTTTACAGGCCGCCTCTCACTCCTCTTTTTTTGTCAATAGAATAAATCAAACCTGATTGTCATTGGGGTTTTATTTTTATAATCCATAGAAATCCTATCAACCACCATCACCCTACTTCTTGATGGCCTGCTTGTTGTTCCTCCTCTTTATTGTTGGCAGCATTTAAAAAATCGAATTTGATCATCGTTTTTAAAATCCCCGACAACTACAGCCACTCTACTGTGGTTCTAGATTGCCAAGTCATTCGTGGCTGCCCAACCGGCTCGCTAGGCGCCTGATTAGACCGAGCCCGGCTCAGTCAGACTGGCCCAGACACTACGATTAGACCGGTCGGATCCTCCGATAAGACCTACCGGGGACATAAAAGATAGATGAAAAACGAACCAAGCACCCTCATGCATATGTCCTAATGTGGTATTTTGATCACTTCGAAGTTACTACCCCTCTTGAGAGTACGTCAAAACTAGAAATAAAACCTAGCAAATTCAATCCCTCAACATCTCGATCAATAAAAACGAAAAGCAAGATTAATCAACACCACAAATGGCTCTCCGTAGACGGTTTCTGTTTGAAGCCCGACACTGATGGCTATTGTCAGTGACGGCGTGAAGTACTAGCCCGTTACGGAGGTGTTTTGCCCAAACTAAGACTGAAGTCTAGGATTGCATCATTCACTATTCAGATCTAGCCATTGGCTGTGTTTGCAACCCCACGGTACCAACCCCTCTCCCTTATTTTCCACACGCACGCTTTTCAAACAACTAAACGGTGTGTTTTTAAAAAAAAAAAAATCCTACATGAAAGTTGCTTAAAAAATCAAATTAATCTATTTTTAAAAAAAAATAGCTAATACTTAATTAATCATGTGTTAAAAGGCTGATCCGTTTTGCGTGCAGGAGGGATGGGCCATCTTGCACTTGCGAACACACCATCGTCCTCCAGCCGACACCCTCGCCACCCCCGCTTCGTTCTCCACCGAGTTCGGCGCCGCGGCCTCGTCCTCCACTGAGCCCAACCGCCGCTACCATGTTCTCCCTCGAGCCAGCCCCCGCCACCTCGTTCTCCACCAAGCCTGGTCCCCGCCACATCGTTTCCACCAAGCCTCAAGTCAATGTGCCACGTGGGTGCCTTTAGCTTAAACCGTCATCCAAACCATCTTGGGACTACATTTGCACTGGTTTTAATAAATGAGATATGCATTATACCCAGTTTTGTGGTTGAGGGATGAGATCCAATCTCGAGACTTAGACGAGAGGGACCTCAAGTGGACTTATTCCTTGTGCAGATGATTACCTATCCTGGAGACCTGGACTGCTGGGCCAGAAATGGTAACTTCATATGGACCGGTTACTTGGGCCACCACTCATCACAGCGGATTGTTGTAATCCAGCAACTTTCACTAACGTGTAATCCAATTTATGCGCGCACGTTTTCTCCTAACCAGCGATCAATTACCAGTCGTCCGATGCACACATATATGTTGCTTCCGGAAATCTAACTTAATTAGTACACAGTCCATCAAGCAAGCAAAATATATATTTCTACCCCCTAAGATTCAAAGAAAATTTTCTCTTAAACTACTTACCTAATCTACGATCCGATTACATCATTGTGTTAGTTACAGGTAAATTTTTATAACAAAATTTAGATGATTATATTTTAATCAAAGATTAGATATTACTTTTATAATATATCTAAATTACTTTTTTTGATATATAAAAGTAAATTCAATAAAATCTAAAAGTAATTTACATATATAATAAAAAATAAAAGTAATTTAAGTATAAATATTTTTTTCATCATAACATAATCATGTAAGATCTTGATGTACAGATTTAATTGCAACGAATACAATGGTGTAATCGGATCATAGATCAGATAAATAATTTAAAAGACATTTTATTTAAAATTTAAATGGGTAACAAGGATGCAAGTGGAAAGTTCTACTACTTTTACTAAGAAGAGTAATGAGGGGATATGCACTTTACTATTTTTGGTAAAAAAAAATTGGTTGATGGTTAGCACTAACGAGAGCATGCGCTCTCTGTAGTCGGGTCCTTATCCAAGGGGAGCGACCCACATAGAAGCTTGCGGAGCGCTTTTGCTCCAGCAATACACCAAAGAGACCTCTCTCTAGCCACCGCATACATTGAGGTGTAGTATTCGAGGCGATCCACTCATATGTAGGCACAGAAGCTGAATTGGCTTGTTGGCATGCCAAGGAAGCTATGAATGGTTGAATAAGACAAATAATCAACCATATGTACAAAAGCGAATAAATATAATTTATCTACTAAAAAATAAATGGAGAAGTACCTGCCAAGAGCTTGAGTCGACAGTACACGCACCCTCCTCTATCTCAATATAGAGTAAATTACATTGCCGGTACGTACATAGACTTATTAGGTGAATATAATCTAGTAAAACACTTATTTTGTACATGAACTTTCTCTGTGCGTGTGGACAAAGGTAAAAAGGGCACGGTATGGTTAATCTTACGTAAGTTGTTACTTGTTACTGATTAGAACTTTAGTTACACATATGAGAAGGGCATGAGACATGCTTACTTCGTCTTTCTGTTTCTGTCCCGTGCATTATTCCTCAGTTTTTATATGCCTTTTTTTTATAATCAATATCCCTTATTATACCTTTTACTTAAATAGATGTACATAGCTAGGTAATATCTACGTAATATCCTTCTCATGTATATTGGTGTTAGTGTCGGTGTGCACCTCTGTCGGTTTGGAATTTCCCTTATGTCTTTATGTTTTGTTTTAAGGTGTGACTGTGTTTGGAACTTTTTTTTAATAATTTGCTATAGCACTGTGAGAAAAACCAGGATTCTATTCCATTAAAAAAAAACAAGATTAGCCATGTTATGCCTTTTTACCTTTGGTTCGCACACACCCACCAATGCAATTTATTTAATTCCATGAAATAAATCATCGCTGTATGCTCCAGTATGATAATTCTTATTAGATGTTGACGGCTGTCATTATGTTATAAATAGCGAGCCAACCGTGACCAAAGAGCACATGCTTAGCTAGACATGCTTATGTTGTTACTAAACATACGTAGACAAGTCCAAACTTTATACTTGAGAGAATCGAGTATCTCTGTAGCAAGAGTTCAGATGGGCCACCTCAATATCATGTTAGCTTTCCTTTCATTTGTGTTATTAGGGTTAGCTGAAGTCGAGGGAACTGTAGCACTGAGTCAAATCCTCTCAAATAGCCATCTGATCACCCCGTACCGAGAGGTTACGGCAAGAAAGTTTGAGAGAAGGTCCTTACTGCAGGATCATAGTAGTGATGATAGGAGATCATCTAATGCAAGCCTTCCCTCTGCTGCCACACTTGCTAACTGTCCAAAGCGATGCGGCAACTTGAGCTTCGACTATCCCTTCGGCATAGGAGATGGTTGTTTCCGCCATCCCGATTTCAGTCTCACATGCAACGCCACTACTCAGCCTCCCAAACTCCTCTTGCATATTAACGAAAGCGTGGAGGTTATAGATAATATTGAGGTCGTCGGTAAGGATATAGCTGAGTTGTTCTACTACAACTTCTTTATGGTCGCATTTAACCATCTCATCCCCATAAAAGCTGGTGTCGATGTCTATAACCTTTCGTGGAAAGCCCCAGGGATTTCTTTTACTATTTCAGAGACGATGATAATTACTGTCGTCAGCTGCGACTTAGATGTATTCTTGATAGGCGAAGACAACACTCCTAAACTGCTTGGCACGGTTGCTTGTCCCAACAAAGAGATTGCAGAGATGGTGTACATGCAAGACTGTGAAGGCCCTGGCTGTTGTACTGTATTATCTGAAACACCAGTTCAGGCTGTACAATTGCAGTTTGTTCGCCATGAGACAAGTAATGCTGGAAAAATCTCCAATCTCAGCATGCTATGGGATAGAATCAACATAACTATTGGGGCGCCACTTGTTTGGAGTATTGTTGACCAAACAAGATGCTCAAGAAACATGGAAGATAATAGGGGGGGCGACTACGCTTGTGTCAGCAACCACAGTCGGTGCACAACTTCTGTGTTTAGAGATACTGGCTATGCCTGCCAATGCAATTCTGGCTACAAGGGAAATCCTTTTATCCTTGATGGTTGCAAGCATGACAGCGGTAACTTTCTCCACCATATCTTAATTATCGCATTCCCTCCGTTTTAGATTACAAGTCGTTTTAACTTTGGTCAAAATAAAATTGCTCCAAATTTAACCAAAGTTTTTATGAAAATATATTCAATTATTGATTTAATGAAACTATTTTATTATAGTAAATATTACTATATTTGACTACAAACTTAGTGAAACTTTAGATAGTTTGATTTTGACCAAAGTCAAAATGACTTGTAATCTAAAACGGAGAGAGTATTATTTTAAAAGATCGGGATCATTGCCTGCATGTATTCCACCAATTCTTAATCCAAAGTTCTAGGAATAGCAACCCAACCTCTATATCCACAGTAGATATACCTTATCGTATTACATTTAAAAAAAACAAAAAGTCACTGTTTTAGCACTTATCTATGCATCAGTACTGAAACCAACATGCACAATCAGCAACTGTATATCATATTCCGGACCAAGTATATTCCTCTTTAATTACAGGGAACTGACAAAAAAACGAATTATTCAACAACCACACAAGCAGGTTCTTCTCAGTCTGCACCCTAGCAAGATCAGCTCGGAATATTTTTAGCAACTTGACATTTTTGTCAAAAAAAAAATTAGGAACTTCCGGGATAATTGGTTTTGTGGATAGAATTTTCTCCCATAATTAGTGAATATACTCATGGGGCAAACATATTTTCCACTTCTTTCCTTATAGGATAAACAGAATATACCGGATTTTATTATTACCATTTATTCATTTTGTAAATGAAAACATTATCTCTCTTTTACCGATACCATATTTTGTGGTCAACGATAGATGACTATATAGTACTTTGATGTTCTCGTACAAAATGAAAATGCACTATTAATTCACTTCATCTATGCGTAAAAACATGCATCGCTCATTTTTGGCAAATACAACTAGGACATATATGGGATCATATCCCGTGCACACAAGCTTTGTATGTATACTTCATACACACCAACTAACAAATTTTACATAAAAATCTAAAAATTATTATACCTACGTGTAAAATCTTAACCTAAAATTTATTATATTTTTGCCTAGAAAATAAATTTTTGATAATTTTAACCTCAAATTTATTATATTTTTTGGATATAATTTCAAGGTAAAACTTATCCGTACATGTAACATTTCTGATACATGTACATTATTTCCTAAAATTTTCGGTGATATTTGTTGTTAGCGTGTATGGTATGTGCTTTCGGTGATATTTGTTGTAAGTGTGCACGGTATGTATACACGAAGACTTATGCGTATACTATATGTTTCCAACAAGTATACCTTTTTACTCAAAACAACAACGAAAACACTTGGAGCTGGGGTATAACATGGATCTTTTTACTGATGCCAGGTTACAACCCTAGACCAGAAAAGCATAATTGCGCTCGACAATGTGGGACAATCACTGTCCCATTTCCGTTTGGCCTTGAAGAGGGTTGCTCCGCAAGGAAACGTTTTCAGCTCAACTGCTCCGACAAGACAAATTCTGTCCTCAAGTTCAATGACTCTTTTCAGGTGACGTATATAAATGTCAGTGAAGGACTTCTGGGCATCAAACACAACTCATCGCTGGAGGAGCAACTATTCAATATGATGATGGAAATGATGACTTCTGATAATGAGCCAGACCTATTTGTTGACCCTCTTGAATCAGTCTCTGTGCAATGGGCCGTTGCCAACCTGACATGCCAAGAGGCGCAACACAACACTTCTGGATATGCATGTGTAAGTACCAGCAGCTCCTGCTTGAATGTCCTTAGCTCCATGGATGGTTATGTTGGCTACAGATGCAGTTGCTTGCCTGGTTATCGTGGAAATCCATACATCCTAGATGGTTGCGAAGGTAATTCACCAACTTCATCCCCCAAATTAAACATGATTGCTGCAAAGGTCACATTGAATTCAAATCTTTGATATTTAAACAACGAAAAACATTGACCATTATGGCGTAACAGAGTCAATGATACCAATCACCAATGCTGAAACATCAAATTTCAAATGATGTTCGAGTGGCTGCTCTTCCCTACTGTCAAAATTTATTTTTATCCTGATCAGTAAATTTTATTAAATTAACTATTAAATAATCACAATTTCTCTTATTTTCTACAAATTGAACGATGTTCTTGCATACAAAGCAAAGAGTTCCTCATGGAAATTATCTGACTATCAAACATACATAAGTCCCCAATGTTTTCTTAATATTTATCATTCTAGTGTGATAAAAAGAATCATGTGGCCAATATTTTATTTGGTACATAAATACAGTATTTTGTTCAAAATTATTTATTGCCTTACTGAGATGTGTTTACCGGTTACAGATATCGACGAGTGCCAAGAGACACCAGGAATTTGCAAAGGAGTTTGCAAGAATACCGTTGGAAACTACAGCTGCACCAAGTGCCCTGATCATACCGAGTACGATATTTTAAGAATGCAGTGTACTCCAATAAGAAAGAAAAGCTTCTACTTAGGTGAGTCCTAATGTCCTATAGTGATCAAACAACACTGGTAGAGGGTGCATTGATATATATCATAGGGGATTTTATCATTGTAGGTATTATAATTGGCCTTAGCAGTGGCTTTGGAATGCTACTTCTTGGATTAAGTGGAATAGTTCTCATTCGAAGATGGAAAAGACATGCACAGAAAAGACTGCAGAGGAAGTATTTCCGAAAGAACCAGGGCCTTCTATTGGAACAATTGATATCATCGGATGAAAATGCTAGTGAGAAGACAAAAATTTTCTCCTTAGAAGAGCTTAAAAAGGCGACAAATAACTTTGATACCACACGTATCCTTGGCCGTGGAGGGCATGGAACAGTATACAAAGGTATCTTATCTAACCAACATGTGGTGGCTATTAAAAAGGCCAAAGTTATAAGGGAATGCGAGATTAATGATTTCATCAACGAGGTTTCGATTCTTTCTCAGATAAATCACCGAAATATTGTTAAACTCTTTGGATGCTGTCTTGAAACTGAGGTCCCCTTATTAGTCTATGATTTTATTCCCAATGGTTCATTGTTCGGACTACTTCATCCAGATTCAAGTAGCACAATCTATTTATCATGGGGTGACCGCCTAAGGATTGCAGCAGAAGCAGCTGGAGCTCTATATTATCTCCACTCTGCAGCATCAATTTCCATCTTCCACCGTGATGTGAAGTCATCTAATATACTCTTGGATGCAAACTATACTGCTAAAGTTTCAAATTTTGGTGCTTCAAGATCAGTTCCCATCGATCAAACCCATATCATCACAAATGTACAGGGTACATTTGGTTACTTGGATCCAGAATATTACCAAACTAGGCAGCTAAATGAGAAGAGTGATGTCTATAGTTTTGGTGTGGTACTCCTAGAACTTCTTCTGAGAAAGCAACCCATTTTTACAACAAACTCTGGGATGAAACAAAATTTGTGTAGTTACTTCCTTTCAGAGATTAAAACCAGGCCAATTACAGATATGGTCGATGCTCAAGTTCTCGAAGAAGCAAATGAGGAAGATATTAAAGAAGTTGCATCCCTTGCTGAGATGTGCTTGAAGCTAAAAGGTGAAGAAAGGCCCACGATGAAGAAAGTAGAGATGACGTTACAGCTTCTGCGAACAAAAACGATGAACTCATCTCAAGTAGATCCAACCATTGACCAAGAGATTCAAACTGTTCTGACTGAAGGAGCCAATGACCCAGAGATACAACCATTAGTAACAAATTTGGATGTTGATAGAGCTAATGCAGCATCTCAACGCTTCCAAATATCATGCTATAGCTTGGAGCAAGAATTCTTGTCATCTGCTAGCTTACCACGGTAGATGTGTTTATCCTATTTCTGATGTGTTTAGTTAACTTGCATATGTATTGTGTACTTGCAGTCATGTATGTTGAAATGAGAAATTATACTATATGCCATCAACAAGGAGCTAATTCTGCAATATGCTATTGATGAATGCAAATTGTCTAACGTACTGTTGCACAAGTCATTTTCTTCCATTTAGGCCATTCCCATTAGTTTCCTGTACGTTGTATTATATGACTCTAATCCTTATAGGACATGGAAAAGGAGAGATAAAAGGGTTCATAACTTATCTCTTTATATCCAAAAGGATTAGGATTCCTATTTATGGCTTGTTTGGCAACTCGAGGGAAGGGGATTAGGAGTTTACACGAGAGAATTGATGGTGAGATTAAGATGGGAATTTGATTTTTAATCCCAGTATCTTGTTTGGTAGAGGTGGTGGAAATTGATAGGGAGTTTTGTTGAAGATTAGGTCATTAATGAAAACGGATGGCTGAGATTTGTTTAGGCAAAGTAAAGGAGGAATTCCCTCTCAATTACCACCCCATACCCAGGTATTGAAAAGGAGGGAGTTCCTTCCTCAATTCCTCATCCCCATCCCACCAAAATTCCCATGTATCCCAACCAAACAAACCAGTTAATAGCCTTATCCCTCTAAACTCCAAATCCCTCCTATAAACTCCCTCCAACCAAACGGGCCGTAGGTTAGGTTTTTCTGTTTATTAATTTAGGAGTAGGCATAAATGCTAAAGTGGGAGGGCCCCAAGAGGCTAAGTCATAAACAAAGTTAGAGAAGTTCATCCAAAGTAAAAGCATTCTCTTGTAGTCTCTGGAGGTTCAGTTTGATGATTTGCCACCAGCTTCGCAAAATTCTCTCTTCTTGTGAGTTGTTTCTTAACCATCATTGTGGTTTTCTATGGGATTCATCTGGCTTGACATGCATGCTTGTGTCTTATACCAACACTACCATAGCCCCTTTTTTTCTATGCTGGTTTCTCCATTTTTTTCCCCAAACCTAAACCCAGAGCATGGGCTGCCCATGTCCAGGCCACATGGATGCTGCACATGGATGCTTTTGATCACTTTCCGTCGATCTCGGGAGACGCAGCCCAATGTTTATACTTTATACCTCGATCATGCATGGCATTGTTGGATGACCCCTCAAGGACCAGGTGCCTCTCGAGCTCAGTTGTTGGATCCTAGAATGGCCTCCTTGGTTGGATGTTGCATAGGGTTGGTGTGGATTGAGCCACCACCTGGGATGGTTGCCAATGGTGTAGGGACTGCACTGTCCCTTGCACATGTGCCAGGGCTGCCAACTAGTAGCCTAAGTGGCTGAGGAGTAGGGAAAGAATGGAAGTTCAACATGTACAAAGGGGTATTTCGAGTTGCATAAAAATTGACAAGGTCAAATAGGCATCACTTAGAGATCCTATAACAGCGATGGCACAAAAGGAATAAAATGCGTTGTACGATGTTGTATTGCAAAATTTGCATTTGTTGATGGCATACCGTAGAACTAGGTCCTTATTGATGGCAGAATTTATCATGTTCTATAAAAACCACATTTCAATGAATTGAGAATGGACTTTCTTTTGCAGGGACATTTCAATGGATGGACTTATTAAAACAAAAGTATTGCAGAATACTACTCAATATTCAGTGGATTAAACTAGTTACAATCTATTGTATAACTTTTAAAGTGGTAATGCATCGCAATACCCGGATTTAGTTGGATACTTGGATCCAATTCGAGAAATTTTGTAGTTTCATTAATCAAGGCTAATGCATTTCCTCATTCATGGTGTGATGGTTTGGTGTCCCACGCGATTTGGGATCCTAATTCTGATCAACCTACTGTGAAAACCTTTACTCGAGGAGGTGCTGCCAGTCACTACATCCACTCCGTGCAATACATGCCGATGCTATTCCAGCTAGTAATCGAGGAAGGAGGGCTCAAGGGCATAAGTTACTGCTGTTACTCCTGTTCTACATAGGTCTGGGCATCTGGCAAAGTCTAGTTCTTCAGCAGAAAATGTCACCTCCTCAGCTCCTCCAGAGCCCAGTATAGGAAAGGAGCTAAATGCATCATTTGTTTGAATAACACAAATACTGTAGGAATGGAGAAATGGAGTAATTTCTTTGAATCACAAAAGTAGCCTGCTGTTGTCTAGTACAATGTACATAACCATAGAAATCCAAAGGCCAATGCATATTCTCATGCTTGTTTTTTTTTATGTTCATATCAATTTCCATCTTTTTGCTCATCCTTACTTTCTTTTTGTTGCAAATTTAGATGTCAAATTTAAAATTGTATGTTTTTGGAGTAATATATCACATATTGATCTATCTTGTCAATTTTTTCATAACAATTTATGTGGCATTCAAGAAACGAGGGGACATCCCCTCGAGGGATAAAAAGGGTTTTCCATGTAGCTATGATTTCGTGGATGTGGGATGGCATATCCAACTCGGATGATGCACAATAATAGCTCATAGTTTGGTACATCTGTTTGCCAAATAAAACTATAGAACGAAGGAGAACATCAGAAAAAGTTGCAGCTTCACGCAGCAAAAGAATATGTGTTCACGCACGTTCTTCCTGGTGTTCACTTCATTTGTGTTAGTAGAAGATGCTAGTCTGCTAGACTGACACAGATTGATCCAAATTTCAATATTGGTCAACCCTTACTAATCTGCCATGCTTTGTTTATTTAGTTGATTAGAGAAGGAAAGAGTTATTTTTCTTTGAGAAACAAACATAACATTAAATGCATGCACAGAATCTGTCCATACAAGCTACAAAATTGAACAACCTAATTGGGCAGCCATCACTACCTCAAGAAGATCTATGTTGCAACTAATTCCATAACTCGTCAACATTTGGGGAGAAGAAGGCCCAGTTCAAGGTTTATATTTGGAAATTGATTTGTTACTATCCTTTTTGTTGCCCCTGTAACCCTCTTCAGCTCCTAAGATCCACTCTATGACTACCGCACTAGCTCATGAGTGTATACTGTATAGTACCCCAGTTACACTTTATTTTTTTCATATAAAAGATTTATGGTACATGGTAGTCTGGTACTAGACAAACTACAACTACATGGCAATAGAGGACACTGAGTGGTAGTGGCTCATACTATTATAGTTCCAATAGGCAAAATTTCTTGTGTTGGTGGGTGTAATCCATGCCTGATTACCTTGGTGTGCTCATTTCTTAAGAAAGCAAGCCCCTAGATGTGATTTTACTAGGTTGAACAAAGATCTAGTTTCTATGCAGCCGTGATAACATTATTATGGAATGGAGCATTCAAAATCCATGGTGGAATGGACTAATGCAGTATTCCAAAAAATGAAAGAATGGACCAATGCAGCCATAACGAAAATGCTCAGATTGAGAAATACTTCAACTTCTTGGACTTCAAAATTTTCAATTGAAGAATATTCAGCCTAAATTAAGAACTTTATATTTATCGAAAATCATGTAGAGAGATTTACCTTGGTGCTGTCAGAGAGGAAACCAACCCTCATGTGTTTCCAGATAGTAACACCACATGAGCTCCCTAGCTATATCCTCAGTGTCTCAGAGTAGACGAAGACAAGATGTGTACCTGGGGAGGAAGGAAAGAGAAAGACAAGAAAGACAGGTGTGTCACATAATAGGTAGAGAATGCGGATATTTATGGAGAATAATGGGATCATGAAACAGGCAAAAGTGCATGGACATCAATACTGATCCAGGAAGGTGGTGCAGGAAATGATGAAACAATTTATCGTTTAAAACCCATACTTGAAAGAAAACGTAAAATATAATTCACTAATCCAACATTTCTTTAACCATGCAGTTTTTGCTAGAAAATTTGAACTTCAATTAGATGGATTATTATTCTTCTCTAACTTGGCTTTAGGATCAATACAAATATAATCAGATAGATCATCAGCACCACATGATTCACACATCTTCATTTTTATTTGGAAAATCCATTTGATGGTAGTGTCCTCTAAACCTAATAACCTATACTAATTTCTTGAGAGCATCTAATATTACAAGTACATTTTCATTCCACGCCTGCTTAATTCATGACAATGAGAAGCAATATAATTTAAATACATTCAATGATTAGTAGAAAAAATTCAATGTTATCTGCACCTATATGCATAATATATTACCCATACCCATGTCCCATACTGTCTGCACGTAGCAATTAAGAGACATTTCACATTTTGGACATCCACAGAATCACGGTGGGTATCAACACTGATATACAAAAAATAAAAGTACGGATGAATTTACAGAGGAACTGGGGCACATCAAAATTTCTACTCTTGGAAATGGAATCACCGAATCAGAATCAGGTGACACAACGAATTCAGCATAGGGATTTCCTCAAGGGAAAAATATACATCAAAGAATCATTTCTGTCTACCAAGATCATGTAAACATTTGAGCTTGAATTCTTGGGAAAAGGCACAGAAATGTGCCATGGTGGCTTTAATCTAAATCCAGTCCTCTGTGCAAAGACGGTATCACTGAACAAATACAGTTTTGTATGTCAACTGACAGGTTGAAAATTGAGTAATTTCAATGCAGAACTTCCAATTGAATAGCTTAGGTGAAGGTCAACATTTTAGTTCCTTGCATGATTAGACTACTCCATCACTGGTTAACATATGTTGTATCCAAGAAAACGATCCATGGCAACGTCAGAAAATCGACATAAGCCAAAATTTCGATCTTACTATTGCATATTATCAAGTACAGTATATAACAAAAATTGATATATCACATCAAAAGTACCCCTCGCAGAAAGGCACATTGAACAAATTGATTCAACATGCAAATATCAAACATAAATCTTCTACGGCATATTTTATCAAGCATAGTCAGTACATCTAAGCATATTTATACGACAAAGAAGATGATGAGGCACAATACCTCTCAAAGATCTTTTGCTCTTTCATCTGCCACAATAAACTTTCACTTGTTATAAACCATCAATGAGCATGGCATTGACCATATCAACAAGAGTTAGCAGAACTGCACATTAATACCTAGCCATAAAGAACCAGAATAGAAGTACTGAATTCCAGATCATCATATCCAATCCCCTCAACATCTATTAGGCACAGTGACACCTGAAGTTTCCCAGCACTGCAGAGAGTCTACCCTCATTGTGACTGTATAAAACTAAACACATCCAGCTGAGTTCTCTCCAAGAACAGGATCAAGCAGCATCTTGAGGACCAAGACACAATAAGAAATGTCACAGAACCTGCCCTTCAGAGCATTATAGCACACAACACATCGAAATGCAGCCCAGTTCTGAAACTTCACTGTTTCGGTTAGTCAGGGATAGCTCTATTGTGGGCATAACATAACGCATAACATCTACTTGTCGAAATGCCTCATCCATTAATACTATTATAGTTCCAATAGGCAAAATTTCTTGTGTTGGTGGGTGTAATCCATGCCTGATTACCTTGGTGTGCTCATTTCTTAAGAAAGCAAGCCCCTAGATGTGATTTTACTAGGTTGAACAAAGATCTAGTTTCTATGCAACCGTGATAACATTATTATGGAATGGAGCATTCAAAATCCATGGTGGAATGGACTAATGCAGTATTCCAAAAAATGAAAGAATGGACCAATGCAGCCATAACGAAAATGCTCAGATTGAGAAATACTTCAACTTCTTGGACTTCAAAATTTTCAATTGAAGAATATTCAGCCTAAATTAAGAACTTTATATTTATCGAAAATCATGTAGAGAGATTTACCTTGGTGCTGTCAGAGAGGAAACCAACCCTCATGTGTTTCCAGATAGTGACACCACATGAGCTCCCTAGCTATATCCTCAGTGTCTCAGAGTAGACGAAGACAAGATGTGTACCTGGGGAGGAAGGAAAGAGAAAGACAAGAAAGACAGGTGTGTCACATAATAGGTAGAGAATGCGGATATTTATGGAGAATAATGGGATCATGAAACAGGCAAAAGTGCATGGACATCAATACTGATCCAGGAAGGTGGTGCAGGAAATGATGAAACAATTTATCGTTTAAAACCCATACTTGAAAGAAAACGTAAAATATAATTCACTAATCCAACATTTCTTTAACCATGCAGTTTTTGCTAGAAAATTTGAACTTCAATTAGATGGATTATTATTCTTCTCTAACTTGGCTTTAGGATCAATACAAATATAATCAGATAGATCATCAGCACCACATGATTCACACATCTTCATTTTTATTTGGAAAATCCATTTGATGGTAGTGTCCTCTAAACCTAATAACCTATACTAATTTCTTGAGAGCATCTAATATTACAAGTACATTTTCATTCCACGCCTGCTTAATTCATGACAATGAGAAGCAATATAATTTAAATACATTCAATGATTAGTAGAAAAAATTCAATGTTATCTGCACCTATATGCATAATATATTACCCATACCCATGTCCCATACTGTCTGCACGTAGCAATTAAGAGACATTTCACATTTTGGACATCCACAGAATCACGGTGGGTATCAACACTGATATACAAAAAATAAAAGTACGGATGAATTTACAGAGGAACTGGGGCACATCAAAATTTCTACTCTTGGAAATGGAATCACCGAATCAGAATCAGGTGACACAACGAATTCAGCATAGGGATTTCCTCAAGGGAAAAATATACATCAAAGAATCATTTCTGTCTACCAAGATCATGTAAACATTTGAGCTTGAATTCTTGGGAAAAGGCACAGAAATGTGCCATGGTGGCTTTAATCTAAATCCAGTCCTCTGTGCAAAGACGGTATCACTGAACAAATACAGTTTTGTATGTCAACTGACAGGTTGAAAATTGAGTAATTTCAATGCAGAACTTCCAATTGAATAGCTTAGGTGAAGGTCAACATTTTAGTTCCTTGCATGATTAGACTACTCCATCACTGGTTAACATATGTTGTATCCAAGAAAACGATCCATGGCAACGTCAGAAAATCGACATAAGCCAAAATTTCGATCTTACTATTGCATATTATCAAGTACAGTATATAACAAAAATTGATATATCACATCAAAAGTACCCCTCGCAGAAAGGCACATTGAACAAATTGATTCAACATGCAAATATCAAACATAAATCTTCTACGGCATATTTTATCAAGCATAGTCAGTACATCTAAGCATATTTATACGACAAAGAAGATGATGAGGCACAATACCTCTCAAAGATCTTTTGCTCTTTCATCTGCCACAATAAGCTTTCACTTGTTATAAACCATCAATGAGCATGGCATTGACCATATCAACAAGAGTTAGCAGAACTGCACATTAATACCTAGCCATAAAGAACCAGAATAGAAGTACTGAATTCCAGATCATCATATCCAATCCCCTCAACATCTATTAGGCACAGTGACACCTGAAGTTTCCCAGCACTGCAGAGAGTCTACCCTCATTGTGACTGTATAAAACTAAACACATCCAGCTGAGTTCTCTCCAAGAACATTAAGAAAATCTGCGGAGAAATCTCATCGCTTGGAGCAAGTTTAATAGTATAGTCAACTATTAGCTCTAAATTATTTATAGCCAATCTAATAGTATATTCATGTAATAATTACCTATAAATATATACTACACCATTTATACATGCTCCTACTTCACATACGCACATATTGTTTTGGAGTCTGTGCTACAGCTGGCTACAAACCTATGGTCTACTTTTCTTATCTCTTCCCTCTGATCTTCTTTACAAGTGTTTATAGCTAGTTCATAGGCTGCTATTGGACTAGTTTCTTAGTAGTAGCTTATAAAGAATAACATATTATCTGCAATTCCTAATGAGTGAATGATCGCCTGTTTGCGCTCGCCTATTCGCAGCGGACCTTCTACCCATCCCTTACCTCGCTGGCGGAACCACCAATATTACAGAACTCATGAGCCCGGACAGAGAAAGGGTTCGGTGGAAGGATCCCACCGACTTCCTATTACTTCCCCCATCTGTGGAGATTATGGGTACCCCATACCCACACGGCATGGTTATCCGACTAGTCTTAGGAGATAGCTTATATCTATGGAATATGTAACAGATCATGACTTGGATATTACGTTTCCTTTCATATATTATGGAGCGGCCTAAAGTCCTGATTTGATAATATTGTAAAATATATTTAGGAAACCGATACCATATTGGTTAAGGTTTCTATCTTGTAATCCTGCCCCCCATCCTATATAAGGTGGGCAGGAGACCCTATAGGGGGCATGAGACAACTAGATCATCAGATCTATACTACACCCGGCGGATTCAAATCCCTAAACAGGAGTAGGGTATTACCTCTCATTGAGAGAGCCTGAACCTGTCTAAATCCCTTGTCTCCGCATCCATCCACTTTTAGGGCTCATGCGCTACCCCTTTTATTATTGCCGAATTCATGTTTTGATAATTGGCGCGTCAGGTAGGGGTTGCGTCGAGTTTCCCATCGACGAGTGTGATGGAATCAATTCAAGCGTTGAGATTAATCTCAACGAGTTCGACAACTCCAAACGTTAATCGGTTTGTCGTTTCAATATATTATTATCAGATTGATCTATAATCACAATTGATTTTCCGGTGTTTTTCCTCTTAAGTTACATGTGCCGCCGCACTGCGAATTCTTCCAGTCACTGCAGGGTGAAGAAAACATAAGCCATGGAGAAAACGGCCGGCGTTATGCGGGGTCATCAGATCGGTTCTGTCCATGCAAGCACGGGATCCATCAACTGAATTAAAAGGCCTTTGCACCTATCTATGCAAATATGCATCTACGTTACATGCATATACCAGTATAAGAAACATATATTTCTGTATACTTTGCCGCTACTAATCAGATTGATTTGTCTGCATGAATGTATTATCGGAGCTGTCGTATTACGATCGGATTCTTCTGAGTTATGGCCACGCGTGAACGCGGCTATGCCATCTCGTCACCCGAGTCCGTTTCCCATCATCTGAAGCCTCCGGCTGGAATTTAATCCAGACTCGGGTCAGTGATTTACACACGCATGACAGCAGCATGGATCGGTCCAATGACATGCACGCATCCGGGAAGACCAATCTTGGCGAGTTCAACGATTCAATCTCGACTTCGCCGGGTTCTTTCCCTTTCAACTTATTATTGTTTATTAGATTAATCTCTAAATGTCAGATTAATCTCTGGGTATTTCCTGTTGTTTACATGTAATGCCGTGGCACTATTGTTGTCGATTGGTGTTTCCGCCTACACGGATGGCCTATTATGCCGCCGTTGTTGGGCGTCTACGACTTCACCGCCGGCCTGCCTCCGTCGCCGCCGACTGGTGTCCAACGCCTATACGGTTGTTGGCACACCCACCGTTCATTCCGGGCGAGACCACGTCTTCACAACCGACCGGCTTGCCTTCGCCGCCGCCGACTGGTGTCTCCGCCTCACGTGCTGGCCTATTATGCCGCGTTGGTGGGCATCTTCCGCTTTCACCATCGACCGCCTCGTTGACGCCACATGGTGTCTTCATTGTTTTTGATGCGACTTTGTTCCCACATTGGCCACCTCTGTCATCACTCAAGGGGAATATTACATAAGCTAGTCATCATTTATTTCATTCTTAATATGATAGTTTCTCTTTTCCTCTGCCTCACTATGTCAACTGGCTTCGCCGTTGACTAGTGATCGGGGGCCTTACAGATGTTATATCAATATTTTTTTTAAAAACAATTTTTATAATATTTATCTTGATTGCTTGCCGATCTATATCTGAGTACAAAAAGTACACTTTCGAGTTTATGGAGTTTCTATTCTTCTTATGTCTTTTCCGTTTGGTTCTGTCGATGGATATAGTTGCCCTTTGGGGCCGATTCCTAGCCACCCGGGGGCTCGTTGGATGGACCGAGTAACGCAAGGTGCTAAGTATTATTTCGGAATAATCAAAAAGCATAGAGATAAGAAATTTTATTTCTTCTTCTCTAATAATTGCAAAGTACCCGAGTAGTAAGCTCTCGATCCGTGAAACTTTGTTCATAATACTGAAACTCATGTCCACTCGTATGCATGTTTGGGAAGTTGCTAGGCCGACTCTCGGTGCTTGGGAGGCTTGATTAGTCGTGCAAGTGGTTTAAACGTAATAGGTCATCTCTCGGGGAATCAAAAATTGAACAAGAGGAGAAATACATATTATAAACGTTTTAAAAATGCTTGAAATTTTCCTCGAGTATTGTATTTACATGCAGATACTACTCATCCTATATGTTTGTTCTGGCAGGATGCCAGATCCATGATATGCATAAAGGGATTCATGGCTTTCAAAGCTTATCTCCTACTCGCTCGGATGGATCAGTCAGAACATCACCGACCGGCTCGCTTTCGTCGCCGCCGAATGGTGTCCTCCGCCTACAACGGCTGGCCTATTATGCCGCCGTTGTTGGGCGTCTACGTCTTCACCGCCAGCTCGCCTTCGCCGCCGCCGACTGGTGTCTCCGCCTGCACGGCTGGTTTATTATTCCGCCGTTGTTGGACGTCTACATCTTCACCAACCGGCCGCCTCGTATGACGCCTACTGGTGCTATCGTCTTCACGGTTGGCCACATCGCCGCCACCGCCTAACAGGCGTCATCATCTTCAACGCAAGCTGTCTACGTCTGCTGCCGACTGGTTTCTTCACTTACATGGCTACATGATTAATTCTACCACTACTGATGGACTTCATCGTCTTCATTGCTGGCCGCCTTGTCTGACGCCGACTGGTTTGTTCGCCTCCACGATTGCGCCTCTTCGTCATCATCATCGTCGGTTTGCCTTCGCCGCTGTCCATGATGTCTTCACTTTCACGGCTAGCCTATTTTGCCGTTATTTAAGGATGTCTTCATTTTCGTTATCATTCTACTTCTTCCGTCGCCGACTGGTTATATTTTACCCTTTATATTTTATTTTTTGTATGTATATTTATGTATGATGCACAGTGCGTCTTCTATATATGCATCTTCATCGGGATGATGATGATGCCAGGCCCCATCAATCAAATGTGGATATATCATGAGCGAAATTTACAACATTTTACTCATGCTGTTTGTGAGATTGTCTGATATCATTTCATTATCATCCTACACTAGGAGCGTATCGTATGCACACAGGTCCTCGCGTGTACACACCGTGTACGCCAACTAAAAATTATCACAAAAAATTCTAGAAAAATTCATACGTTTACTTCCAATAGTATTACATCTACGTGCAAAGTCGCATCTTCAAATTCATACTACATAGAGAGTAACAAAAAAGATAAAATTATGACAGGATTACAACCTTAAAACTGTCATATTTTTTATTGCTAAAATATAATGAATTTGAGGTTAAGATTTTATCCCTGGGTGTAATCCTACTAAAAGTACATGTATAAGTTTTTCTAGATTTTTTTATGATATTTGTTAGTTGGTGTGCATGTGCTTAAGATATGTTGCCCTGCACTGCCCAATTGCCATACTGCAGAGATATTTTTCCCAATGACTGAGGTTTTATTATAATAATAATGTTCCGGCCTCTGCAACATGCCGACACACACAGCCATTTCAAAAAGAAAAGAGAGAGAGAGAGAGCAACGATGAAACTCAGTGATCACAAACTTAACATACAACTCAAGACCACTTTCAACTACAAAGAGCTCAAGATCATATTTATAAGTTGTTCTAAATTTATTCTAAGTTTTTAAGTTTGATCACGTTTATAGAAAATTGTATATTTCCTCAATAGCAAAATATAGCAACTTCTATCATTAAAAAATATTTTATACAAAAGTACTTGTAAGATGGAGGGAGTAGCATTTTAATACAAAACAAACATTCTATAAAGCATACTAAATTATTTAAACAAATTTACAGAAATTTGATCAAGTTCAGTGAAAAATATAGTAATATTTTCAACCAAAAACAAATAAATATAATAAAAAATGTATTCAAGCAGCAGTGGAGCCATCTCTTAAGCTAGACCGCCGGCAGTAGCTCTAGCACTATATTAAATGGCGAACTAATAAAACTAATTTGATATCGTAGATGTTGCTTTGTCTTTTGTTCTCTAAACTAGGTAAAATTTAAAAGTTTGACCTTCGATGAGGGCGGCGCACGAGCACTAGCCCTAGCGCTCGTCGTGCTCTGACGTCGCTGTCATCACGGAACAGGACACCAAATGGATCAAAGGTAGGGTATGCAGTATGGTGTGACCCCCTCTCTTCAGCTCGCATTGCCTACGCCCGTCTGCAGTGGATCGGGGGAAGTCCATCCGCTCAAAGCACAATTAAGATAAAGTGCTCCAAGACCTTGAGAACAAGCCTATTACTAGTTATATAACAATTTGTGCCGAGGCCGAATAAACGAGATTTTCTATTTTTAGAAAATAATGTCTCTTATCAGTTATTGTGGGAAACACCATTCAACATGTGGCCAAAGAACATCATCAACAACATGTTGCACATCATGATCAGTGAATAACAAAGCCTGCTCATGGATGATGTGTAACATAAACATAATCATATCCGACCTGTGATCAGGGTAGGAAATTTCGGACCGAAATTTCCGCATTTCGGTCCCCTCCGATACGATTTAAATTCGGCCGAATTTTTTGAATTTTTCAATTTTTTCATGAATTTGGATAATATTTGTTCAAATTCAACTAAATTTTATTCAAAATTTTGGACCAAAAAATTTCGGTGACCCCGATCAAAAATCCTAAACCGATACAGTGAATCCTGCCTGTGATGTCCTCATCAAGTCCGACTCACGGGATTTTTTTAGCTAGTTGTGCCTACGGGTTTTATTGAGGAAAATTTAATTTGCTAAACTGAAAATAGTTTAGGAATTTGAAGGATTATCCTTTCTACTCATAGTTTGTAATGGAGACTTTGGATATGAATAGAAGAGGAGTTCAACCTAAGGAAAATTAAGCAACTAGTGCAAGACAGAAAATCTTGTGCTTTGGAGATGCTTGGCAAACACCTCTGGATAGAATAAAGTTGATTAATTAAGTTGTGTTTTTTTTTCTCTATATCTCATTCCTTCCTCCCCTAGGACTCTAGAAGGTTCTTTATATGCTCGGGTGTTCTTTTGTCTTTAGAAGAAGGGAGACAAGTATGGATATGATCCGAGTAGTATTTGATCAGGTCAAAGTAGGATTGTGTTTCTTTCCTTTTATGAGACTTCTTTCTTTTCTACTACGGACTTTATACATATGTATGTATGTGTTTCTGTTAAGATAGTTTTATAACACGAGAACTACGAAATAACATAAAAAGATAAGACATAAATATGGCACAAGATGTTAAGTTGACCTATCCAGACATAAAGAACACCGAATCCTTTTACACACCGATAATCCTTTTACACGGGCGCCTGATGAGAGAGAACAATATTAGGCGCCCGTTGGTTGGGATGTCACGAACTGAATGATCAGAAAATAATCGTGGTCCAGAAATATATCTCGAAATTAATAAGGTTGCCTGTTGGGTTAAGTGCCGTGTTCCTAAATTCCAAATACATTGGAAATGGTGGGAATCTGTCAAGAACCATATGCTCCCAAGTTTTTTCTTTTCCTGAAATTTGAAGTCACGCAAAATTTGAAGTTCAAATTCGCTCATGGTCATAAAAATATTCAGCGAGTTGTGAACAATTAGCAGAGTCAATGTCATGATTTTCTTTTAATAATAGAATTATATTACATCCCGGCCTCTACCATAAGCCATACGACCAATTATTTCTTACCCAAAAATCCCCAGCTACCCTTAAGAAATATAAACAGCTGACATGCTAAAAGCATCACATAAATTCTAATAATTAAGCTGATATATGTTATGCCACCCTTGATGGAATAAAATGCCCTTAGCAATTGATTCCAGGAGTGTAGCTTCACTGCGCATAATATCTTGATCCTCCTGCGGTGGCATCATATAGCAATATTAGAGCCAGCCGAAATACATGGAAATAACATATACTTAAACATATTTTTTTATCAAATACTTTATCATTTCTACAACGCCAAATTAACCAATAAAGTGCACTATTTCTAAACAAAACATTACCAAAAATATTTTTGACGCTTTGAGGAGGAGGAGGATATTAAAAGAAAAGAATATATCACCATGTGAAACGAGCAATATGACAATAAAAAAAGCAGATATTGAATCGTCTCTTGCACGTTGCAGAAACCTTATTGGCTTTTTATCAGCTGTAGCAAAAAAAAAAGAATTTTAAAACATCATTTTGTACAAGTTTTACCCATAAATTATTTTTGGATGATTCGTTCATTTCTGTATGGTTCATTTTTCTTTTCTTGCCTACCGTGACCTAACTAGTTGGAGAAGACAACGAAAACGACCACCTAACACAACAGGAAGTGATCCAAAGTCAATGTATAGTAGGCCGGCAACCAGGTGAAAACAAGAAGATGGTATGCATGACCCAAGCAAAGCAAAAGCAATACTGCAACGAGGAAGCCGTACAGTTGCTTCACCTACTTCGTGGGGTGCCTCACTGCCTCCTGCAGTACTAAAAATTTGCTTTTGCGGATGACTTGGACAAGTTGGACGCCATACTAGTATGACCCTATGTTCATCGCAGAGGAGAAAGATGCAGTCCATACCAGGTTCTGTGTGTTTCTTGTGTGTTTTAGCTAGTGTACTCGCGATATTCTCTGTGTTTGGATCAAATGTTGCAATGTTCCATATTTCTATTACACACGGGGTTTGTTGATGTTTCAATGTTTCAAAAGCAATGATTCAGCTAGTGTACTCGTGATATGTTTTTTTGTGTGTGGATTAAATGTTGCAGTGAATTTTAGATAGTGTTTAATATTTTTCTTCTTGATGTACACGGGATTTAAGTGTTTCAATGGCTTAAATTGTTTTGTTGCATATGTTGGACTAAATTATTACATCTAGCGATCTCACCGTGTTTCACTTTAAGAACTAAAATATTCTTTCGCTAAGTACTAAAACATTGGTTTTATAAAGGATGAAACAACGCTATTTTTTAAGAATTGAAACATTTTTTTGCTAATAACTGAAACATTGGTTTTATAAAGGGTGAAATAACGTCCAATTTGTAGGCGTCTCGAAAGGACACTTATCCACTGATATACACATAAAGACCACTGTTTAAGCGCAATAACGAGCCAACAAAGCCGATGCGGACTGCAATAGCGAGCGTTAAGCCCAATAACAGCTGTTAAGTTCCAAAATACTATTTTCAGTTTGTAGTTGTAGTGGTACAGCTCCACTACCATAAACTCTGCTACCAACACTATTTAAGTAGCTTGATTGTTAATAGAAAAAAACCATCTCTATCAATTATTGTGAGAAACACCATACAGAAATGATTAACATGTGACCAAAAAAACATCATCAACAACATGTTGCATATCACGATCAATCCCTTAATATACATAAGCTTGCTCAAGCAGCGAGCGCAGCAAGGTACGTAGCCATGTCCATCTCGTATCCAACAAAGCTGCTCCAAGAATGGCCGTCCACCACCTTCACCATGGCCGGCGACTCGAGGTGGACATCTCTCCAAGAAACAGAGTAGCCGTTCACCGCCTTCTCCACCGCCGGCGATCGAACGTCGAGCGCGAAGGTGCCAGGGTACCCGCTGCCCTCCCCGAGCGTGAACAAGACGAGGCCACTCTTCTCGCAGAACCACCGCAGCTTGAGCGTGCTCTGATCATGTCGCCTCCTCATCTTCATGTCAAACATTGGGTACAGCACCTCGCCGTCCCGGTCCGAGTTCTCCCTGCCTGTGCCGATGTCGTCGCCGTCGATGTCGAAGTAGGAGACCGCGCCGGATAAGCAGCCTTCCCAGATCCCAAAGCTCACGAAGAAGAGGCGGTTGTCCGCCGCCGTCACGCCGAGGAGGCGCTTCTCCGGCCAGTAGTGGGGAGAGGTGTAAGGCAGCAGGTGCACGTCCATGGCGTCTGGTCGTTCTACGTCGAGGCGCACCCCGAGTGCGCCGTCGTCCAACGGCCAGAACGCTGCACCACCGCGGCGCACCGCGGCTGGGCCAATCTGGCACATCTTCTCGCCGGAAATGCTGGCCACGCCGGTGATGTCCACCTCTTTTCCCCAGCGGCCGGAGGAGGAGGAGTAGCACCGGAGCACCGTTGTGGACGCGCCATGGTTGTAGAGGAGGAGCAGGCGGAAGGAAGCGTACGGCGGCCGCGGCGTGTCGAAGTCGTCGCCGGTGAGCAACGCGCATCCGTAGGCGAACCAGCCACGCCGAGTCTTGTCGTCGCCGGAGAGGGGCGGCAGCATGGTGAGCTCCCCCGTCATGGGGTTGCAGACGCAGAGCGCGAGGTCGCCACCGGTTGGACGGAGCTGGAGGACGAGGCGGCCGTTGCGTGACGCGATGGGGCGAGCGTGCTCCAGGAGCTCTCCGTCGACCTGGATACCGTCGACGAGGGAGATCCGGCGATCACCAAGGAGACGCGCGCCGGCCGCGGTGGGGACGAACTGCGGCGTCCTCCGCCGCGCGCGGGCGATGGGCGCCGTGAAGACGCCGACCGCGAGGCCGGATAGGTAACCGCCGAGGAGCGGCAGGCGCGAGATGTACGCCCGCGCGTCCAGCGACGCGCCGCCACCGCCTGCATGAGGCGGCGCAGCGGACGACGTCGGCCGCGGTCAAGAACCCGGACGCGAGGATCGCCCGAGCACGTCGTCCGGGAGGAGCGACAAGGTGCCTTCACCCGCCGCCGCCGCTCTTTCCTTCTCGTCCCGCCGTGGCGGCGTGAGTGCGACACCACTGACAGCCAGCCTTTGTGGTGGCAGGCGGCGCGGCGTCGGCGAGTGGGCGGCGCGACCTCGACGCGGCGGCGACATAGGTGACGAGAGTGTTCGTCCGCTCGAAGGACAAGTGTCGGAGGCGTGAATGGGAAGCGTGCGGCAGCATGGATTTATCGTTAGACCAGAACGAATCACGTTCGGAGTCGGCTTCGAATGAGCTCTCCGATTAGTCGGATCACCGCGTGTGAAGCAGGAGAATTTACTATTTGCCACTCTCTCAAAATGCCAGTGCTCAAATGCCACTCTCCCAAATTTTTATTCCCAAATACCACCCGGGCCACATGTCAGCCTCACTCAGAATTTGGAGAGGTGGCATTTGAGCACTGGCATTTTGAGAGAGTGGCAAATAGTAAATTCCCCCGTGTGAAGCACAGGTTGCAAAGGAAAAAGAAAAAAAAAAAGGTAAAACTGCTATCGCGCTGCGGGCCCAAAGTTGCGGCAGAAAAAGGCTAAATGGGCCATCAAAAGAGAGAAGGCGGCCCATGCACAACGTGAGGTCGCCGTCACGAGCCCAGCAGGCCTGCCACAATTGCAACGTATTTTTGTTCGGCCTGCTTGGCTTGGGTTTGAGGTGGGGATAAGTTCACCGACGGTCCCTAACTAACAGCGAGATTTTTTGAGGTACCTTAACACAAAACCAAAAATTATACCCCTAAACTACACAAACCGTGCCCTCAAGGTCCTAGGCAGTATATATGGGTGGTTTCGCTGACATGGCATCCTAGTCAGCAAAAACAATTAAAAAAAATACGGGGAACCCACATGTCCTACACATCTTTTTTTTTCTTCTCTTTTATTCTTCTTCTCCGCTCTTTATCTCTTCTCTCTTCTCTTCTTCTTCAGTGAGGGAGGCCGGCGGGCGGTGGGTGGAGTGGCGATGTGCGGGCGGCAGTGGGTCCGCGCGGCAGCAGAGCGGTGGCGGAGCGGGCGCAAGATGCGGGCGGAGTGGTGATGGGCGGCGGCGCGCGGAGCGGCGAAGGGCAGCGGCGAGCGAACGAAGAGCATGACGGTGGTGTGGCCGCCGTGCGCGATGTACGTTGATGCCGTGGATGTGGCGGTAGTCGGAAATGGTGGACTCCATAGTGATAGTGATCTCCCGGAAGATGTTCTCACTGCGGCGGCACCTTGCCATTTCCGCTTGCTGCAGGCTTTACCTCCCCACCGAAAAGCAGCGCCGCAACGCGCCAACGCATACGTCAGGGAGTTGATGCACCGAGCCGCCATCCGTTTGGATCCACGAGAGTAACTAATCAGTGAGGCACGGCCACGAGCCCACGATGCCGGAGTTCATGGATCGATTGTAAGGTACACAGCGCGGTGGCCACCATCTCTGCCTGTGCCCGTCGGCTGACGATCTGGGGAATTCCATCCGGGCAGCCAACACGGCAAGTGCGCTCCAAGATCTTGAGATCAACGACCTTTGCTTTGTGATTTCTGTGCATACGCGCTCTTATTCTGTTAGGGCGGATCCTAAGTACACACTCCTACATGGGAGTAATTTCATCCTGATTTCATATGTCAATGGGTTGCAGTCTTGCAGATAAGCCGAATGCAGGTGGATCCTTTGGCATTCTGTTCATATTGTTTTGATCCGATTGGCTTTAATTCAGTAAAAAGCACCTTTCTCTTAATATTTGGTACCACTCACAGATTGTGCTTTCGACTTTTGTATCTATTCTGGAAAATGAGGAATTCATTATGTGCTCCTGTGTATCCACATGCCTGTAATTTATTTCTCTCTTTCAGCGGTCTTGTGTTGGTAGCTCGTCAAGCTTAGGCAAACTAATTATATATTTATATTCTCGGAGCATTCAGTGATGCATGATGGTAATTATGATTCATTCAGTTTGGAATAGGTGCTATTTTCTCTTTGATTGCTTAAACTAGCATGTCTTGCTTCTGACCAATGTGTTCGGCATGGTTCTAAAACTAGGTATACTGGTGGTCACCCCGCAGCTTGCTGCCGGATTTTGTAACACTTAAAACACATTGACTTAAAGGTGAGATATTTAATAACAATGCAAATTAATACAATTTCAGTTAGGCATACAATAGAAGTGATCCGACGGCTTTAGTGACCAAATGTTAGAAAACTTAATCTCTCGGCTGAGAAAATCGGGAAAAATCACGCGATTCCGTTTTCCACCGTTAACCAGCGTGATTAGCTAAATCAAATCACGATTAAATTTCCTTAAATGCATGCGCAATAATCGGTAGCGCTTCGAACGTTTCCTTTTGGAACATCCCCCGATTCCCTCAGCGCAAAATAAAGGGGAGGCCGGCCCGTGAGAAAGATGACGATCTCACTCACGGTTCCAATCTCCCCGACATCCAAAACCCTAATTTCCCGATTCTCAGTTGGCTGGAAGGGATTCGTAGTGCTGTTTCTGGATAGTGTAGGTGGCAACCGGAAGGCCGCCGCTACCCCACAGGTGATCGCCGGCGACCCTTCGGGATCAAGCCGGTGTATTCACTGCTACGACTACTTCTCTTACACCGACAATTCGCGAGGTGGTTCGAGGTTCTGCATCCTCTACATCCACTCCAGTTCAAGCGAGAACAGTTGCAATGGCTTAAAACAACGGTCAGTAATCCTAAATTCCGCATTTGGGTGATCATGTTAGGCTTAGCAAATTATGTTTAATAGATCGCATAATCTACCAACGGCCATATTCTTTCTTTAATGATATGGCTCAATGCATGTTAAGTATATTTGGTCCAACTAAATTATTTTCCTACTTCCGTGCAAGCACTAATTTTGTGGCACAAAATGTAGGAAGTGGTGGTGAGTGGTGATGTAGAAGATAACCTATTAACCTGCTGGGACTTGGGAGGCTCAAGGTCTTTGCCTATGATCTCCCCCCCCCCCCCCCCCCCACAACCCAAACAAATACAACAAGAGCTGCTGAGGATCCTTTTGTTGGAGTGAGTTGGAAACTAATCCTTCGGCACGCAAAACAGAATGACTCATTTTATCACGTCCGAATAAATTCATCCGAATTAAAAATCATTTTCTAAATGAATAATATAATCTATTAAAATCCTAAAGAAATCGGCAAACATTAAAGTGCATACAAGAAAAATTCGTATGTGGGCCCGGAGTATTTTTCTTAATTCTCCTTTATCAAAGGAGCTCTCAAATTTTATATGAATTTTCAAAGCACCGGAAATAATTATTAAGCAACAAAAACTATTGTCGGCAGTTTATTAAAAGAAAAATCTAAAATAAATCTTCCTTTCCTCCTTTGGGCCGAGTGCAGCCCAAGGATCTTCCCTCTCCCGCTCGCGCGGGTCGAAGTCCTCTTCCTATCCTCTCTTCTTCCTTACACCTATCCTTCTTCGGGCCGGCCCACTCCTCCGATCCTCTCTCCTCCGGCCTGCCCCAGCCTAGGTCACCCTGCGCCTCCTGGCCCAAGCCGAGATGCGCCTCCCGCGCCCCTCACACGCGCCTCCCCGCGCCTGACGGTGGGACCCACCCGGTCGTCTCCTTCCTCCGCCCGCTCCTCTCTCTCCCGTGAAAACCGTAGCCTCTTCCTCCAAATCCGCGCGATTCAAACCTAATTCTAAAATTGATTGGGGGCATTAATCCCTTTCCATCCTCTTTGATTTCCCCATTTTTCCCTAGATTGGGCCCTCCATCATCTCAACGGCCGGCCTTTCCCGGCCGCTTTCCATGGCGCGCCCCAAACCCGCCGCCGTTCCTCCTCTCCCGTGGTCGGTCCCTCCCTCAGCTATAAAATGGAATCCCTCCTCCCCTCTCTCTGTTTTGCCCTTCCCGAGCCTCCCCGAGCGTCTGCACTGTTCCACACGCATCCTTCCTCTCTTCCCGGCACCGGCTCTCAGCCGGTCGTGCCGCCTCGCCTGTGCGTCCGCTGGCATCGGCCGCCTCTCCCAGGCAACAGCGCCATCCTCTTCCCCGGCCAGGCCACGGTGTCCCCCGAATTTCGCCGGAATGCGTCGCCCGCGCCACCCCTCTCCTCGGCACGTAGGCACCCACTCCGGCAGCCCCTACACCGTCTTCTCCTCAGCGCTGCAGCGTCGTCTCTCCCGTTTGCCCTTGGTTTCCCGGAACCGCCGCGCCGCCCCTTCCATCCTCCTCGCGGAGCTCCTCCGTCGGCCCTTCCATTCCACCTCGCCTGTGCGTCGGTCGACTAGCACCACACCCTCTGGCATCGCGGCGGCAAGGTCATCCTCGCCTCATCTCGGCTTCGGCTAAACCCCGCCGGTGTTCATCGTCGTCGTCATCGTTCGTCCTCGTCGATGCCCTTTCGGTCGGCTGTTCCTCCTCACCGGTTCGTTCCTCGCTGCACACGCACCGTCGTCGGCATCGCAGCACCGATCTCCACCTCGGCTCACCGTTGGCTGCCATCGTCGTCCTATCGTCGTTCCCGGCCGTCGTCCCTTGTCGTGGCATTCGTCCTCCTCAAGCGATCATGTCCGTCGTCTGTGTTTCGTCTAGTGTGGCCGCTGGGCCGCCGTTGTCATCTTCGTCCTCGGCTCCGTGTCGTCAAGTGTTGCGCCGGTCTCGTCTCGCCTTCATCCTACGGTCGCCGCCAAAGTCGTCTCCTCGTCATCGCGTCGTTCGTAGCCGCTCGTCATCCTTCGGCCGTCGTTCCCATTCGTCTCCACCGCGCCCATTGGTCGTCGTCATTCCACGCATCGTCCCGTTGTGGTGAGGATCCCTCCTTCGTGGCCCCGTCCTCGTCCCCTCGGTGTCGCCATCGTGCCTGTTGTGCGGTTGTCAACCCCGGTACCCGTGTACTGGCGTCGGCAACCGTTCACTTAGGCTTCGCGTGCACGTGTGGTGACCATGTTTGTGTGCACGTTTGGTAGGCACGTGGTGTCCACGTGTGCAGCCCGCGTGGGGTTTAGTGGAGTCCATTTGTAGGCCACTCGTCTCGGTTGATATACGGGGTTCGCTTCCGTCGCTTCGTGGATTGTCTCTATGCACTCGGTCCACCACGGTCCCTTAGGTTGACGGGTGATGTCCACATGCCAACAACGCAGCCTTCCTTTCTTTTTCGGACTTGTGATTATACATGTTTTTGTTAACAGTGAAATTTGGTAAGTCCGGAGTAATCATCGGCTTAAAGTCAGCATCGGCTTCAAGTCCTGAGATTAGCCGATGAGAGTTATCAAGTCGTCAGTTGTCGGATTCTTGCTATATTCGGTTAAGGAAATTGATCTACTAAAGGAAGCTTATCCAGAAGAGACCGAGTTCAGAGAGAATGCGGCGTGGCAAGTTATCTATTAATTAGGAATAGTTTGTTAGTTTCCTTTTATCTTTAGGAAAGTGTGTTTAGTGTCCTATAAGGACTTTATCTTTTCCTTTTATCTTTAGTTTCTTTCTTGTTCGACAAGGACTAGTATCTCCCTATGGGTATAAATATATACACCCGGGGTCATTGTAATCTATCATCTCTCGATCAATACAGCTACTCTCGGCGCATCGCCACCCTCTTTACCGAGGTTTTTACTTATCATCCGATGGAACTTGGCACCTGACGCGGGGCTGCATTGGCTTTCAATCTCCGGTGAAGGGGTAAGTCCTACGTTCCGCCGGCCCTGGTGAATCTGTCGGCTGCATTGGTGTTGTTCAAGGCTGCATCGCTTTGATCTCTTGGATCTCTCTGGTTTGGTTGATATATTTGCCTACCTGACATCTCAATTCTATCTCTATTTGCATTGTGTTTACAGACACATCGGTTTAGTTGGGACTGTCTCGGTTAGGTCCGATCTTCTGCCTTAGTTGATATATGTCTACAATCACAATGTTGTTATAAATAGATTTGTTATATCCATCACATTAGACAGATCTATCAGCTCATCGAGTATTAGATTATCATATACAATCTTGTGCTGCATCGGTTAGGTTCGACCTACTAGATTGTTGTTGATAATATAAATCTTGTTAAGCCGATAGGTTCATGCTAATGTTTTATCGGGGTACTAGCCGATAAGTTATCTGGACGTTGCATCGGCTTATAAGGATTGCATAAACATATAAGTTGGATTTAGCCGATCGCAACAAAGGTTTCATTGATCTATTTAATCTTGTGGATTTTATGATATCAGACCTCCAGCCGATGTATGCTTTAACCTTCAGATCAATGCTTATCTATCATATCATTATCAGAGGATTGGTTTCTATTGGATTATATTATTGTTATATTTTATTATCATCAGCTGATCATCTTTACATCATTATATACATTGGACATATAGCCGATTGCTCAAAACCCTATCGACATCGGCTGGAATCGGCATTGGTTGGAACTGCTCCATCGGCTTACCACCCGATCGGCTCATTGATCTAATGTTTACATATCTTGTCAGTTGCAGGATCAAACTGACTGGCACGCCCACATCTCATCAACCTTTGGACCTGCACTGGAGCTAAGCAGATCTCCCATGCCATTGTGTGTTTTTCGCGTCAACAGTTTTATAGTTGCAAAACTTAATTATAATAACCCATAAATCTCCATGTAACAGCATTAAACTTCGGTTGACCATATCTTGGTCATACGAACTCCGAATTGATCCGTTCAAGTCTCTTAATTTTTGTGATAATCTAAAGAATCATGTGCTTTTTCTTTTTATATATTATTATTGATTTTTATATGGTTTTAGCTTTACTTGTGAGCTTAACATACCTCCAGTCGTTCCGGAAGTTCCCGAAGCAAGGTTCACAGTCGTCGCCGAAGGTTCGGAAGATGGTTCTCTCTGAGCAAGGCATATCGCATCATCCTTGATCATATTGAATCCCATTTTATAAAATTATTTTACTTTAAATTATTGCATTACCACTTTATTTAAATTCCCGCGTTATCACTGTTTTATTTACCTTTCCTATTATTCCTTGTTATAGCGTTATCATTGCTATTGTTATCACCTTGTTCACCCTAGGAAAATAAAACCCCAATTAGTGGGTACTCTATCTATGGTTCCACTAGTATGAATTTAGGTTGATGCTTCGTTGATTAATTAGCAACACTAGGTGGTTTTATAACTTTAAACTTTGGGAATTCTCATATCACTTGGACATATTGGATTAGTTGGCATAGGTTGGAATTGGACATACACCTCCCCCTCTATTCAAAACCCCCAAAATGGTTTTAGGTTGCGCTCGAGGTGCATGATTTTGATAGTGGCACCTCGGCCATCATAAGGACTGGTCTTTGGGCCTCCATTGCAAAGCACTATCGTACTTTCACATGTCTAATGGGTAAAGCTTAGTTTGTAGCTCAGTCTAGTCATGAACAAAAGGACACAAATAGAGATGGATGAAGTCGGGTGATGGATATCTCTGAGGCAAATGAAGGCTATACGAGCGGGTGTCCGATAGTCGAGTTGTCGTGGCACAAGACGAGCATCCGGGTGGCCACTCCCAAAGGATGTCCTGATGTCGTGGGGCTCAACCATAACCTACCTGTCCTAGGAACACCGACCATAGGCGGGCGTTGGGTTGGTACTTTTGTTTAAGGCTAGGATGGGTGAAGAACTATGTCACGATCTTAGCTTTTTCGGGTACCTTTCTGATACGGCGATTCATGGCTGACATGATGTCAAGATTTTGTCTTGTGGGTAAAGTTGTACATCTCTTATCAGAGTATAATCTATTCGAATAGGCTCGCCCTCGGTTATGGGCAAGCCTAGCAATGTATTCCCTCCGTCCAAAAAAAAGACAAACCCTGGTACATTTATGTCCAGATTCATACCAGGGTTTGTTTTTTTTGGGACGGAGTGAGTACCCAAGTTAGTGGTTTCCCTCTTAAAATTTGGTTAATCAACTAAAACCTAGAATGGTTGGCCTGGGTTGGCTTGGGATGAGCTAGGGCCGGGCTATAAGGCTGCCAGTTCGGTCTGTCATCGTAGGCCTTGGGTTAAGGCACGTTTGTGTGGGTTCTCGGCCTTGATTAATAATCTTGTGTACACTTAGGTTCGGACTTATCAAAACAGCCTTGAGCAACTAAACGGTTTGAAATGTTGTTTCACTGCAAAACCTAACCCCCTATTATTACTCCTTGTACCCCTTTGCATTAATCCTGTATCCCCCGATGTGACTTGTTGAGTACGGTAGTTATCCTCATTCTTGCTCAATCTTCCCCCCTTCATTAGGAGAAGCTTTGGAGTCCTAGGTGGAGTCTTGGTTTATATCCAGTTGAACGTATGTAAAGATGGAGCCGTAGGCCCGCTAGTCCATTGCTGTTTATTTTTGTTTGTCATGCCTGAAGAACCTTTGAAATAATGTAAATATTATCGCTATAATAAAAATGTGTGAAGTGTATCCCAGCTTTTCTTGGGACGGAATCAATGCACTAGCGATTGGGAAAAAGTATTTTTCCGGTTGCTATAGCGCATGATTAATTAAGTATTAGTTTTAGGAAAAATGGATTAATATAATTTTTAAAGCAACTTTCATATAAAAAATTTAGTAAAAAATATACCATTTAACAGTTTGAGAAGTGCACGAAAACTGAGCAGATGAGTTAGGAAAGCCAGCAAAAGAACACACTGCCTTAACCACATTTTCACCACTGATATGTTCACACACCTGTTCCAGTTGTCAAGCACCGTCCGAACTTTTAATCCCGAGGAAGTAGAACTTTTAGTGACGAACCCAAAATAAAAACTATCGGAGATCCTATACATTTCGTAGCATATATGGTACTTTGATTTTTAATAATAATATAGTTAATATTGGCTAAAACATCTGAACATTAAAATTCTACCCGGCGAGTAGAACATATATACGATCTCCACTGAGCAGATTGGTTCCACCCACCCATATACCCAGGTACGATATGAGTCCTTCCCTTGCGTTTCAAGGAGCTCATCTTTTGGTTTATACTTATATTTATCAGTCAAAATTTAAATTTTTAACCTTTAATTTGAATTTAATTTTGAGGATTTTTCATCAAAGTTTATTTTTCAGCCATTGCTTTTGCATCGCTAAGAACACGTATATAAAAGTTTTATTCACAAATTACTTTTCGTTTGTAAATATGGCGTTTCGCTTATTCCACGAATGATGCACAGTGCAATCGAGCTGATTGCCATGAGGCCTTACAGGAATAGATGAGAGGGCACAAATCATTTCTCGATCTGTCCCAACACATGACTTTGGTTCTTGCTTTAATAATTATCAGGTGCAAAAACTAGTACGATAAGTAACTGTCACATGTAGTACATTTATTTATCCTTCTACTAATAAAGATTAGACGTTTAGCGCAATAAGAGCAGGTACAGTAGCAAGCTATAAGTCAGCAATAAACATATTTTAAAGAGATAAAAGAGGAGAGATAAGAGCAGCAGGCCACATATTTATAGCCAGCTGCAGTATAGACTTTAAGATGTATGTGCATATGACAGGTGAGACCAGACGTTAATTATATAGTATATGTTTATATGTAACTATTGTATGAATTGACTATTAAATTGATTATATAGATGATTTGGAGTCAATAGTTGGCTATACTATTAAACTTGCTCTAATAGTTTAGTACCTCAGCCTTCAATATGCTTGTTTCAATATGACTTATCTAATCTGACCAAATTAATTCAGGGTCCAAATGTCCTTTGTCCCTTGCAATACAAATATTCCACAGATCTTAATTTCCTATTTTCCTTGGATGTCATGCTGATATTCATATATATTTCATGGTTAAAAACTACGGCCCAGCCTGCTCAACCGGAAGATACGCATGTCACAGTGGTCGCGCGGAGCGGATCAGATATACATCTATATGTGGATACAGACTTTTTTGGAAAGTAAATACTGAAAGGATGATGACATATTTGCGTCTTTTAAGTACCATGGATTACCATGTATGCATAGTGCTGATCAGTGACCAGAAGCCAAGATGAATATTTTTGTATGTTCCGTCTTGTGTACCTGTTATTTATGATGCGTTAATTTTTAGCATAATGTTTGACTATTTATTTAATTTAAAAATATAGACATATTATTTATTTTGTTTTGACTTATCTTATCATAAATAAACTCTAATCTTAATTTATATTTTATATATTTATGTAAAATATTTGAATAATACGAATGCTCAAACGTTATGTGAAAAAGTAACAATATCATATATGAAGAAATGGATGTACTCTATCTTTATTATTTATATTTTACCCTTTATATCTTTATTTTTTGTATGTATATTTATGTATGATGCACAGTGCGTCTTCTATATATGCATCTTCATCGGGATGATGATGATGCCAGGCCTCATCAATCAAATGTGGATATATCATGAGCGAAATTTACAACATTTTACTCATGCTGATTGTGAGATTGTCTGATATCATTTCATTATCATCCTACACTAGGAGCGCATCCTATGCACACAGGTTCTCGCGTATACACACCATGTACGCTAACTAAAAATTATCACAAAAAATTCTAGAAAAATTCATACGTTTACTTCCAATAGTATTATATCTACGTGCAAAGTCACATCTTCAAATTCGTACTACATAGAGAGTAAAAAAAGATAAAATTATGACAGGATTACAACCTTAAAACTATCAGATTTTTTATGGCTAAAATATAATGAATTTGAGGTTAAGATTTTATCCCTGGGTGTAATCCTATTGAAATTACATGTATGAGTTTTTCTAGATTTTTTTATGATATTTGTTAGTTAGTGTGCATGTGTGTACACGTGAGAACTTGTGTGCTTAAGATATGTTGCCCTTTACTGCCAATTGCCATACTGCAGAGATATTTTTCCCAATGACTGAGGTTTTATTATAATAACAATGTTCCGGCCTCTGCAACATGCCGACACACAGCCATTTCAAAAAGAAAAGAGAGAGAGAGAGAGAAACGATGAAGCTCAGTGATCACAAACTTAATATACAACTCAAGACCACTTTCAACTACAAAGAGCTCAAGATCATATTTATAAGTTGTTCTAAATTTATTCTAAGTTTTTAAGTTTGATCACGTTTATAGAAAATTGTGTATTTCCTCAATAGCAAAATATAGCAACTTCTATCATTAAAAAATATTTTATACAAAAGTACTTGTATTTTAAGATGGAGGGAGTAGCATTTTAATACAAAACAAACATTCTATAAAGCATACTAAATTATTTAAACAAATTTACAGAAATTTGATCAAGTTCGGTGAAAAATATAGTAATATTTTCAACCCAAAACAAATAAATATAATAAAAAATGTATTCAAGCAGCAGTGGAGCCATCTCTTAAGCTAGACCGCCGGCAGTAGCTCTAGCATTATATTAAATGGCGAACTAATAAAACTAATTTGATATCGTAGATGTTGCTTTGTCTTTTGTTCTCTAAACTAGGTAAAATTTAAAAGTTTGACCTTCGATGAACTTAACAACTTACACGGTGAAGCAGAGAGATTAGTGCGATGCGACTAGAAATATGGTCTTGCTTCATTGAGCTGAGAGCTCATATATTCAATCAACTCCGCCGTCTATCTGCAAAAAGAAGGCGATGAACAGGACATATAAAAGCATCTTGTTTCCACAAAGGTGAAACAGTTCGGTAAGCAATAGTTGAGCATCTTCTAAAAAGTCGTTGGGTGAAAAAGGTGAAACCGGCGTCTGAAGCAAGATCATAGGGGAGCCAGTCTGATTAAATTATTTATCAGGCAGCATGTCGTTTCAGGTCAACAGTTTAACTGAATATGATCGATGTTGCTGAGTTCACAAGGAATGTTGGACAAAATTGCGCATGTGATGTGAGAGCATTACCTAGAGAAAGATTGGTGGTTGTTGGTGTAAATTGGGTGCTAGTTAGGTAAGGAAAAAGAAAAATGAGGTTAACATCAGCGTCTTTTTGTGCCCAAGAGGTCATGAGCTGGTATTACTGAGCTATTGCACACTGCACCTGCACTAATTGGTTGGGATGTCACGAACTGAATGATCAGAAAATAATCGTGGTCCAGAAATATATCTCGAAATTAATAAGGTTGCCTGTTGGGTTAAGTGCCGTGTTCCTAAATTCCAAATACATTGGAAATGGTGGGAATCTGTCAAGAACCATATGCTCCCAAGTTTTTTCTTTTCCTGAAATTTGAATTCACGCAAAATTTGAAGTTCAAATTCGCTCATGGTCATAAAAATATTCAGCGAGTTGTGAACAATTAGTAGAGTCAATGTTATGATTTTCTTTTAATTATAGAATTATATTACATCCCGGCCTCTACCATAAGCCATACGACCAATTATTTACTGAAATAAATAAAAGGAGTAGTGCGACAAATCCCCAGCTACCCTTAAGAAACATAAACAGCTGACATGGTAAAAGAATCACGTAGATTCTAACAATTAAGCTGATATATGCTAAAATAATAAAGTGCCCTTGGCAATTGGTTCTAAGAGTGTAGCACTATTGTGCATAATATCCTGCTTCTCCTGTGGTAGCATCATATATTAGAGCCATCTAGAATACATGAAAATAACATGTATATGGTTAGACATTTTTCTTGTTATCAAATACTTTATCATTTATGCAACATCAAATTGACCAATAAAGTGCACTATCTCTAAACAAAATTATTATTTTTCATAAATCTAAGCACTCCTCGAGCCAACTACTAATTTTTTTTTTTTTACAAACGGTCAGGTCGTTGCCAACGTTTTATATAAAGAAGAATGTGTCATATTTTAAGAAGAAAACGGAACCAAACCTTCTAATGCACATTTAATTAGGAGAAATTGAGTGAAAACCACACCTACAACACACTTAACTAACCTAAGCTACCAAGACCATGAAACAAAGGACAAAGCGGAGCCCAAAGCAACCATTGATAAAGAGCTTGTTGCAAGAGACACAAAGGCTTCGACTTCGCGAGGCAAGTGTTATCGTTGCCGAGTTTGTCACTTAGCGACACATCAGCTCCAGCTCCACGGCTATCTCATCATCATAACCGAAGGCATCGCAGAAACGAGCAAGGCACCGATTGTCCACTTTGAACATTAGCTCAAGCCGTCAGATCACCACTTCTTGTACATAGCTAACACCAGCACCCCTCGAAGACTACCATGTGTTATCATTGCCAAGCTTCATCGCACCCAACGAAGCAGCTCCGACTTCACCTACTAGAAAACGAAGAAAGCTGGACGCTCGCCGCATCCAAGAATGGAACCCAGGAGGCGAAGGCCTCGCCGAACAGCTAGGCTTATAGAGCTTCAACGCGGAAGTCCACGAACGACTATCGTTGCACGGACAAGGTTCTTGGTAGTGGGGGAGAAAAGACGCCATAACGACGCATCCAAGGAGGGGATCGACACCTAAGGGCGCCGTCGTCGTCAAGCCAACCAAAGGCTAGCCAAGGCTTTCGCGAGCAATTTTCATCCAAAACCACACAACCCACCTACACAACGTACATCGCCGGACAACCACATCGTCCCTCTAGCCTCCAAGCATAGCCCACCACACACAGCTCAGGCAGGCTCGCCCCACTGCGCCGCCAACGTGTGTGAGGGCCGTCGTCGTCGTGTTGGGGCGGCTTCGTGCCCCCAACTGCGCGCCGTCGCCTCCGCGTGCCTCCTTTCACACTCCCCACGTCGGCCCCCGCAGACGTCGCCGCTTGTAGACGTCACCACCATCCTCCTCGCACGTCGCCATGTCCGCCGCCTCTTCCGCGCTCCTCGTTGGGCGCCGCGCCTCCTTCCCGTCTCCACCGCCTGGAACCACCGGCTAAGGCGCCAGATCTGGCCGTGCGGGGACCGGATCCAGTCCCATCGACGTCGAATCTAGCCACCGGCGACCGCCGCACCTGCGAGTCCTCCGTCCGGTCATGGCAGCGCCCTAGGCCACCATGCCTGCGAGAGGAGGTAGGGATCCCAGCCGCCATTGTCCTTGCGAACCCCCGGCTTTGCGGGTGGCCGCTTGAGCGGCGATGAGGTGGAGGGGAGGAGGGGGTGGAGAGGTTGGCGATGGCGTGCTCGCCTGGTCGCCGCCCATGCAACTCTAGGGCTGAGCGGCACGAGGGCCAGGTCTCTTTCCGTTCGTTGCTTCCCCTAAAAATATTTTTGACGCTTTGAGGAGGAGGATACTAAAAGAAAAGAATATGTATCGCCAAGCGAAACAAGCAATATGACAATAAAAAAGCAGGTACTGAATCGTCTATTGCGCATTGCAAAAACAATATTCGGTTGTATGCTTATTGGCTTTTTATCAGCTGTAAAAAAAAAGATTGTAAAACATCATTTTGTACCAGTTTCACCCGTAAATTATTTGAGAACTTTTACGGTGTTTGCATTCTAAAAAGGGTAATGATCCAACGGTTCTCAATCACAGGCACCGTATAAAAGGTATTTAAGTATTAGTATAGGTACTTAGGTATTAAGGGTAAAAACATAATTTTGCTAGTATAACGAAAAGGGTATAATTGTCCCCCTAAATTATAATAAATACCGCGTAGGTACGACAATACGAGTTAACATCTACTAGTACCAGTTTACATGTTCTTATTTACATCGTTTTCTTTTTTGCGTGGTTTCCACTAGATTTACGTTGTGTTCGAGTTAAGTCATTTACCCGACACTAGCGTTACATGTCGATCGATCGATCGATCTGGTCGTCGGCGCCATATCCAACTTGGAGAAGAGGAAGATGGTAGCGGGCCCTCACTGGCACCGGCGATGGGAGAGACACAGGTGCCACTGCCGCACCGGCACTTGGCACTGTCAGTGGCGGCGGCGACGACAGGGCCAGGATGAAGACGATAAGCGGTGGCGATGGGAGTGATGCAGGTGGTAGCAGAGGTGGTTTTCGCCGCACTAGCACCTCCGCCGCTGCCGTCGGCAGCTACGACGGGGCGAGCGATGATGGTTGTGAACCGGTTTAAACCCTAGAACACGAATGAAGCAAAGGGAGAGAAGAAATGAGTCGCTAAACCAACAGAGTATACCTGATTTACTTTTTTTTTTTCTGCATCAATACCGATTGCTACGAAGATGTATCGATTAATGGATGGAGGTATTCAATTCACATATAGTGCCCATAGTTTACCAGTTAATTACTCAACCGCCATCATGTTACAATAATCTTGTTCCGTACCTTACCCTTCTATTGATCAACGGTGCACGTTATTCTATCTCCAAGTACCTCTAAGTACCTCGCAAACACCGTAAAAGGTCTCAAATTATTTTTGGATGATTCGTTCATTTCTGTATGGTTCATTTTTTTTCTTGCCTACCGTGACCTAACTAGTTGGAGAAGACAACGAAAACGACCACCTAACACAACAGGAAGTGATCCAAAGTCAATGTATAGTAGGCCGGCAACCAGGAGAAAACAAGAAGATGGTATGCATGACCCAAGCAAAGCAAAAGCAATACTGAAACGAGGAAGCCGTACAGTTGCTTCACCTACTTCGTGGGGTGCCTCACTGCCTCCTGCAGTACTAATATTTGCTTTTGCGGATGACTTGGACAAGTTGGACGCCATACTAGTATCACGTTCATATGTACGGATACCGTGTGGTCAATATAATTAATGAAGTGGAGTGCCTTGGCAATCTGTGAGGTACAGAGATGTGTCAGCATTTACAAAACCGTTCAGTTTACGTTAAACCGTTAGTCATTGGCTTATGAAAATCGATCGGGTTTATTGATTTTGGGTAGGTTTCCGATAAACCGGTGATGAACTGTTTTTACACTGAAAACGAAAATGTAAACTAGTATTCCATCTGTCTTAAAATATAAATAATTTTAGCATAGTGTTAAGTCAAATATTTTTAACTTTGACTGCAGTTAAATTTTTTTTAAAAAAAGATCGATCATATAATATTTTATTTGTAATCAAGAGATTTTTTAAGAATTTTGTTTCTGAACTTTTTTGACGGAGCAACAACTTATACATGGGCTCCTCGCACGTCGCCATGTCCGCCGCCTCTTCCGCGCTCCTCGTTGGGCGCCGCGCCTCCTTCCCGTCGCCACCACCTGGAACCACCGGCTAAGGCGCCAGATCTGGCCGTGCGGGGACCAGATGCAGACCCATCGACGTCGAATCTAGCCACCGGCGACCGCCGCACCTGCAAGTCCTCCGTCTGGTCATGGCAACGCCCTAGGCCACCATGCCTGCGAGAGGAGGTAGGGATCCCAGCCGCCGTTGTCCTTGCGAACCCCCGGCTTTGCGGGCGGCCGCTTGAGCAGCGATGAGGTGGAGGGGAGGAGGGGGTGGAGAGGTTGGCGATGGACTAGCTCATGGGGACGAGGAGGAGGAGTGCGCGAGCGCGAGCGCGGCCGCCGCTGGCCATGCCGCTCGCCGTGCTTCTTCTCTTCGCCTGTTCTTCCGGCGTCGCAGCCGCGGCCGCTCAGGGCATCGAGCGGATCAAAGGTATGTGCGTCTGTTGCTCCGGTAATCCAATTAATTACGCGCCGTCGGTTGTTGCATAGATCTGAGGAATCACACGCGTGCTATGCCCCTCGTCGCGTTTTTGGTGGCCGGAATTTGATTCGGTCGAGTGCTCTCTGCTATGCTATCGCACTGAACAGAGTTGGATTGACAGTGCTCCAAAATCTTGAGATCGAATCTATTTATTTCATCTATGTGATGCGTCGTCAATCGATTATATTATATATATAATCCTGACTTGAATATGCTGAGCAGCTGACCATAAATGAAGTTTGATTAATTCTTTTCCATGTATGGCCAAACACGTCACACCGTCAAGTAGCAAGACTTCTATGCTATCGTAGCTGTTCCATTACTTTTTCTTTGCCTGCTTGCTCGCTACTCCCTCGGCCACAAAAATTAGATCATCTTTGCTTACTTATTTGTCCCAGAAATAAGTTCATCTCAAAGTAATCATTTTATTAGATTTTGTGAAAGTAGTGAATATATGTATTTGAAGTAGATAAAATAGCATACAACTTTATTTGGATTTGATAAAATGGAGGGTATTCTAGTCTTTTCTTTTATATCTATTGGTATATGTGGGATGGCCGGATTGGTGAAAAATGGAGTTATTTTGGGACAGATGAAGTGCTAGTATAGGTTCAAAAATTATGCTTTGACTGAAGAATTAAAAATAATACTTTCAGCAATGTTTTAACTCCATTTACACTAATTTTCTCTGCCTGCGGATATGATTAAAATTCACGAAGTGCTGCTGGTGATGTGCTAGAGAAGACGATCCTGTTGGAAAGCTGAAGGTGTATGTCTACGAGCTGCCCCCCAAGTACAACAAGAACATTGTGGCGAAAGATTCCAGATGCCTCAGCCACATGTTTGCCACAGAGATCTTCATGCATCGCTTCCTGTTGTCGAGTGCGATCCGGACTTCGAATCCGGACGAAGCCGATTGGTTCTACACTCCAGTGTACACCACATGCGACCTCACGCCATGGGGCCATCCCCTGACCACCAAATCTCCACGCATGATGAGAAGTGCGATCAAGTTCATCTCCAAGTACTGGCCCTACTGGAACAGAACGGAGGGTGCGGATCATTTCTTCGTTGTGCCACATGACTTTGCAGCGTGCTTCTACTTCCAGGTGAGTCATGTACAAGGTTCGGATTCGGAAAATTTTCAGTAATTTTGAACTCCATTGAAACGAAGTTATTTGGACTGCAAATTTTAGTTTTTTGTGGATTAGCAAAATTTGTGTTAACTCGGTCAAAATTTGTTCAAACTTCAAATTTTAGGGCTGGAATGTTTTGAAATTTCTGATATATCGGCCCTCCAAATGTTCTTTTTTTTTTCTTTCTGCAATGTTAAACCTTGGTCATACATAATGCCATAAACCATGAATCATCCTCTCCTATACACTCCCTCCATTTCAAAATATAAGTATTTTTAATTCAAAATCTGTAGTACAATATGAAAATTTATAAGACGATAATTTCAATGTTCAGGAATCCATGTATTTTCAGCCAATCAGATGCTTGGGATAGGAATTTAAGCAATTCAAAATTTAGAATTTGACTAATAAAATGACTAAAACAGAAGTTTTCCGTTAACCTTGATCTTTGCTGGACAATCAACAAATGCTTATATTTTATAACGGAGATAGTGTATTATTACCCATGTAACGTGGAATATGCAAACTCATAAAATGGAAATTCATCCTAGTAATGAAGCCACACACAACACCTGTTATATATCCTTTACTCATGTTTATTGCTTCTAGCATCATGTACATCCAATGTGCATTCAGATCAATATGTTCCTACTTTTCAGGAGGCGAAGGCTATTGAGCGAGGCATCCTTCCGGTGCTGCGCCGTGCTACGCTGGTGCAGACGTTTGGGCAGAAGAACCATGCGTGTCTCAAGGATGGCTCCATCACAGTCCCGCCATATACTCCTGCTCACAAGATCAGAGCTCATCTTGTTCCGCCAGAGACTCCTCGGTCAATCTTTGTCTACTTCCGTGGTTTGTTCTATGATACTTCGAATGATCCTGAGGGTGGTTACTATGCAAGGTATGCACCTAATTAAATTATGCAGCTGAAAAGCTGTAGGTCTTAATCAATCATTGATTAGAAAGTCTTGATACACCTACCATTAGGTTCTATATTGTGTAAAGCCTAAGGGAATTGATGGATCTGAAGTAGCAGAAATTCGGGAATATTTTTGCACCGGAAATTTTGAAATTATATGTAACAAAATTTGAATAAATTTTGCAAAATTAAAAAAAATGGAACTTTCAAGGAAAACAGTTTGTTGCTGGGTGAGGGGAAGGGTGGCAAGGTGGTTGAAATTTCATACCAAAATGTTGAATCCTGCCTAACATATGCAATGCAGGGGCGCCCGTGCATCGGTGTGGGAGAACTTCAAGAACAACCCGATGTTCGACATCTCTACGGACCACCCCCAAACCTACTACGAGGACATGCAGCGCGCAGTCTTCTGCCTGTGCCCGCTGGGCTGGGCGCCATGGAGCCCTCGTCTGGTGGAGGCCGTGGTGTTCGGCTGCATCCCGGTGATCATCGCTGATGACATCGTCCTCCCCTTCTCCGACGCGATCCCTTGGGAGGAGATCGCCGTGTTCGTGGCCGAGGACGATGTCCCGCAGCTGGACACCATCCTGACCTCCATACCGACGGAGGTGATCCTCCGGAAGCAGGCGATGCTCGCGGAGCCGTCGATGAAGCAGACCATGCTGTTCCCGCAGCCTGCGGAGCCCGGGGATGGCTTCCACCAGGTGATGAACGCGCTGGCGAGGAAGCTGCCCCATGGCAGGGATGTGTTCCTCAAGCCCGGGCAGAAGGTGCTCAACTGGACCGAGGGGACCCGGGAAGACCTGAAGCCGTGGTAGATAGATATATACAGTATATGATAGTGTTATGGCACCATTGCCATTCACCATGGCTGGTGTTCTTGTGTAAATGACACCACCGGATGAGAAGCTGATCAATGAGGATATAATGATGATGATGAGCGAACCATACCATTGAATGTAAAGCTCCCTTTCCTTGCTTCTTTTTAAGGCCATGTGCCTGTATGGCAATGTCTGTTTTGACCATTGTTGTAGTGTTAGCGTATTACAGGTCATGGATTATGTAATACTAGTCAATAACCCATACGTTGCACCGTGCAACTTGCACAGGCTATTTGTTCATTTATATAAAACATAAATAGTAAAATTTTGTCATAGGCAGAGTATGTTGTTTGTTTTTTTAACTATGCATAGCAGCTTAGAAATCATCAATCATTTAAAGCCGTAAAGCTACGATTTTTCTCCTTTTCTTGGAATTTTTTTCTCCTCAGAGAGGATAAGCGTGGTTGGCTTTTTTTTTTTACAAAAAGCTCCTCGTTTTTGCACAGAATTACGCCCACGTCCTTGAACCACCTGACACCACGTTGTGTTTTATCCGAAAAACCCTTCGTCTTCCGTAGAAATACAACACGAAGAAGAGAAAATTCCATTTCTAGGGGTAGCGCTGTAAACATAGAAAAAGAAGGGACTTTTCTGAAAAACATGCCACATATGCCCCCATCCAAACCCTAACCCACCGTTCACCACCTCCTACCCACCCGGGCGACCGCGGCCTGCCGCCAGTTCCGGGTTGCCGCCGCGCCATCCGCCTCCTACCGCGGCTTGCCGCTGGTGCTCCTCCTCCGTGCGTCGCCGCACAACACGCCCTCCTCCCCACCCCCAACACAACGCCGCCTCCCTGCACCTCCGCACACCCGTCTTCAGCGACGCCGCACACTCTCCCCGTGCCAGCGCCGGCGAGGAAGCGAGGCAGCCGCGGCGCAGGGCTGCCTCCACCGACGGAAACCAATGGGGCATGCGGAGACGGCGGCGGTGGGACCAAGCCCCCTCCCCCAGGACACGCCCCGTCTGGCGAGCGTACGTGTCGGCACTAGGGCAGGCCACGCGGTGGCCTCATCTCCGGCGCCGCCGCGGCTAGATCTGGCGGTCGAGGAGACGGCGTGACAGATGACGATAACAGCGATAGGTGCGGGTGACGGAGCGGCTGAAGCACGACAAATGCGGCACCATCGTGGCCTTCATCATCCGCCTTCCCCCCGACACCGCCATCCCCCTTTGTTCTCCCCCACCCCGCCCGCCGGCAATGGGGCTTGCGGTGGCGGTAGATCCGGCCGGGCACGGGCGCCGTGCCACTGCCACCCGTCAGAGCCAACGGGTAGAGGCCGGCTGCGCAAAGGAAGGAAGGATGGGGAGGGAAGGCAGGGGGTGAGGCAGTAGTGGTGATGTCGCTGCTGCCACACCGGCATGGAGCACGGCACGGCACGCCATCGGACGCCTCTCTCCGACGCTGCTCCCCTCTTCCTCACGTAGCTGTCGCCGTTGCTAGTGGGAGAAGAGGAGGCGGAGGATCCGCCGCCATGCGCCGCCGGTGGAAGGTGAGGATGGGGCAGAGTAGTCGTCGCCATGCGCCACCGTGCGAGCGGACGCAGAGGAGGAGGGCGGGGGGAGTCGGCCCCGTGGGAGGAGGACGGAGAGAACGATGAAGGAGCGGTGGAACTAGAGCGATTTTTCTGATTTTTTATGGTGGGACCCACCTAAAAAAATTGATGGTAGACCCTATCTGAAGCTATTGTTGACGGTCGTTATCGACCAGTTTTGACTGTCAATATTACCCAATGTATGAAGACTGGCTATGCTTGCAATGCATAAATTCCAAATAAAATATATACTTCCACTATATACTATGCTACTAACATCTATGTAGGAGAAGCACATATAAATGGAGGAGAATCGACAACAAAATAGACGATGAATCAACCAGAGGCGATCGAGATCCAGACTTATGAATAGATGGGCTGAGAACTCAGAAAAGACATGATCAGTTAAGCCCAAAATTTCATGTTTTGGATTGAGGAGCAAACGAGGAGTCGCCCTGCCAAAAATTGGGCCGTTTGGGCCAGATCATGGTTCGGCCGAACCTCCATCACAGCCGTTCAGGCTGGAGTTTGGCGTGGACGCTCCGGATGAACTCCTGATGGTGGTTGCGGGGCATTTCCGACAATTCCCATACTCTACAACCGTCATACCTACCTATATAAGGAGATGCACACTCTCTTCTCCAATGCACACCTCAAGAGAAGATCAAGAGCCCTCTCAAGTATTGTTTAGTAGTTCTAGTATTAGTAGAGTAGGAAATAGAATAGTCTTCATAGTCCTCGAGTCTTCAGGAGAATTCGAGTATGGCTCTAGTAGCTTTCCTTTATTCTTTTGTAAGACTTAATGAATTAATAGAATATTCTTCTTTATACAAGTTCGGTATTTTATTCCATTCATATTACTTGAGTACCGACTTTACTTTATACTTGAATCAATATAGTCGCGTAACTAGCTTTCCAGATAGGTGTATTGGTGTGGGTTTAGTGTCCAATTATTCGGTTGCTCTATGTCGGTTGCAAGGATGTAGAGTAGTATTTAGTAATGTAAGTACAATGCTTAGATTATTAAATACCATTAATTGGGGTTATATATTGCGGATGAGAGGTGGGCTGCTGATGGTGACAGCTCAGTATGGGTATTCCTCCGCGCCGATATATAATCCTATGTTAATTCCCTGGGGAGGGTACTCCTCCGTATTTAGCCCCAATTGTATGGTCATGACGGGCTGTCGTAAGGAACTCGGCAGTCAGGGGTGGCTTCTCGAAACACCAGGAGGACACTGGGTACGTGGTATTGGTTGCATGACTGTATAATAGCATGTGCAGACTAAAGATGTATGTATACTAGAAGTGTGTCAACCTACCCTTTGAACTGAACTAACCCCTTCATAGACTTTGACGTATATAAGTAATATATAAACTATTAGCATAGTATTCTCTTATCATATCTTCCCTTGGGATAAAATAAATACAATACCTTGGAATACTCCCGGGTGAAATGCTACAATGGTATATCCGTGCGCTTGCGGATCACATCTGTAACCATAATATATCAGAATTATTTCTCGTGCCATTGCTAGGAATTATATTTTCAGTAGTGCTGCTAAGAAATACCAACAGCTATGCGCACTGAGATAGATTGGGATGGAGAGATAAGAACGCCCCACCGGCTCGGTTGACCGGCTGTGCTGGTTTTCTAAGGCTGTACTCATTGCTTCGTTTTTCTAACTCACTCCTCTTCTTTTTTTCGCACATTTCCCAAACTGATAAACGATGCATTTTTTACAACAGTATTCTATACAAAAATTGCTTAAAAATTCATATTAATCTATTTTTTTAAAAAAATAACTAATACTTAACTAATTATGTGTTAATGAGTCGCTCCGTTTTGCGTGCCGTGCGGACTAGTACTTTTCTATAGTAGTGTTCCCACCTCTCTACTACTTAGGATAGAGAGGGTGGATAGAGAGGGTGGATGATTCCTCCTCAGCGTGCACGGTGACGGCAGCGACCGCCGCCATTGCGATTGTATAGGCCGACATGTCACGTCGTCGTCCTTATCGGCGCTGGGATGGCCGACTCTAGCCTACCTCTCCACTTGAGCACCACCGTCCAGCGCTCAGATCTGGCGGATGATCGGCTCCCGCTGTTAGGAGCCAAGGGGTCAATGTCGCCGCCGTCTCCCGCTCCTGGCACCGATTTGGTTCATCCTTTTTTCCTTCACCGATTGAGTGTCTCGTGAAAGCGTAAATAATTTATGGGGTCAAGAATGAGATTGTCATCTGAGACTTCCTTGAAAAAGTCGTGCATAATTTTGGAAGCAACAAACGTACCTTCACCTAAGTGATGTTAACAATCATTCTAAAAAAAAGGCCAATGATCTTAGAGCCTATTTGTAGATGTTCTGATCACCAACCAAGAGGTATCAAGGTTTGTTTCTTGCGATACCACAAAGCATACATTTTTCATACTATGACTGGCCGCAATTATCCCCTCCTAACTCCTACTCCCTCCGTTTTTTTTATTTGACGTTTCCGACACGTTTGAGGAAATTAAGGAAGCTGCAAATTGACTCTTTTACCCTTCGTTCTTATCTCCTTTGCCCTACGGTGTTTCCTCCACGCGTGCCGGCAGCGGGACGAGCATTGCCGGCGGCACCTCGGATGAGTCCGGCGGCGGGACCATCAACTCCATCAGCACTCCCCGACGGCTAGACAGCGGGGTGACGACGGCAGCGACATAGCCATCAAGCAGGGTAGGGCAGGGCAAGCAGACATGGAGCGAGACGGGATGGGTAGCCAAGGAGCAAGGCGGTGCTGGCTGCAGATGGTCGTCGGTGGCCGCGGCGCCGTCCCCGCCTCCTCGGATGAGTCCTTCGGTATCCCGGGCAGCCATGCATCAGGTCACCGACCTTGGTGCCGTTCCTGAACATGGTGTGTGAATCTTGAGATGGTATTGTTCCTGAGAACAATGTGTGTGCAGTTCTTCTTCTCTCTCTCTCTTTTGTGTATGCTGCAGATTAGCAGATTAGTGCACATTCAACATGGATGCTAAACATATGATCAAGTTTAGAGAGGAGATTGAGCTGAGACTAAATTCAGAAAGAACATTTTGTGAAATTCAGAGATAAGTTCAAACCAAATTCAACACTCTGTTACCATGTGGATATTACGCATAGCATTTCTTCAACAATTTGCTGTTGATTTTTTGTGCAATCTGACAACGTGATTGATGGCCTCTGCATCTTCTTGCTTTCATTCACCTGCTCAAAGTTCAGGTGGTATAACCAAATTATGCTTGAGCAATCTTAGTAAAATTATGATTAGTCATCATGGTATAACTGTCTAAGAATGACAGTGAATTCCTTCCAATGTGGCCAGAAGAAGAAGAATTAAAAGATCATTCATGTTTCAGAACTCAATTTTTGAGCAAACTCCATTTTAAGAATGGCTTGAGATATTTTTGATGGAGTAAAGATGCTGGATTGTGGGATGTGTCTGAGAATGACATGTACTCCCTTGTTTTCTCTATAATAATGGAATTACTCAAATTGCCAGTATAATGTGATTTACTGATAATCTGATACTCCAATCGTCAGTAAGAAGCAACTCCAATCATCTGTGGGTTGGAAGAAAATCTTCTTGGTAAGAATACAATGCTTCCACTCCTTGTCTGAAGAATACTACTGACACCTTGGGTAGCTGCTCTTGGACTCATCGATGCATTGATCCAACGCCTCAAACTTGTCAAGAGCCACCTCTGCTTCTCCGGCAAGGCCTTCTATGCAAAGGCCACAAATGCTGGCGTCTTCTTGCATGAGGATGCCATGGCCACAACATGAACATGGTTGCCATGAACACAGCAACGGATGCCGCAGTGGCCATCTCGGTTTCCTCGGCGATGGAGCTGAAGCTGAGGCGCGGCGACGAGTGCTTGGTGGCAGCGGCAACGGCGGAGACGAGGCGACAGAGCTCCTTCTCGGCTCTGCACTTGGACCTGGCGGCGGCCGTGAGCCTCGCGGCCTCGTCCCTCCACAGTGCCGCCCACGCCTCGGTGATACCATGCCTGAGCTCGAGGACGGCCTCCTGGAAGCGGTCCCAGTGCGCGCCGCCGAGGAGGAGGTCGCCGGTGGCGGTGGGGCGATGGAGCGAGTCCCTGGATGCCGTCGCCACCGCTAAAGTCGAAAGGAGAACAAGGCATCGGTGGCGCTGACCGATGGAGGAGGAGGGCAAGGATGGAAATTCGCGTGCGGAGGAGGCGGGACTGAACTGCTGGCGTCAAATAAAAAAAAACACTTTGAGATTGAACTGGAGCGTCAAATAAAAAAAAACGAAGGGGTATAATTTAATTAATGTAAACCAATAAAAGAAGCACGAAGACTGCGACCAAGGTGGTTGGGTTGTGGGATTGACACAAAAATAGCTTTAGCTTAATGAAGTTGTTTGGAACTTTGTGCATTTTATCTTGTGAGTTGTATGGAATTTGGGCTTAATAACTTCTGTTTCTTTTTTTTATGGTAATGATTTTTTAATCTGGAAAAAGGATAAATGCATTTTATCTTTGGCTAATCTACCTAAATATGGTTTTAAAGTTGCAATGGGTTAATTTGTTGTCGTGCGCGGCGTGTCGCCACGCATACCCTTCTAGTAAACTAAGAATGGGATTCGCTGAGAATTGTGTGCCATGTTTCTCCAGCGGATTACAGTCCAATTTTCGTTTGGACAGATTGTTTTTTAGAGTTAATTGGATCATGCCATTGCAATATGCAAATTAAGAAAATGCCACTACTAATTCGTGATATATTGGTTTGAGTGCCACTGCAATTCTGGGATTGAATTCGAATGCCACTGCCGTCGCGTTTTCCAGGTTACCACTCCCTATTGACGCCGTCTCTCAGCGGGCCTCTTCGGTTTTCACGTGCATGGACGCGCCGCGCCGCCGCCGCTCCACTCCGTCGATGACGCCACAGCGGAAGCCCTCACGGGCGTCGACTCGGCGACCATCGTGCTGTCGGGGCACGCGGCGAGGAAGCCGAGGCAGCCAAGGAGGAGGCGGCAGAGTGGGCCACGGCTGCGCCGCCGCCTCCGGCTGGTGGTGTCGGCGTCCCTAGCTAAGGACGCGCGCGACGAGGTCCTTGCGGCAGTGGATGACCGGCGGGGCGACGAGGAGCAGCCACGTCGCTCCCTGCGGCGTCCTCAACCGCCGTCATGGCATATGGGGCCGCTCCGCACGGATTCCGGCCGCCACTCACACCTGCGCCGCCACCAAAACCCTAAGCCGCCGCTGCCGCTCGCGCCTGCGTCGCCACCTGAACCTGGAGCTCCGGCTGAGGATGCGTGCGACGTGGTCCCTTGCGGCGGTGGCGGCGATGGCGGCGGCTAGAAGGACAAGCTATGGCGCTGCACGCTGCAGCCGCTGGTGACTACGTCTTCGGCAAGCGCAGTGTCTGGGAGGGCGGCGTCGGCCTCTTCATGGTCTCTAGCCGCGCTGCTCGCCCTCGCCCTCGCATGGCTGAGGGGCTTCCAGCTCCGCTCGTCACAGATCGGCGCCGCCAACGTGCGGTCGAGCGAGACGGCATTAGCACCGAGTTGGAGGCTGCCGTGCTCGATCAGCCCCGGCGTCGGCTTCTCTTTCTGTACCTTCCTTGTTGCGCCACCCCGCTGCCCTTTTATAGCCACCGACCACCACCTCGCCGAGCCTGACGGCGGCGGGGCTTCCGCACAGGAACAGGGAAGTTGGGCGCGTGGACGGGAGTGGATGAAAACTTGATGGAGTGGCATGCATCCAATTTCCTAAAATTTCAGTGGCATCCAGCCGATATCCCGAATAGTAGTGGCATTTTCTAATTTGGCATATTTGCAGTGGCATGGATCGAATTAACCCTTGTTTTTAAGATTCATGCTATATTGTGGTGGGTGCATGACTGTGGTTTTAAAAGTGCGTTGCTGCTATCAGCTTTCAATGAGTGATTAAAATAGGGTCTTTTAGGTAAAAAATGTTAAATATAATTATAGTACAAATCTTGTGTAATTGAGCAACTCCAGCAGGGCCCTTAAACTATTTTAGGGGTTGGATAGGAAAAAACGAGGTCCATCAGGGTAGGGGTGAAAATGGTACGGAAACGGACGGAAACCATCTTTATCGTTTTCGTTTTTATATTTTTTTCGAATCGGAATCGGAATCGGAAACCTCGGATACGAAAACGGAATCGAATATTATCGAAACTGAAAACGGAGCGAAAATGAACCGGCGCGGAATACGGTAACGAAATTTTTATCGGAATAAAAAACCCCTCAAACTGATAAATCTAATTGAATAAATTATCTATGTTTGAAAGAGTAATGTTGTTGATAAATCCAATGTAGGACAAAAAAAATATTCTTATGTAATTTTAGATTTGCATAACAAATATTTTTAAAAAAAATAACAGCCAACACCATGGTATTCACTATTTAGCGGCTTAAAAAAAGAATCCAGGGTATTTCAGTCACAAAATTTCTGGTAATTTCGAAGAAAATTTCCGGAAATTCCGAGAAAATTTCCGGAAAGTTTCCGACGATTCCGAGTTCCGACGGAAACTGCCCTTATCATTTCCGATTCCGTTTCGAGAAAATATTTTGCGATTTCGTTTCCGTTTCCGAAAAATTCCGAAAAAATTCCGACAGACCGATTCCGTTTTCGAAAATAAGTCGCGGAATCCGGAAAGTTTCCGTACCGTTTTCACCCCTACATCAGGGCCCTACTCTAGCCCTAGAATGGTGGCGGGGGAGGGGGGGGGGGGGCTATAGGCTCTTCTCCCGTCCCCAAACACTGGTCACACAGGGCCCACGCCTCCAACGACCTCCCTTCTCGCAGCGCCTGTTCACACGTGCACGGTGCCGCCGCTCACCCTCCTCCACCTCTGGCTGTGCTTGGCGCCGCCACCACCGGCCAGATCCATCGCCGCCGGACTCGGGTACTGCCCCGCCGCCTCCACCGCTCTGCCCGCGTAGGTGGCAACAAGCGCCCTCGCCCCGCTGCCTGCCAACCGGATCTGAGCCGCCCTCCCTCTACCTCATCTAGCGCGATGGCGGTAGTGGCTCAGCAGCTCGCACGTGAGGAGGCAGCAGCGGCTCTGGCGTCCTGCACGGAGGAGGCAACAACGGCTTCAGCATCCCACGCGGAGGCGATGGCAGCCCGCGGGTGAGGAGGCGACGGGGGCCCATGCGGTGGGGGTGGTAGGGGCCACGCATGAGGAGGCAGCAGCAGTGGAGAGGAGGAAGACGAGGAGGAAGGAGGCGGCGGTGGAGGCGAGGGGTGGAGTTTTTATTTTAGGAATTTTTTTCTTGAAGAAAATTTTAGAGAAAAAGAAGTAGAGGTTGTTAAATAGGGGCTATTGCTGGAGTAGGAGGCTGAATTTGGGTGCTCTGACATGGGTGCTGGCCCCCAAAAGGTATATGTAAGGTAGTGTAATTATATAGATAAGTAAGACTAAAATTGTAAATACACAAAAAATATTTGGGTGTAATTTAGGGAGTTAAATGTGTAATTTTGGAACTTATATTGTGAACACACTAAAATTAGATATATGTAATATAGGCATTGTAAAAATACATGGTGAGGTTGTGTTTAGTTCTACGCCAAAATTAAAAGTTTGAAGAAATTTTAACGATGTGACGGAAAAGTTGGAAGTTTGTATGTGTAGAAAAGTTTTATGTGATGGAAAATTTGAAAGTTTGAAGAAAAAAGTTGGAATCTAAACAGGGCCTAGCTACTTTTTCATTAAAAATATAGCATCATATTTATAGGCAGTCCCAACTAACAATCCATGTGTCGATCCACGAGATCCTATGGATGAGATATTTCACGATACTCCCACGCACGATCCGCGCGAAGCCTTTTTCGTGGAAAAATTGCCTCCCCTTTCCTTCGCCCATTCCTTCGGACGGCGTCCTCCGCAGAGCATATCTCGCCGAGTCGCCGACCCCCTCCTGACCGCCGCGCTCCCACCCCGCCTCCACCGCTGACAAGCTCCTGCTCCCTGCGATTCGCATCGCCGCCGTTGCGCGCTCCTGCTCCTCTCCGTTTTCAATACCGTCGCCTCTGCTGCTGCTGCTCAACACCATGCATGCAATCATCATCACATATTTAAGGTCCTCATTCTTGAATCAACACCAGGCAGCAAACATATGATCAAAACATCAGTATAGGTTGACTAGTAGGCATGTAATGCCAGCGCTCCATCGGTCTTAGTATACTTCAAAATGTGGAGAGAAAGATACTTTGTCCCAAAATAAGTAACCTTCCAATTTATCGTGCTAACATCATGAATAGAAGCATACAACCCATTCACCATTCAAATGAAGGAGTCTAGTGTGACCTGGTAAAAAAAAAACAATGGGATGTCAACATATACGTTGGCCCTATATTAACCCACCAATTAGTGAATTGATTAACTCAACAATAGTATGCAAATCACCATACCCGTTTCCATCTGCAGTATGGTTAATTGGATAACAGTCACATTGACAGACGTAGAAGTACTTTGTCCTGCAGATACCTTTTTCCCTGGTATCATCGATAATTCTTGGCCAAATGACTAGGCATGTCACACGCAGCAAGTTCTCTTATGCTAGTTCGTATTATTCTTCTTCTTGTTGAAGTTGATGCTTGGTTGGGCTTTGACACACTACTAGAAATCTCATTTTCGGCGTCGTAGGGGATAAATTTTCGCAGGCGGACACGTAATTCGGAGCCAAAACCCCGCCGGCAAAAATGGTACCCGGGGTGGAGGGGGCGGTCCGCCTGCGATGATTGATCTTTGCAGGCAGTCCATATAAGCGTCGCCTGCGAAGATCGATCTTCGCAAGCGGCAGACGTCGTGCGCCTGCAAAGATCAATCTTCGCAGGCGACGCTTATATGGACTGCCTGCAAAGATCAATCATCGCAGGCGGACCGCCCCCTCCACCCCGGGTACCATTTTTGCCGGCGGGGTTTTGGCTCCGAATTACGTGTCCGCCTGCGAAAATTTATCCCCTACGACGCCGAAAATGAGATTTCTAGTAGTGTGTCAAAGCCCAACCAAGCATCAACTTCAACAAGAAGAAGAATAATACGAACTAGCATAAGAGAACTTGCTGCGTGTGACATGCCTAGTCATTTGGCCAAGAATTATCGATGATACCAGGGAAAAAGGTATCTGCAGGACAAAGTACTTCTACGTCTGTCAATGTGACTGTTATCCAATTAACCATACTGCAGATGGAAACGGGTATGGTGATTTGCATACTATTGTTGAGTTAATCAATTCACTAATTGGTGGGTTAATATAGGGCCAACGTATATGTTGACATCCCATTGTTTTTTTTTTTACCAGGTAATACTAGACTCCTTCATTTGAATGTTGAATGGGTTGTATGCTTCTATTCATGATGTTAGCACGATAAATTGGAAGGTTACTTATTTTGGGACAAAGTATCTTTCTCTCCACATTTTGAAGTATACTAAGACCGATGGAGCGCTGGCATTACATGCCTACTAGTCAACCTATACTGATGTTTTGATCATATGTTTGCTGCCTGGTGTTGATTCAAGAATGAGGACCTTAAATATGTGATGATGATTGCATGCATGGTGTTGAGCAGCAGCAGCAGAGGCGACGGTATTAAAATCGGAGAGGAGCAGGAGCGCGCAACGGCGGCGATGCGAAGCGCAGGGAGCAGGAGCTTGTCAGCGGTGGAGGCGGGGTGGGAGCGCGGCGGTCAGGAGGGGGTCGGCGACTCGGCGAGATATGCTCTGCGGAGGACGCCGTCCGAAGGAACGGGCGAAGGAAAGGGGGAGGCAATTTTTCCACGAAAAAGGCTTCGCGCGGATCGTGCGTGGGAGTATCGTGAAATATCTCATCCATAGGATCTCGTGGATCGACACATGGATTGTTAGTTGGGACTGCCTATAAATATGATGCTATATTTTTAATGAAAAAGTAGCTAGGCCCTGTTTAGATTCCAACTTTTTTCTTCAAACTTTCAAATTTTCCATCACATAAAACTTTTCTACACATACAAACTTCCAACTTTTCCGTCACATCGTTAAAATTTCTTCAAACTTTTAATTTTGGCGTAGAACTAAACACAACCTCACCATGTATTTTTACAATGCCTATATTACATATATCTAATTTTAGTGTGTTCACAATATAAGTTCCAAAATTACACATTTAACTCCCTAAATTACACCCAAATATTTTTTGTGTATTTACAATTTTAGTCTTACTTATCTATATAATTACACTACCTTACATATACCTTTTGGGGGCCAGCACCCATGTCAGAGCACCCAAATTCAGCCTCCTACTCCAGCAATAGCCCCTATTTAACAACCTCTACTTCTTTTTCTCTAAAATTTTCTTCAAGAAAAAAATTCCTAAAATAAAAACTCCACCCCTTGCTTCCACCGTTGCCTCCTTCCTCCTCCTTGTCCTCCCCTCCACTGCCGCCTCCTCATGCGTGGCCCTACCACCCCCACCGCATGGGCCCCCGCCACCTCCTCATA
>CM020188.1:5303517-5339719 GCA_009805545.1 Oryza longistaminata | reverse complement strand
CAGGCGGACGGCCGCCCCGCCTGCGAAGATCGGCGATCTTCACAGTCGTTGGCTTACAGGCGGACGGCCGCCCCGCCTGCGAAGACCCTTTTCGGCCGCTTGCGATAATGCTTTTCCTAGTAGTGACAAATTCTCCTTTTGTTTCTTTTTTAGGCCTTGTGCACCACATTGGTACTGGTCCTAGACTATACCACCCATTGCCCTTAGACGCAACGTCTTTTCTCAAGCTTTCTCCTCAATATCAAGAGATGCTGTGAACTCCTCAACGAAGTACTTCTGTCTATTGCTTTTGACTACATTACCCGAACTTCTATATGAAGAAGGTAGCTTTACAATAAAACGCACATCCACAAATAATTCACTTGTAGTTCAACGAGACAAAATTTTAAATTGATGGTAAAACAACAGATGTACATACTACTTAGCTAGCTATAGCGATAAGTACTTGGAAATAGATTTGAAATAGATAGAGTAGTTCATTTTTGCCATGGAAATATTGACCGTCGCTCACCTATTGATCTCTTTCTTAAATCATCAACTCCCTGCAGCAAAGAGAGGAGGATCATATCAATATTTGACGTATAATTGTATATATATAGATGGGAACATATCATCTACACACAATTTTCCTGTGCACACTCTGTACACATCAATTAGCAAATGTCACATAAAATGCCGTCATCTCCTGCACCCGGGCTGTTGCCTTGCGTGGGGCCCTCAGATCCAGCTGTGTTCTTCCTGATGAAAGGGTGTTAGTGCATTACGGTCCAGATTGGTTGGTGTTAATTCTAGACAGAATGAATGACGACGAGCGGCTCTAGTTTCTCCTGCTCATTTGGCGTGCATGGCACCTGAGGAATGATAGTCTGTTCGGCTCAGGTAAGAGTCCAATCCTAGCTTCGGTCACTATTACAGGTCCTTCCATCTGTGACGGCCCATAACAATACTGGAATTTACGGACCGTCACAAGGAAGTAATCTCAATCGGACCAAAGTTTCGCCCGATTGAGATATGGTCGCACAGCCATGGTATATCGGCATAAAACTAAAGCCCGTCACGGATGACACTTATCTGTGACGGGCCATAGTTGAGGCCCGATTGAGATATGGAACCGATTGAGATGAGGGTTCCATATCTCAATCGGGCCCTAAAAGAAGCCCGTCACAGATGAGGGTCATCTGTGACGGGCTCCAACTAGAGGCCCGATTGAGATAAGTTTAATGCCCGTCACAGATAACACTCTTTTTTGACGGGCTTTTATTAAGGCCCGATAGAGATTACTTGTATGCCCGTCACGGTTGATTGTTTTAGGGTCGTTACAGATATTTGTTGCACAGTATAAATACCCCCCACCACCTAGTGTAACTGTATCCCACTGTTCACTATTTTGGTGGGAGGCTGTAGGGGGCGATTTTTGCAATAATGATCTTATAATATGTGACTCTAATTTGTTTTTTTTATTTTGTAGCAATTGATCGAAGTTGGATGTATGCGAAAAATTTGAAACGTCATTCTACGGAGTACAGAAAGGGCGTAATAAATTTTATGAACGCCGTGGAGGAGGATCGGATAAGAAGAAAGAGTGATTACATGTGTTGTCCATGTGCAGATTGCAAGAATGAGAATATGTTTGATAGCGGAGAGGACGTACACGGTCATCTGATACAACGAGGATTCATGGAGGGCTATACATGTTGGGTGAAGCATGGAGAGCAAGAATCAGGAAGTGGAGCAGCAGCAGACATAAGTGGTGCGCATAATCAGGAAGATGAAGATGAGCATGACATGTTTATACCTTCTCCATTGGGCGGTGAAATGGTTGATGTGTATCACGATCTGCTGCAAGACATGTTACGTGACATTGAGGACCCAGCCTAGAATGAGAGAGATGGAATGAAGTTCAGCAGGTTGGTAAGTGATTCCGAGACGCCTCTGTACGCTAGATGCAAAGCAAAACACACTAAGTTGTCAGCTACTTTGGACCTAATGAAGCTGAAGGCAAGTAGTGGATGGACAGACAAGAGTTTCACAGATCTTTTAGGAATTTTGAAGGCTATGCTTCCTGTTGAGAACACATTGCCCGAGACGACATACGAAGCAAAGGAGGTTCTGTGTCCACTGGGGTTAGAGGTCCGTAGAATTCACGCTTGTCCCAACGACTGCATATTGTACCACAAGCAATATGCGGACTTGGATGCTTGTCCTGTCTGCAAGGCTTCTCGATACAAGCGAAAGAAAAGTGCTGACGAAGGAAATAAGTCAAAGAGGGGTGGTTCGGCAAAGGTTGTGTGGTATCTACCTATCATTGATCGTTTCAAGAGAATATTTGCCAACCCGAATGAAGCGAAGTTAGTACGTTGGCACGCCACGGAGAGAAGGAATGATGGTATGCTTAGACACCCAGCGGATTCGATTGAATGGAGGAATATCGATCGAAAACACAAAGACTTTGCTGCCGACCCTAGAAACATGATGATATGTCTGTGTACGGATGGCATGAATCCTTTCGGTGACATGAGTAGTACTCACAGCACTTGGCCAGTTCTTATTGCGAACTATAACCTCCCACCATGGTTATGCTTTAAACGGAAATATATTATGTTGTGCTTGTTAATCCAAGGTCCAAAGCAACCCGGCAATGATATCGATGTATTCCTGGAGCCTGTTATCGACGATCTGGAGATTCTTTGGAAAGAAGGTGTGGAAACTTGGGATGCATATGGTCAGGAGAACTTCAAGCTAAGAGTTCTATTGTTCTGCACCATTAATGACTACCCTGCACTTGGTAATCTTTCTGGACAAACTATAAAAGGAAAGAAGGCATGCTCCGATTGCAAGGAACATACACGAAGCCGGTGGCTGAAGAAATCACGAAAGATGGTATACATGGGTCACCGGAGCTGGCTCCCGCTACGTCACGTATTTAGAAGAAAGAAGAAATTTTTTAACGGTAAGAGAGAACTTCAGCCTGCTCCCAAAGATTTGTCCGGAGATGAGGTCCACAATATGGTCAAGGACATAAGCAATGAGTTTGGGAAGAAAAGAAAACGTAGCAAGACAAAGGAGAAGGGTATGTGGAAGAAAAAATTCCATATTTTGGCGGCTACCTTACTGGAAAGATCTTGATGTCCGTCATTGCATTGATCTCATGCATGTAGAAAAGAATGTGTGTGAGAGTTTGGTTGGCCTGATGTTGAATATTCCTGGGAAGACAAAGGACGGGTTGAACGCGCGCCTTGATCTACAGGACATGAATATTCGCAGTGAACTCCAGCCCATACGAGATGTAGAGACAGGTAAAGTGTACCTCCCTCCAGCTTGCCACACACTGTCGAAGGATGAGAAGATCGCAATGTTATCATGCTTGAAGGATATTAAAGTTCCATCGGGCTATTCAGCAAGGATAAGTAAGTATGTTAAATTGGACGATCTAAAACTTGTTGGAATGAAGTCTCACGATTGCCACGTGCTAATCACACAAATCTTGCCAGTTGCTATCAGAGGCTTTCTACCACCGAAAGTGCGTCACACGATCCAACGTCTGTGCGCCTTCTTCAATGCAATTGGATAGAAGGTTATAGATCCAGAAGATCTAGATGGGCTACAGACCGATATTGTAAATACGCTCTGTCACCTGGAGATGTTTTTCCCACTGTCTTTCTTTGATATAATGGTTCATCTCCCTGTTCATCTGGTGAAGCAGACAAAACTATGTGACCTGGCTTTTCTAAGGGAAATGTGGCCGTTTGAAAGGTACATGGGAGTTCTGAAGTCGTATGTTCGTAACAGAGCTAAACCCGAGGGGAGCATCATTGAAGGTTACACGACCGAGGAGGCTATTGAGTTCTGTGTCAATTACATGTCCGATGCCGATCCTATCAGAGTTCCTGCGTCTCATCATGAGGGAAGGTTGTCAGGTGTTGGCACAATCGGAAGGAAAAGAATTAGGCCCGATCAAGCGTCGTACGCGCAGGCTCATTACGCTGTGCTCCAACATATGGCAGAAGTTGGTCCATACTTTGAGGAGCACTTAGCGAAAATCCGAGATGAGAACTTGGGGCGATCTGGTGCATGGATTAACAGAGAACATAATTCTCGGTTCAACGAATGGTTCAAGAATCGTGTGACAATGTCCTCGGATGTCCCAAATGAGACAGTACAGTTGTTGGGGATGGGACCGTCTTGGACCGTAGACACATGGCAAGGATACGATATAAATGGATACACATTTTACACCGTCAAACAAGATGACAAAAGCACAGTGCAAAACAGCGGCGTCCGTATAGATGCATTCTAGGATCAAGTTGGGTCAAACACATACTACGGCCGCATTGAGGAGATCTGGGAGCTAAACTACGTCAAGTTCAAGGTTCCTTTGTTCCGCTGCCGTTGGGTGAATCTACGCACTGGTGTCAAAGCCGACAAGGAAGGTTTCACTTTAGTAGATCTATCTAAGGTGGGATACGCCGATGAACCATTTGTACTTGCGAAACAAGTCGAGCAGATATTCTACATAAAAGACCCTTCAAACAAGAAGATGCACATCGTGAGGGATGGAAAGCGCCGAATTGTAGGAGTTGACAACGTCGTCGATGAAGAAGAATACAACCATAATCTTCATGTAAGACCACACATTAACCTTGACGATGATCCCTAAGAGCCTGTGGCATATGCTCCTTCAGGTCATACGGAAGGCATAACCTTGTGACCGATGCATTTGTACTTATCTATTGTAATGAATGAAGTATTTTGTTTTATTGTTTTATTGCAAAGACTTGATATGTGTAGTCATTAATATGGCTAATTTTGTTTTATTACAAATGACCTAAAGAAAAGTTGTAGATCTTGATGAGAGGATCAACTTTGTTGTTGACCATATTTCCATTCGAAATCATTTAGTATTTACAAATGCTGTTTATATTTGTCATATATTCAAATTCAATTTCAAGCTGTTGGCAAAAAAGTTATATAGAAAAATGACCAAAATAAAACTTGTAGATCTTGAAAGGCTCTACAACTTTGTTGTTGACCATATTTCCATTTGAAATCATTTACTATCTGAAAATGTATTATAGCTATTAAAATGAATTATTACACAGCAGCTATATATTTTGCACTAACAAATACAAAAACATCAAATGAAAGATGGAAAATGAGTCATCGGTGATGGGCCTTAGTTTATGGCCGATAGAGATTAATCTATTTCAATCGGGCTTTGCCGTAGTGCCCGTCACAGATGGCTCATCGGTGACGGGCTCCATACTAATGCCCGATTGAGATGACATTTAGGCCCATCACGGATGACTCATCTGTGACGGGCCCTAAGATAATGCCCAATAGAGATAGATTAATCTCTATCGGGCTTTAACTAAGGCCCGTCACCGATGACTATTTTTCCATTTTTCCAAACAAGTCTTTATATTTGTGCGTACAAAATATATAGCTGTTGTATAATAATTTATTTTATTAGTCATAATATATTTTCGGATACTAAATGATTTCAAATCGAAATATGGTCAACAAACAAATTGTAGAGGTTATCAAGATCTACAACTTTTATTTTGGTCATTTGTATATATAACTTAGTTCCCAACAGCTTGAAATTGTTTTTGACTATATGACAAATCTAAACAGCATTTGTAAATATTAAATGATTTCAAATGGAAATATTGTCAACAACAAAGTTGATCCTCACATCAAGATCTACAACTTTTATTTTTGTCATTTGTCTATATAACTTTGTTTCAAATAGCTTGAAATTGATTTTGACAATATGACAAATCTTAACAGCATTTGTTAATACTAAATAATTTCAAATAGGAATATGGTCAACAACAAAGTTGATCCTCTCATCAAGATCTACAACTTTTATTTTGGTCACTTCTTCATCCGACAAAGTGATAGTTATATTATTTACAAAAATTACATTTCTCTCATCTGGTTTATAAACATCAACACTTATATGTCAATTTTGTAAACATTGTTACTATCACTTTGCCGGATGAATAAGTGACCAAAATAAAAGTTGTAGATCTTGATAAGTTGTATAACTTTGTTGTTTATGGCTTTCCCATTTGAAATCATTTATTATTTACAAATGCTATTTAGATTTATCATATTGTCAAAATCAATTTCAAGCCGTTCGAAACAAAGTTATATAAACAAATGATCAAAATAAAAGTTGTAGATCTTGATAACCTCTACAATTTTGTTGTTGACCATATTTCGATTTGAAATCATTTAGTATCCGAAAATGTATTATGACTAATAAAATAAATTATTATACAACAACTATATATTTTGTACGCACAAATATAAATACTTGTTTGGAAAAATGGAAAAATAGTTATCGGTGACGGGCCTTAGTTAAAGCCCGATAGAGATTAATCTATCTCTATCGGGCATTATCTTAGGGCCCGTCACAGATGAGTCATCCGTGACGGGCCTGAATGTCATCTCAATCAGGCATTAGTATGGAGCCCGTCACCGATGAGTCATCTGTGATGGGCCCTACAGCAATGCCCGATTGAGATGACTCATCACTCTACTATAACTAGGGTTTCTCAGATCGGATCGAAAATGTTTCTAAGTCCCACTACAGTTTCCCGCCTCCTTAGAACCCTAGCGCCGCGTTGTCCTCCCTCGCCGCACCGCCACCGAGCCCCCCGCGCCGCCTCCGAGCCCGCCGCCTCCACCGAGCCCACGCCGCCGCCACCGAGCTCTACACCGACCCGCTCGGCCTTCCTCGTCGTCGCCGCCTGCCTCTTCACCGACGCGAACGCTGCCCACCGAGCCGCGCCGTCCTTCCTCATCGTCGTCGCCTACTCCTCACCGACGCCCGACGCCGCCCGCGACGCGACCTGCCCACGGCATCTCCACCGACCGGCGACGCCCTCACGAGCGCGCGCCGCCGCGAACTCCTCCTTCCCGAGCCCCGCGCCGCGCCACCGAGCCCGCCGCCTCCACCGACCGGCGACGCCCACACACCGAGCTCGGCGCCGCCACCACCGAGCCCCCCCCGGCCGACCTCAGGTGAGTCCTTCATCGCGCCGCCCTCTGCTACCTACATGTGGTGAATGATGAAATGTGGATGTTGGGATGAAATGTGGATGTTGGGATGAATTTAGTGATATATGATTTTAGTGATTGATGACATGATGATGAATAGATGAAATGTGGTGCCTTAATGAATTTAGTGATAGATGATTTTAGGGATTGATGATATGTGGTGAACGAATGATTTTTTTGATTGATGACATGTTGATGAATAGATGGAATGTGGTGCATTAATGAATTTAGTGATAGATGCATGATATGTGGATGAATAGATAGTATGAGGTGAATTTATGATTTTAGGATTTGATGATATGTTTAATTTATTTATATGTGACATTCAATTCATTCTATTACTGTGAGATGTGCAATTTAGTTTATTTGTATGCTTCATTTATTTATAAGTGACATTCAATTCATTGTCATAGATTGTAGCACTGAATTGTGTATTTTTGTTATTTTGAAAAAAAGTAGACGATGTCTCAGCAAGGTGAACCAATGTCGACGACAACTAGTGGGTCCTCAAGGGCGTACTCCTAGGACACGGAACAAAATCCCTAAGGAACGGTTCCGCATAACAGCGGTGGACACCGTAGGGTTGCCGACATCTCCAAGGAAAATATTGAGCCGATTTAGGTCTATCTGCGGGGTCACAGGGAGGCAGAAATTCAGTATTCTGCAAGATGACATCAAGCTCGTGCCGGCCACAGAGAAGGACATTGCTTGGTTAACGTTCAAGGAGAGCTTCGATTATCCTGCGGAGCATGAGGACCATCTCAGGCGGGCTGCTTTCAAGGTTATGGGCAATGCTTGGAAGAACTTCAAGACTAAGCTAGTCGGCGAGTTCGTCTACAACCCGGCAAATCCAGATCCAAGGGAGAAATTTCCTTCGATCACGGAACAGGTCTGGGAGGAATTCCATGCGAAGAAGTCGACCCCCGAGTTCAGAGCTAATAGCGAGGCACATCGCTTGCTCTAGATCAAGAACCAGCATCCGCAACGGCTTGGCACCGCCGGATATGCCGGTAATGAAGAGGAATGGCAGCGTGAGGATGAAGAAGCGGAGGAATCAAACACGCCGCTCGTGTTTGGTGATATCCCACACCCTCGGGCTAGGAACTGGGCCAGGGCCAGGTACCAAAAGAAGGATGATGGCACAATCTTCATGCCAAATCCAGAAGATCAATGAGTGTACGAAGCTATAGTAAGTGTCTAGTCAAACTAGATGTTCGCATTGGTTCCGATCATGCAGTTTATTTAACCCCACTAAATTGTAATGCAGAAGGAGTTGGTTGCCGAGCAACAAGCCTCGCAAGAGGCCTACTCTCAAAGACGCGAGGACGACCTCCTCACGAAAGCGTTGGGCAACAAGGAACACCGTGGATGGACAAGGGGCGTTGGGTCTTCTGTTCCCTGGAAGTATGGATTTCCAGACTACGCGTGGCAGTACAAGAAGCAGACTTCCAACAAGGCGGAGAAAGATGCACGCCTTTAAGCCAAGATTCGGGCGTCGATAAGAGCTGAGCCGACATCTGAATTCGACGAAAAGCTCGAGTCGATGAGGGCCAAGATTAGGCAAGAGATCCAGAAGAGCAACAGAAGCCCCAGGCTGCCGCTGCTGCTGCGCACGAAGAGTTAGGAAGTCCCACCCAAAAACGCAGCAGTTGCGCATGAACTGAAGTGGCGGAAAATCCAACATCGGTCGACAGCGCCGTCGACCACATAACGGTAAAAATTTCGTCCACAATGCATGAAAGACTTAGGGTGTGTTTGGATGGAGGGTTTTGGGTGGATAGGACATGGCGGCCCATTTTTGGTGGGTGTGTCACGACCGGAAATAACCCAACGGGTGTTCCTTACGTGCGTGTATTATTCCTTGTCCCAGGAGGCAAGGTACACCAAAAGTTGATACAATTCAGAGTTTAATCAAGCGGAAGCGTAAATAGTTAATTATTACATGGGCAGCGAAGGCCCAGCACACAAAAAGGCAACGGAAAACAGCGGAAGACTAGGGCGACGACCATATTAATTTGATGGGGGTTATACTCACCATCTCAAGTGAGAGGTGACCACACCTACAAATTCATTCTACTCCCTCCAACCAAACAAAAAATTGGATCACCAAATCCATCTTCATCCCTACAACCAAACAAAAGACTGGATCGCCATATTCGCTCAACCAAATAAAAAATTGGATCGCCATATCCAACAAAATATGGACCGCCATATCCCATCCTACCTTGACCGTGAACCAAACACACCCTTAACGAATCCATATGATATATAATATTCTAAAAAAATTGATTAATCTATCGCAGGAACCAACGAGCTGCACCCTCACAGTTAGGGTGATGCCGACCTTCACGGTTCCAGCAGCCGAGGGACTAGCGTACAAGCCGACCCAGAGACAAGAGTGCATGGAGCGCAACTCAGGGCGACTGTGCAAAAGTTCAAGTCAACTCGGTGAAGCCGGAATACGAGCTATTCCCACTAAAGTATCCACCGAACGACGAGGTCCTCTCACTAGGAAATGCCCGTGGTACCTTCATCCAATGGCCCAAGGACCTCATTGAGATCAGGGTTACAGTGAGGCCAACCACTGCACCAGGTGGTCGTCCACCAAAGAGACCCGCCTCTGCTGCTTTAGCCCCTCCTGCTCAAGATCGTCATGCACAATCTTACGATGTGCAGTTGCAGTACGACACGGATTTTGGGGAGGACCGAACGGAGGCCGACAGCAAGGCGATTCATGAACCCCTACCGATGAAGAAGAGCAGGAAGGCACACTCTTCCCCTCAGAGAATTACTCTCGATAAACCCGAAGCAAAGGGGAGAGGAAGGGGAGGAAAGGTGCAGGCCTCGCTTCTAGCTCCAAGGAAGCTAGATCTGGGCAAGGGCCAGGAAGAGACTAAGGGCAAAGAGGTCAAGAAGAAATACGTCGCTCCACAGGAGTTCCAACTAGGCATGCCATTGGTTGGAGATGACGTGCTTGCCGCAATGGGCACCGCTTGCCAGGACCTTCACGCATACTACATGGAGAAATCTAACGCCAGGAAGCCGAATAAAGCTACCGATATCCTTGGAGAGCACGATGGAAAGCCATTCCTTGGTCCAACAAATTATATCGTCATCGACTTCAAGGATCTATTCGACCTCTATAGGCTCCAAGCAGTGGACACAAGCCTCCTTAAGTGCTACTCCTTGTAAGTATTGTCGCCCAACTCAATCTGGTAATAACAATCGGATTAACTCGCTTACAAGATCGTTTATCCTGTGTGTAGATTAAGTTGGCAATGGTGTCAGAAGAATGCACCGGAAGTTGCCTTCCTTGATCCACAAGTGGTCACTGTCACAAATCTCCAGAATGACCGTCAAGGAATGGTCAACTACATCTACGACACCTTGTGGTCCTGCCGAGACAAGGAGTACATTATGTGCGCCTATAATCAATAGTAAGTGCGTTAGCTATATATACACAACAGCATGACACGTTCCTTGAGTACTTAATTAACTTTCACTATATTAATGCCGCAGTGCCCATTGGATCCTTCTGGTCATAACACCTAAGTGGAGTACATGTCACTACCTGAACTCCAGAATTGATAAGAACGCATATGATTGGACCCCAATTCAACTAGCGATAGATGAAGCGTGGGCCCAATACGTGCAAAGAGGAGGCCTCAAGAAGACAGGACATGACACCCTCATCCACAAAAAAGACTTCCCGGTGAAGCAACAAATAGGTGACCAGTGCGGATTCCATATGTGCCACAACATGCGACTTCTGTATAGAGAAAAGGTGAAGACCTTGGCTGAGTTTGAGGTCGGTGGTCTCAATTGTGATAGACTAACTACATTTTAGTACTTATATATGATCGATCAACTAATCTGGAATTATGACCAAGTCTCTGCCTAGCAGCTTTGAGGAGGTTCGCGAGGAGATAGCCAGCTTCATCCTCCGCGAAATAATTAACCCCAAAGGAATGTTTAGGCTTAAACTAAAATGATGAACAATGTTGAACTTTTATGTTTAGGCAATGATGAACACTTATTATGCAACTGTGATGATGTAACTGTGATGCTTATATTTATGTATATATTTCATATGTTTATGTTAAGACTTGCTAAATAAATATTTGATCCAATTAACTCAGTTTTGCAGGTGAAATATGATAAATATTTGAATGGATGTGAAATATGTGAATGGAGGTGAAATATGAGATGACTGTGAATGTGTGGTTGTGTGAAATATATTGCTGTCTGTGTATGTGAATGCATATGTATAAGAATGGGTGATGCTGGGGAGCTGGGGATATTGGATATCTGTGTTTGTTTCTGTCATTTCTGCAGCGGGCATGGCTAGCAAAGCCCTGAGACTAGCCAAAAAACAAAATTTATTTTTTTTTGTGAATTATAGTCATCTGTGACGGGCCATAACTAAATGACCGATTGAGATGATAGTCATCTATGACGGGCTCTAGTTTAGGCCCGATTGAGGTCAGGAGTCATCTGTGACGGGCTCTAGTTTAGGCCCGATTGAGGTCAGCAGTCATCTGTGACGGACTCTAGTTTAGGACCGATAAAGATTAGTAGTCATCTGTGATGGGCGCTAATTGTGGCCCGATTGAGATAGGTCATCTGTGACAGGGCTATAGTTTGACTGGTCGTCTGGGTCAAAGCTATCGGTGACGGGCTTTACTTAGGGTCCGATTGAGATAGATTCATCCGTGACGGCCGTTCGCCCGATTGAGATAACTCTTCACATCAGTGACTTCTAGCCTGCGACGGACGCTGTGCCCGATTGAGATGGGGCTTACCGCCCGATTGAGATGAGGGTATCCGTTCTAGTGGGTGGTCTTTTTGCAGGGTCCGTGGGAGTCTATTGTTCAGATCAGAAGCAATGGAGCTGTGGATAGTAAAGATAAACGGCCTGCCCTGATACACAACAGTATTCCAAGGGAAATAGATTTGTGCAAGCAGTCTGAAACCAAATGGCAGGCTCCTCCGTCGGGTTGGGCCAAAATAAACGTCGATGGAGCCTTCGTTTCACAGACCAGCAAAGGTAGTGTGGGGATTGTTATTCGAGACCATGAATGCAATGTCCTTCTCTCTGCTTGGAGCGTCATGAGACATTGCACGTCGGCAGAGGAAGTGGAAGCTACAGCTTGCCGTGACGTGATGGTGTTAATTAAGCTGGCGAATGAATGGATCAAGATGCCGCTGATCCTCGAAACGGACTGTGCAAATGTTAGCAGTGTCCTGAAGGCGACATGAGAAGATAGATCCCAACTCTGGAATATTTTTCGGGAAGCAAGATTAGCTTTAGCTTTGTCTCACAAGTATCAGATCGTTTCAGTTAGTAGGGATGCAAATAAGGTGGCCCATAGTCTGGCCCATCTGGCTCTCCGTACCAATTCGTCCACGGTATGGCGTGAGCTGCTGGCTCAGGATTGTAATCATGTTAACTTGAATTAATAAAGCTTCCTGTTTTCCTTGCAAAAAAAAAAAGTATTACACCTATGTGTGAAATCTTATCTTCAAATCCATTATATTTTAGCCATAACAAGAAAAAGACAAAAATTCTAATAGATATTTACCTTAAAACTGTCATATTTTTTTGACTTTTTTTACGACTAAAATATAACGAATTTGAATATGAAACTTTGTAGATATGTGTAATCCTATTAGGAGTAAATGTCCATTTTTTTAAAGAATTTTTTGTGACATTTGCTAGTTGGCGTGCACAGAGTGTGCACGAGATGTTTGTGTACATAGAATATGTTCTCTGTATTAATTGACTGGTAGTCGTGTACTTCACGCGTATGATTTTCAACTGTGGTAATGTTTTTTTTTTAAGAAAGTTGTTTTAAAAAATAATATTAATTCATTTTTTAAAATTTTAAAGCTAATACTCAATTAATCATACATTAATTAGTAGCTTTGTTTTGTGTGCCTAGGGAAAACTTCCCATCACCTACTACCCAACACACCCTTTGTGTATACTTTAAAATAGAGAGAGAAGATCCAACAATGCGATCTATAAATAGCCCCATCCAAAGAAAGCCAACCCAACCGGCCGTTTGCTGAGCACACGGTTCACCTACACATGGAGGGAGTACAGCTACTACTCCCTGTGGCACAAGGGGCGAATTACCCTTGCATTGCACTTGTTACTGCCGGCATGGCCGTGGTGTTAGCAACTGCCTGCTGGTTGGTGATCCGTTTGGTCTTTGTGAAAGGGAACACCGGTCGTCGCCCATGCGAAGCAGACGGGATGAGGATGGTGTCGGGGTCCAGGGGCCTCCCTATCATCGGCGAGACGCTCGAGTTCCTCGCCCTGAGCCCCTCCCTTCAGATCCCCGCCTTCTTCCAACGCCGTCTTGATAGGTAATAAATAATGCAGGAAAACAAGTAGCACAGCATATTTATAAACGAAAAATAATTTTTGATAAATCTTTTATATATGTGTTCTTATCAATTTAAAAGTAAAGGCTGAAAAATGAACTTCGATAAAAAAACACCCCAATATCAACTATGAATTTAAGCTTGAAAATTCAAAATTTTGGGTAATAAGCATAAGTATGTAAATAAAACTAGACATGTGTACTCCTTCATTCAAAAATCTTAGATGTATTTTTTTTATCAAAATTAATGACAAATTAACTTACCACGTATGTACTAAAAACCAATGATTTTATGGATCCACATAACCAACGCATATATATAAAGTGTCATAAATACTCGAGTGGATTAGCATGCCTTATACTGGTTTTACTTTTGAACCAACAAATATGAGGCGTTACATGCTTTGTGTTCTGTACTAGTGAGGACCTACGGCTCAATCTGTAATTTTGGTGCAAAATAATGAACCATGAGATACTCCCTCCGTATTTTAATGTATGACACCGTTGACTATTCGATCAATGTTTGACCATTTGTTTTATTCAAATTTTTTGTGCAGATATGAAAATATTTATGTCATGCTTAAAGAACATTTGATAACGAATCAAGTCATCATAAAATAAATAATAATTACATAATTTTTTTTGAATAATACGAATGGTCAAACGTTAGACAAAAAGTCAACGGTGTCATACATTAAAATATGGATGTAGTACAATGGAGGCACCCTATCCGAAATAATCCATTATCCCTTTTATGCTAGGGAAATATCGGTTGTTCCAACTATTACTATGTTTTATGTCAGCAACTGACTCGATTCATCCCACGCTATAAATTTCTAACATTTCCAGAAGTGATTAAGAATAAAGTGCAAACCACTAAGAGAATTAAATGAGGGGGCGTTAATAGTTTGGTAATGTTGGATGAAATTTAAATGAAGGAGTGGTTGGTGGGAGATGGATGGAGTAGCTTAAATTAATGTTAGAATTTCTAATTTTTTTTGGAATTTATAGGTTTTTTATTTTAAAATTGGGATATGAGAGCCTAGTATATACATAAATATTACTAAAGACAGGTTAATATGGGGCATATATATATACACTTGAAGGGGGCATCATATATTATTCAACAATACCATATAATATACAGTCCCTCAGTCAATTTTGTTTTTTTAAAATATTTATTGGTCTGATATTCCAAGGTATTCCTACATGTGCCTTTATCTTCCTACCCTTCATAAAAATAGTCATACTTCATAACGAATTTTAAAACATGCTTTTGGGAAAGATAATGAGTACGGAGTATATAATTAATCAGGGTAGCAGCGTGTGTAATTCACGATGGTAGGAATGTAATTTGCTGAACCTATCTCCTAATTTAGTGACTGCTAGAACGAAAATTAAATTGATACAGAGAGAGTAATACAAAACATATGCATATTAACATCCAATTATGCTTCTTTCAGGTATGGTCCACTTTTCAAAACTAACATGATTATGGAAGACCTAATTGTTTCCCTCGATCCGGAGGTGACCAACTTTGTGTTCCAACAAGAAGAAAGGCTTTTCCAGATGTGGTATCCAAACTCGTTTATAAAGATCATCGGCACCGATAGTCTGATGAGGACACACGGGTTGTTACACAGACATATCAAGAACTTGGCCCTCCGGCTTTTCGGCCCTGAAAATCTCAGGCGAGAAATCATCCAAGATGTGCAAATAACGGTGGAGGCTAACCTATCCTCATGGCTTAATCAGACAAGCATCGAGCTCAAGGAAGCAGTCTCAAGCGTATATCCGATCTGTTAAACCTGATTTTATTCGGTCAAAATTTTAAAATTTAACTACCAATGCCTCTCAAAATACATAGATCAAAATCATAAAAAGCATATAGTATATTTTACTTATAAGTAATTTTATAAATTATAATTTTTTAACATATTATCCTTATATTCTAATAGATAATTAGCAGTCCCAATTACACCAAAGACTCAACAGGGTGATATATATATATAGAGAGAGAGATAACTACAAAGATAATTATTTAGCTAATATAGAACAATTCACCTCAATAATTACCCCAGTTGAAAAAAAAAATCAAAATCCTAGCTGTGAAGCTGGATAAGACTATGTGCAGATTCAATACCATGATTTGATTTATTTTGAGAAGGAGGGTATACACAATTAATTTTTTATATCACTACCATTTATTGCAGATGATATTCAGCGTTACAGCAAAGAAGTTAATCAGCTATGATTCCTCAACCTCCGACGGGAAGATGTGGAAACAGTACAATGCTTTCACTCAGGGACTTCTTGCATTTCCACTATGCATTCCTGGCACTGCATTCTACAAATGCATGCAGGTAAATGCATATAAGTTTGATGCACCTTGACATAGATGAACAGCATATTGATACAAAGTTCAACTAAATACTCACTGAAAAAGGAAACTTAGAATATATGTAACTATAAAATTAGTACTAATAGATCAACTTGCATTCATTTATATGTAATTGAATGAATTTAACCTACAATGCATAGTTATCCTCTCTAGCTCAAAGTTGACAAACGCAAATGAATTTAACCTACAATTAATGCCTAAAACATAGTATCCCAAAATATGGGTCACGTAATTCGTAATCTCAATGTGAAATTTGGTCTACTGACTGGCATTGAAATATGAAGTCATCCTTTGCCACTTAGAAGTAGCATGTTGGATTCCTTTTTCTTCAATGGAAATGGTAGTAATCCCAAGAGAGGTCACTGGCTTAACAAAAGAGAACTCATCACCTATGATTAGTGTAAGTAGTGTATGTATGTGTGTCGGCATCCTTCGGGGCGCTTCCTGCAATAGCCTGTAATTTATCGGGAAGAGATTCACCTTGGGAGATTGCAAAGGTCAGGCTCCCTGTTTTATAGCGATATATGGGAGGTCTCGGGGGCATATGTTCCAATAATGAAAGCGGGAGAGTGTATGATCCTGTCGCATCTCATTAGAAACAGGGGCATATTGATTGGTGTCGGCATGGACTGTGTCCCATACGACTTAGTCTTTTTTGGTAGTAAAGATTGACTAATTCGCATGGTCATCCCATATTAACTTGTAATCTAAACAAAACTTGCAAACTGATATGAAGAAATGAAGCTAGATAAATAACATGTCTGTGATTCAGGAGTCAGGAACATTACACTTTACTTCATCTGTTTTTTTAACTAACTAATGTCATGTAATGTAAATAAAAATGGAGTGAGAGTATCTAGCTAGGTTTGATCATCATAGACCAATTTATCCCTGCAGGGGCGAAAGAATGTCATCAAGATGTTGAAAGAAATACTCGATGAGAGGAAGAACACAGAAGAGCACCATGAAAGCGTTGACTTCTTCGATGTCCTGATAGAGGAAGTTAAGGCCGAGAATCCTGATCAAATGACCGAGAATGCCGCGTTGGACTTGCTCTTTTTGCTTCTATTTGCCAGCTTCGAAACCACATCATCCGGAATAACTGCAATGCTCATATTTTTGACAGATAATACCGCAGCCTTGCAAGAACTAATAGTAAGTACTAGTACAAGTCATATGAACTCCTTTAATAAATTCATACTAGAAATTCAATAAGTTCATATGTTCAATATTTTCATCATTGCTACCTTAGGATTGAGCTATCATAACAGGAGTATGTGACAACCGATATGTTAAGACATATTTAATTAATAAGAACATATGTATACATAAGAATTATAGCAGGAATGTGAATTTGATATATACAAATGCATATCTATACTCCTTATAAAAAGGAGTATTGGTGGTGGTGGTTCTGACACCACCAGAACTCCCAATTTTTTATGAGACAAAAAAAAAAAATAGAGCCCCACAGGTCAACTACTTCCACCAATTCTATATTTTTATGAGAATGGAAAAAAGACAGCCTGAGGTCAAAGGGTCCACGTGTCGATAACAAATATGTACAACAATTAAGATATGATAATAATGGGTTAATGGTAATTTTATTTAATTAAAATCCTATTGCAACGCAAGGGCTTTACCAAAAAAAAGTTACCGTGGTAATGCTATACATTTCCAAATAATCCAGGATATGTTTTCTTGAAAATTAATGATATTTGGTCTTTTTAGGAGGAGCATAATAACATTCGGAAGAGAAAGGATGATAAGAACTCCGAAATCACGTGGGAGGAATACAAGTCTATGAAATTTACATCTCATGTATATGCCTTCAAGTTCTTAACTTCATTTCTACATAAATAATTAGCAATCTACACATGTTTATGGTTAATGCCAAATCCTCGTACAATATATGCATACACTCATCACCTTAATTATTTGTAACCTTAATTATGTGTAGGTTATACATGAAGCTTTAAGGCTGGCAAGCATCGCTCCAGTGATGTTTAGAGAAGCCATAGAGGATGTTCATATAAAAGGTAAAAAGGAATTGTTTTTAACAAGAATTAGTACAAGTCGTAGGTAAAACTTCTATACCTCCTTTCTGTATTATAGGAAGTTTGACAAGTTCATTGAAAAACATAGAAACTGTTACAACAACAAATTAGTTTTATTTAATCAACCATTGACAATATTTTATAATATATTTGTTTTATGTTGGAATTTTTGTTACATTTTTATAAAGTTTGTTAAATTTGATGAAATTTGACTTATAACAAACCCAAAATATCTCATAATATGTACGGATGGAATAGTATCAAATTTGTCAAAAAAAAACATTTCAGTATGTCTTCTTCTGAAATATGTTGGCATAATTTATACAGGTTTTCTATCCCAAAAGGATCAAAAATTATGATTTGTCCTTACACTGTTCACTTAAACCCTGTGGTTTATAAGGACCCCAACACATTCAATCCTTGGAGATGGAAGGTATGTGAAATTCATAAGGAGTTAATTTCTATCTGATATAATACTTAACCATGCATTAATGTATATCTATATTCCTCCTAGTGAAAACCAATATTGAGCAATTAAGGAGCCAACTTTTTTGCATGTAAACACATGCAACATTGTAATTTCAAATGTGAGCAGGCCAAATATTTAAGTATATAGGCAGGATTCTCAAGTGTAGTGTAGTTCCATCAAACGGGATGTCCAACAATTAATATGACGAGCCACTGAATTGAGTTTTATTACATTGAGATAATGTTTGACATACTTAATTAGGTGGTTTGTTCACAACTTACATGTTTAAATATGGTTTTAAGTTTTGTTATTGTGCTATATATCTTGCGTATGTATTTATTACTGTAATCTAAATATAGCAAGCTAAGATACCCAAACAATTGCTATTGGCTGATAAATAAGAGAGTTTACTCTACTGATCTTGCTAAGTTCTACACATTATTGCTAGAAACAATGGAGCAAAAAGCCCACTGTTTTTGTTAGGCATCAGGTCGAAAGGATTAACATGGTCATGTGGATATTTTGTCTACAAATAGAATTCCAAACATAGCTTACTCACACTCGTAAATAAAGGCTTGCATGTGCTTAGATATCAAAAAATAGGATTAAGGAGTGCGGCCTATACAGCATTAATTCCCTCCACAAAGTTTTGATTTGTTGCATGCATGTTGCTATATATGTACAGAATATTCCTGAACCTGCTAGTGGTGCCTCCAAGGATTTCATGGCCTTTGGAGGGGGGCTGCGCTTGTGTGTTGGTGCTCATTTTGCCAAGCTGCAGATGGCGGTTTTCCTCCACTGCCTAGTCACTAAGTACAGGTAAATTTTTCACTCCTATTCGTTTCATTCTACATTAAGTATCAAATCCTAACTATAAATCTGAACATGTGAAAGATTTGATTCTTTTTTATAGAGGGTGTACCTTGTTCAGAAATCATTTTCATCTGTATTAAAACATGTGTATATAGCTTTTGCAAACATTTGTTATATATGCAAGTAATGAGTGTACTTAGGATTAAGAGAAACCACTTACCTATATATCCATGGATGCTTAAGTGCACTGCAAAAAAAAAAAAATGATCTTTCTGTCTACGATTGTCAGTTGGAAAGCAATCAAAGGAGGAAGAATGGCCCTTTCTCCTGGACTACGATTTCCTGAAGGTTTTCATATCCAACTTTTCCCAAAAGCCTGAAGTACTTGGTCCATTTACTTCTTGCCCCTACACAATAAATAATGTTCATAAGCATCTATGTTTCAGATGCAAATTGTTTATGCTCAATGCTTTGATGTAATTTCTTCACTTCGCTACATATGTCATGTGTGTGCCGCCCAAACTATAAATAAATACATAATTTATATATGTTTGAGTCCTCGTAAGTAGTAACAAGCAATTTGCTAAATATGTTGTCGCATACTCGCACAGTCTTCACCTATGTCCTCGTATAGTAAGTACTATGTGGAAATGCATAATGTATGTAAAATGAGTTCGATTCATTAGACGCATATACTCCCTCTGTTAAAAAACAAAGGTATTCTACTTTATTTAGCAAATGTTAAGGTTTGAGAACAAAATGCTATGGGCTACCTTTGCTAAATGACTACTACATGCACGCGTCTATATAAACCATAATCAATTCAGCTTTTTAATGATATTTCAATTTCAGGTTTCTACCTAAGTTGCAACATATACTCCCACCGTTTCACAATGTAAGACTTTCTAGCATTACCCACATTCATTTAAATGTTAATGAATCTAAATACATACATACGTCTATATTCATTAACATCTATATGTATGTGGGCAATGCTAGAATGTCTTACATTGTGAAACGGAGGGAGTAGTATTTATCTGAAGATTCATAATGTTATTGCATATCTATAGAGAAAAAAATTCTTTTCATCTACTACCTCCGTTTCTTTTTTTTTTAAGGAAAGCAGCAAGAGTATTGCCGAATATATTAGAAGAAGAGAAATAGGCGGTTTACAGGTTTACATAATTACATAATTGATGCGACGTAACAGCTTAGAAGCATCCCAAAACCATATATTATGGTTTGATAGGGTAAAAATATATGTCATGGTGGTTGAAATACAAAACTGCTTTATTGAATAACTTGGATGATCTGGTGTGCTGTCCGTTGCACGTCCGGTTCTTCTCCTCTGAAGATCTTTGCATTCCTTTGGAGCCAAATATGCCACCACGTCTTGACAAGAATACCCACCTTTCTCCTTGCTTCCGTCTTGTTTTTATTCTGCATGATACCTGCCATGCATTCTTTTAGGGAACAATAGGTCTGGTAAGAGACAAGATTCCATGTTTCTTTTACGAAATCGCATTGTCGAAACAAGTGGTCGGTATCTTCAAATTCTCCTCTACATAAGGGGCAAATCCAGTCACACTCCCAGTGCCGAATCAGCATGTTTTCAGCTGTTTGAACCTTGTGGTGTAGGATGAGCCAACCTAAGAATTTTTGTTTTGGAAGCGCCAACACCTTCCAGTTCAACAGGAAAATTAAACCTTGTCTTGCTGAGAACCAATGAATTGGAAGAGATAAGAACTTTTTGCCGAGTATGTGGCCACATTATTCCTTTTCCATGAAGATTGTGTCTTCTATTTAATTTAGCAAAGTAACACTGCTCAAGAGTCCTCCTAGATCAATGAGTTCCTGGATCTCTTCAAAATTTGAAACTACATCTGTTTCATGTTATTATAAGACTTTGTAGCATTACCCACGTTCATATAGATGTTAATGAGTCTAGGCACACATATATGTCTAGATTCATTAACATATATATGAATGTAGGCAATGCTAAAAAGTCTTATAATATGAAACGGAGGAAGTAGAATTTAAGGAATCTTAATAATTTCCCTTTTTTCTTATGTATATTGTTTAGGGCCTATTTTGTTTTAAAATGAAAATTGAATTGTTTAAGATCTCACATAACAAATAAATGGATAGTTGGGGTTGTGATGTTTATTGGAAAAGTTGAACTACTGAAAGAACATCTGAAAGCCAAATAATTAAATAAAGTACATGTCTTGGATTTGTGCGGACCACATCTATTCCTAACATTCTTGTGCACGACCTGCAAGCCTAGCATTTGGAAGGCCCGCAGGATTGGTTATTAGCTTAGTGGTAGAATGAATCGCTGATATTGCATCATTGTGCCTGGGCAATAAGTTCTCTCACCTATATGGATAGTTGAATGTACTCATTAGCATGGCATACTCGTACCTGTTTAAATCAGGGTTTGAAACATGCATTTTTCTTTTTTCCTATGGGTCCATGTGGGAGGAAGCAAATAAAAATGAGAAACATGTTATCCGCTCCCGCTTCGCGTTGCCGGTGCAATGCTAATAATTTCCCCTTTTTCTTATGCATATTGTTAATCGCCTCTTTTGTTTGAAATCGATAATTCATTTTTTTAGGATCTCACGTAACAAATACATGGATATTTGGGGTTACGATGTTTATTGGAAAAGTTCAACTGTTGAAACAACATCTGAAATTTGTACATATTTATGATTTATAAAATTTAAACTGCTGGGCAAAGCCCTGGCTGAAAGTCTGGCTGTACTTTCAGTCAAAAAAGAAAAAAAAATCTGAAATCTATTCCTAACATTCTTGTGCAAGCCCTGGAAGACTAGCATTTGGAAGGCCCCGCATAATGGGCTATTACCACTGATATTGCAACGTTGTGCCTGGGCAATAAGGTTTCTCACCGTCAATGCACTCATCAGCGTATGACCCAAAGATATGGATCATGTAAGACGCATTAGCATGGGCATACAAGAAAATTTCACAATGCAACTCCACCATCCCAAATTCACCCAAAAAAAAATTCATGCTCACAAATTGACAAAAAAAAAAAACAGTCAAGAATGTCGTCGTAGCCATCCCAGCGTTGGAGTTATCCTCCGTACTATCATTGGCTAGCATCTTGGGGAAGAAGCCGAAGCTGTGCACAAGCATCGGCGTCGACGAGGGAGGGCGGAGGCCAGCCGCGACGAGATCCACTTGAGGCCAGGCGGCAGCGAATCCACTCTCCCAAGGGCCAGCGGTGGCGGAACCGCCATTTGTCGCTGCTCTTGCCACCGATGCATGAGGGAGAGAGGAAGGAGGTTGCGTCGACACAATCATCATCCTCTCTGCCAGATCCACCATTCACAGGCCAAGCCACCACAGCCCTTGCTCTGTCGCCTGATCCGCCTCCTACGCCCCGCCTCTCCTCCTCCTCGTCGCTGAGATGCCATCGATTCTCCTCCTCATTATGACTGAGACGTTTTCGCCATCGCTCCTCCTCGGAGCCGCCACCTTTGCACCTCCTTGTTAGAGCCGTCGTTGCTCCTCCTCGTCAAAGTCGCCGCCACTGCAACCAAGTGGTGGGTTTAGCATGAGAGAGAGAGAGAGATGAGTGGCAGGGGGAGGGGAGAGAAATGAGTGGTAAAGGAGAGGATAAGGAGATGGGGCTTAGATTTTTTTATGCTGGGGCATGAAATTTTCATGTACGAAGTATTGATTTTTACAAGTGGGGCTATAACTATAGCAGCTCCTGCTATTTTTCCGATCGGTTTATAAGTGGGAATTTTATGGTCCACCTGGAGAAATGAAAGCTAATGTTGTAAACACTAGTACAGATTCGGCCATCCTTGACGAGTCATATGTGTCGAGCTTATACGACCTGTTTTGGATGACGCATCTCTAATGGTTCAAAAAGTATCCCATTTAATACATGACTATCAGGGATGATCCGTCACCGATATAAATCATCTTTGTCAGGTCATCGTTCTAACACGTCACGGATAACCTATAACGGGTCACAACCATACCCATTTAAAGTCATATTTGTCGGGTCGTAGTTCTAACACATCACGAATGACCTATAACGGGTCACAACCATGCCCCATCACAGATAACATGTCATCCGTGACAGGTGTAATAAGATGACCCATCAAAATGACAACACTCATCTGTGACAGATCTTAATTAACACCCTTCACGGATAATGTTACCCTGAAGGGTGACAGTTACGAACCTCCACGCATGAGGAAAAATTCAAATTTTTGAAATTTTCAAACAACCTCAGATTATGAAAGTTGTAGATGTCGATGAGATCTATAACTTCAAAACTGATAACATTTGAATTTGAGATAGTTTACATGCCCAAATATCTATACCTATACTAATTTGGCACTTTTTAGGAGCCCTCACATTAATAAGAAAGATCCGACTGTTGATTAGATTGATCCTATATATTATCATGACCGTAAATCATACTTAAAATTATCTCAAATAAAATATGTCGTTTTGCAATATTATGTGCTCTTTCAGTTATACATACAGTGTGAGCTGTTTTTTGGCCCATCTATGTAAAATCAATGTGTGTTTGACTCTTATTCTATGATAAACAATTGGCATCTGAGATTATTGGTTTTGATATTTGGAGATTATTGGCGAGTGGTTTTGGAGATGATTAGATTTTCAGGTGATATACAGGTACTGTTGTTTTGTCTGCTCCGGTCAGACCGATCAGGTGTTGCCGGTCAGACCGGCGCTATGCGAGCGGTCAGACCGGCTGACTCTGTGGCAGTTTTGGTTTCGGGTTGTTTCATTGGATATCCGTGGATAGTTCATGTTTATGGCTTCTAGATGGATACTATGCGTATATAATACTGTTGTTTGCTAAGAATGAGTCAAGTTGGATAGCTTGGTCTTGGAATATGGTTTTTTTTTGTTTGATTCATGTTTAGGTGTCTTGATGCCTCGGGAGAGTATTGCGGGTGATGGATCAGGAGTCAACTAAGAGATAAGGTGATGTCTGGACGGTCACATATCATGCAGGATACTTGGGCTAAAAATCAAAGCACGTGGTTGGTGAAGATTCCATATGGCATACGATGGAGATATTGTGTGCGTATGGGATGCGGAGTCAAATTTGGAAGCAGTCCAAATTTTGTACAATTGGAGTTTGTAAAGTTGGTTTCTTATACATGAAAGTTTCCTAGAGGGATTTGGACTTTTGGTATGAGTTTGGTTCGTGGCTTTAGGCTGCCTACCTCATGTATAAATAGAGAGGGAGGGTGAGGCCTCCCGGTATCGCTTTAGAGAGCATTGAGTTGTGAGAATAGTTAGGGTTTCGGGTTTAGTGGAGATTTTCGTGATGAGTACAATGTTGCTGCACTTTTTAAACACAGAGAGAAGTAATAAAGTTATCATCTACTCTGAGTGTTCTTCAATTTGTGTTTGGTCGGGTTCGGCAGTCTAACCGGCAAGACACCGGCGGGTACACGGCAGTCAGACCGGCGTCAGTGACAGGAAGCATAGGCGATTTCGGGATGGTTAGACTGGGTGATCTACTCCAGTCAGACCGACGACTTCCAGGCGATCAGACCAGCAGATCAACTGACGTCAGACCGCGTTTCATCGATTCAAGGGTAACTTTTAATTCCACTTAAAGTTTTGGTTTTTGGGTACCGTACTACAACCATTCACCCCTTCTGGCTGACTTAGTTCTTGCTGTTCGGTCCTACAATCTATTCTACACTAGGAGCCATAGTAGACTCCAGCTTATGATCCGTCACCACTAGAAAATCGTTTTTTAGTGACTGCCCCACAAGTTTTGTGACGGTCTACTAAAACCAATCACAGAAAAGTCACTTCGTGACAGGAAAGAGCACACCATCACGAAATTGATTGTTTTGTGACTGCTAATATTGAACAGTCACCAAAATTAATTGTTTGGTGATGGGGAAAATCAGGCGGTCACCTATGCCCTATGCTCTGGATTTGTTTTTTAACTGGGCCAAGTGAACGTGAGGTCGTGAGGCCCGTGAAGTGTGAACCAAATCCATCAACCGCTCTGCTCGTTCCCCTCTTGCCCTAGAGTGGTTAGACCGGGTGATCTACTCCAGTCAGACCGACGACTTCCAGGCGATCAGACCAGCAGATCAACTGCCGTCAGATCGCGTTTCATCGATTCAAGGGTAACTTTTAATTCCACTTAAAGTTTTGGTTTTTGGGTACCGTACTACAACCATTCACCCCTTCTGGCTGGCTTAGTTCTTTGCTGTTCGGTCCTACAATCTATTCTACACTAGGAGCCATAGTAGATTCCAGCTTATGATCCGTACGTACGGCACTCAAGAATCAAGGTGCGTCTCCATCTCCGTGTCCGCTTCTGTTTAATCTTGGCGCTGAACGGCCAACCATATCTTCAAGTAAAAAAGAACAGCCAACAACCTTCAAATCGATTTTGATTTTGTTGTTAATTGCATGCGGTTGGAAGATTCTGTGCCCGATCGTAGTAATGATAAATAATATATTTGAAGCGCAATAAGATTTAACCAAGGTACTTGATCAACCACAAGTATGATTAAAATTTAATTGAAATTTTGTTAATATAATATTCTATCAAAAACCCTTGGATTGAATTTTTTTTAAGTTTGAGAAATCACAAAATTCAATGATTCATAAGTTCTGAATTAATAAATATTAAGTTGTATCTATCCAGGACTAAGAATTTGTAGCATATTCAGTAAAAAAAAGAGGAAATTTGCAGCATATTATTAAATTGTAAAGTCCAAAATACGTAGTGATGACTTCTACTCTTCTTTTCATCTAAGCAGTTTTAAGTAGAAAAGTAACCAGCATAGTTTGGTTACAATTAAAAATAATATTTTAACATGACCCGTGTAATGCATGGGTTGGTGACTACTGCATTATAAGTGGTGAGAGCTATTTTGAAATACATAATTTTGAATTTTTCAAATGATCTCAGATGGAGACATGGCCTATATCAAAGTCAAAGGGTTTGATGAGATCTACAACTTTCTAATTGAAAATATTTTCATTTGAGATTGTTTTCATCTCCGAATAAAGTGTTACAAGTGATGTGATGTATTTAAAAATATTTTAAATTTCTGTGTTTTTCAAACGACCTTGGATGGAGATATACCCTACACTAAAGTTGTAGAGCTCGACGAGATCTGCAACATTGTAGTTCAAAGCGTTGTCATTTGAAGTCACCTAGCATTTCAATTTTGTGTTTTATATTTGGATATAAATAGTTAAAAAATAACATCTGATTACCAATCAACATGTGGTCTGTAGGTGGGATGGTAAGATTGGTTTGCATGTGTTGAGAGGTCTTAGGTTTGAATCTCATGTATGACATGTATGCATTTACCACTTGAAAAATAAAGAATTTCTAAGTAGTGATATGTGCGTGACCATTGTTAGAATATCCATGTAATATTTTTTTTAAAAAATAGGGTCTTTTAGGTTTGAATCTCATGGATGACTCTCATTGGTGACGGATCAAAACTACCACCCGTCACGGATGAGCGTGACGGTTTTTTATTTAGGACCGATAAAGATGATTGTCACCTGTGACGGTGGCCGATCTGACACATGACATTTCACACCACTTACCTTTGTTTCGTGACGGTACCCCTCGCCGACATAGGTGAGCCTTCCTGCCCGTTATAGATAAGCTATCCCGTGCTATTGAAAAAAAAACGTTTTTCTAGTAGTGTGTTGTCCTCCCGGTACAACTAAACATAATTAAAATCTGCTTCTAAAAACTAAAAAAAATAAATTGAAAATGTTCTGGTATATGAAACACTATGAGTCATATAGTAGCACACAAAAAATAAACTCAAAATTTGATCTACACATATTGAGGAGAAAAAAAAAAGACAAATCTCTTGTGAATAGTAATGTGAACTATTTGAAAATCTTCTTTCTTCTGGTTTACATAAAATTTGAGATGATTTTTAGTGTGGTACATATATGTAATAGTGTTTCGCATCTGAGAATGTTTTTTCACCATTATTTGAGGCGTTTTGGGGTGCGCACTTTTTAAATTTGGTAGATATACCACGGCACTGTTTGGGTTCTCTCGATCAACCTCACCCTCCCGTTGAGCACACGTACGATTTGCAGACAGTGTTTCGAAATGGCCCTCTACATTGTTTGCCTTCACACGCAAATAACTTCCATCGCAGCTTTCGTGCTTTCACTACGGGTGTGTTTAGTTCATTCCAAAATTAGAAGTTTGGTTGAAATTGGAATGATGTGATGGAAAAGTTGGAAGTTTGTGTGTGTAAGTTTTGATGTGATGAAAAAGTTGGAAGTTTGAAGAAATATTTTGCAACTAAATATTTTGAAGAAATAACTTCATTTCACAAGTTAGGGCATGTTTAGGTCATGCATGAAAATTTTAGCGTGTCACATCGGATATACAGATACATATTTGAAATATTAAACATAGACTAATAACAAAACAAATTACAAATTCCGCCTAGAAACTGCGAGGCGAATTTATTAAGCCCAGATAATCTGTCATTAGCAAATACTGTAGCATCACGTTGTCAAATCATGGCACAATGGCTTAAAAGATTCGTCTCGCAATTTACACGCAATCTGTGTAATTAGTTTTTTTCCATATTTAATACTTCGTACATGTGTTCAAACATTTGATGTGACATGTTAAAAAATTATCGTTCGAAAACTAAACATGGCCTTAAAATAACCATACAACTAGTAGCATTAATTATTAGTTTTAAAAGATAGGCCAGCATTCAGCTCATAGACCGGACTTTTTTTAAAAAAAATCCTTTGAAATTGAATGCTTTTTTCCTTCAAAAGAGCAATGTCACATTCCATTATTTGGATATGTGCCTTTTTCTAAGAAGCCAATTGCTTTTAGAAAGGTATGTTCTGTACGTAAAGACTTCCAAAATACCGCGTGATAGTTTTGTCACCTCCAGTGATTATGAATATATATATAATGGTCTTGCACATGTTCCTGGAATTGCAATGGAAATAAAGTAGTTTAGGCCCTGGTTTAGTTCGCAAGAATTTTTCCAAAAACATCGTATCAAATCTTTGACATATACATAGAGCATTAAATATAGATTAGAAAACTAATTACACAGCTAGGAGGGAACTCACAAGATAAATCTTTTGAGCCTAATTAGGCTGTGTTCGGGAGCACTCCCTAGCACGCAAAACGGAGCAACGTTTAACGCGTGATTAATTAAGTATTAGCTATTTTTTTTTAAAATGGATCAATATAATTTTTTTAAGCAACTTTTGTATAGAAACTTTTTACAGAAAGCACACTGTTTAGTAGATTGAAAAGCGTACGCGCGGAAAACGAGGAAAAGGGGTTGGGAACTTCCTATACCGAACGCAGCCTTAGTCCATAATTAGCTATAAGTGCTACAGTAACTCACATGTGCTAATGGCGGATTAAATAGGCTCAAAAGATTCGTCTCGTGGTTTTCAGGCGAGTTACAAAAATAGTTTTTTCATCCGTGTCAAAAAAAAAAACCTTCCGAAATCCGATCAAACATCCGATAAAAAAAAAACCTTCTGATATCCGATCAAACATCCGATATGACACCTAAAATTTTTCTTTTCGCGAAACAAACTTACCCTTAGATCGTGTGTCTGTGAGCGTGTCTTGTTTATGCCGCATGTTGCTTTCAGAAATGTATTAGTCAAAGTCAAGAGCCAAGACTCTTGCATCGTGTCCTTCATCCCTCTACACGGTGTCACCTGCTTGATGGCAACTCTCCGTGTCATTGTTTTTATATTGACATGCTTGCAAAGTCTTCTCTTTCGACACCGCGTGGCAAGATATATAGCAATGCGTGGATTGAATAAATAACAGTAAATCCATTAATTAGTCCTATATGCCATATACATAAGAAATGTTTTACTCACTTCATTTTATTTTATAAGTTTCTACTAGTCACACTTTTAAATTGATCAAATTTATAGATAAATTTATTAGCAACGTCTATAACACTAAATTAGTCTAATCATATTAGCATTGAATATATTTAAATAATATATATGTTTGCTTTATGTTGAAAATATTACGGATGTACTAATTTGCCAACATCATATAAGTACAATTCAACGTTTGGTATTTTGAATAATCCAACACACGTAGCAAGAGCTTGTGGCGCCACATACTGTATAAACACCTTCCCCACTTCAATATTGAAAATTTTATAGAAAATTCGTCACGGCTCACTGAAATTGACTAGCTTTCATTCTGTTATAAATAGAGGGCCAACTGTAAGAGCAGAGGCAAAGGCTAAAAGGCATAGCTCTAGACACACTTATATTTAGACTTTCTAAGAGGGTAGCAGCTTGGCAAAGAGTTTAGATGGGCCACCTCAACACCATGTTACCTTTGCTTTCATTTGTGTTATTGGGGATAGCTCAAGTCAAGAGAAGTTTTGCGCTCAGTCCAGTCCTCTCCTATGGCCATCTCATCAACCCATATCCAGAGGTTATGACCAGACGGTTGGAGAAAAGGTTCCTACTGGATCATGGTACCAATCCAAGTCCTTCTAATGCATCCCTACCCTCCACTTCTACACTCGCTCGCTGTCCAAAGAGATGCGGCAAATTCAGCTTCGATTATCCCTTTGGCATAGGACAAGGTTGTTTCCACCATGTCGATTTCAGTCTCACATGCGACATGGCCACTCAGCCTCCTAAACTCTTCCTGAACAATGGATCGACAGAGGTTCTTGGTGATATTGGGGTAGATGGTCTGAATATCTATTTTATCCACTTCAACTTAATTCCGATCACCTCCACCCATGTCATCCCTATAAATTCCGGTGGTGATGTCTACAACTTTTCATGGAAAACTCCAGGGGATTCTTTTAACATTGCACGACAGGGCATGACATTTGTTGTCACCAGCTGTGACTTGGATGTATACATGGTAGATCAAGAAAAAAGCACACCTATTTTGCTTGGCACTATCGCTTGTCCCAGCAAAGAGATTGCTGAGATGGTATACAGACAGGATTCTGAAGGCCCTGGTTGGTACACTATAGATTCACTACCAGCTCGGACAGTTCAGTTACAGTTTGTTCGTCACAAGACCGGTAATACCCAAAAGTACTTTAATCTAACCATGTTGTGGGATAGAATCAACATTACTGTGAAGGCCAACCTTGCTTGGAATATTGTGGACCAAACAAGATGCTTGAATAACATGGAGGATGACAGGAAGAACCATGCTTGTATCAGCAATCACAGTTCATGTGTCTCCTCGCAGTATATTGATGTTGGCTATGTGGCTTATGCATGCCGGTGCAATGATGGCTACGTTGGAAATCCCTATATTATGGATGGCTGCAAACTCGATGACGGTAATTTCTTCATCATAGCTTTTTTTTTATTGTTGTATCATATAGTACCTGCAAAAGTCCAAAATCAGTGCCTTTATACTCAAAACTAAGTAATGCAAAATAGTTTTAGTATATCATTTTTATACGGGGGAATTTACTATTTGCCACTCTCTCAAAATGCCAGTGCTCAAATGCCACTCTCCCAAATTTTCATTCCCAAATGCACCCGGGCCCACATGTCAGCCTCACTCATCATCGGGTCCCGCATCACTTTTGTTTGAATGGAGAGTGAGGCTGACATGTGGGCCCGGGTGGCATTTGGGAATGAAAATTTGGAGAGTGGCATTTGAGCACTGGCATTTTGAGAGAGGGGCAAATAGTAAATTCTCCCATTTTTATACAACCCTACGGATATAACACTTCTTCTACGTGCTAACTCACTTGACTTCTTGATAACTCAATGCTATAAACCTATATATTTAGCACTAAATAAAAATTATCAAGAAAAAAAATACAAATTTAGATTTAGCACAAAATTGTTTCATGCACAAAGCAACAGGTTTATTCTATAATATCACAAAGCTAAGAGGGTCAACTACTAAGAGAGGTATCTGCCCCATGATTAATTAAGGCTCTATTTGGTAGTACAACTTAAACTCCAAGAGAGAATTAGATATCATTAGCTTCAAGAAATCTAGCTTGGAGCTTGAGTTATGGCTGGATTAGAGTTTTTAGGTTGAGATGACTTGTTCACATTTGAGACTAGTTTTAAGATCAAACTGCTTTACTTTAGGTTACAAACAAGATTTTCTCCAACAACGTCTTGTTGTTGGAGGCATAGCAAATAAAACATGCCACTATGGTTGAAGTTGGAGAAAAAAACTATGAATATTTTGATATATAAATATATATATATGGGATTCGAACCCAAAACCTCTCTCCACGTATACATTTCTTACTTTGTTTCATACAGGGCACTTGTGTAAAAAGCATCTGATATTCTTTGACTCTTTAATTTGGTCCAAAATTTTTAATGCATATTTGACACTATGGATGATTTCAAATGAAAAAGTTATCGACCTGTAAATTAGGTCATAGATTTCGTCAAGCTCTACAGCGTACTTTATTATATTATATGTGCACGTCTAGTAGATATTCTCCAAATTGACTTGAGCATATCTAATGCATACTCAGGTATATAAACAATCTCAAATATTAAAGTTGACAAGTACGTACAAAGTTTGTTGATACAATATTGATAATAAAATGTGTTTTGATCCAGCTTCATGTCTAGTTAATAATCTTTTAAAACAAGAACCATTATTTAAGTATGCCTGTTCCTGACTTCCTATCCCTGCCGGTTCATAGGATTACATTGTTGGTTCTAAAAGAACCGGTAGTGATGGGACGGTTTGGAAGGCCATTTCTACAATAGCGTGTCAGGATAATATGACATAAATTAGTAATCCTTCATCCCAAAATATAAGCAATTTTAGAATAGTGATAAATCAAATATTTTTAACTTTGACTATTAATGAAAAAAAATCAAACATGTAAAAATGATATTACTAGGGATTTATCATTAAATAAACTATCATAATATGTAACTTGTTTATTTAAAACATCATTTTTTTAAAAAAAATATTGTTGGTCAAAGTACATCTCAAAGACGGTGTCGAAGTCTAAAATTACTTATTTTTTTTAAATCGAGCGAGGATTTGTTTGCTTTCTATTTGCAACTATGAAGGCGCATGTTTAGTTCCCACGCAAAAACTTTTCACCATGTCAAATCTAATGTTTAGACACATGTATGGAGTATTAAATATAGACAAAAAAAAACTAATTACATAAATTGTGTGTAAATTGCGAGACGAATCTTTTAAACCTAATTGCTCCTTGATTTGACAATGTGGTACTACAGTAAACATTTGCTAATGATGGATTAATTAGGCTTAATAAATTCGTCTCGCAGTTTACACGTGGAATCTGTAATTTGTTTTGTTATTAGTTTACATTTAATACTTAAATGTGTGTTCGTATATCCAGTATAAACACGCCAAAACTTTTCACCCCTGAAACTAAACAATGCCGAAATTATTTGCTTGTATCGACTGTTATATGGTCTCGTTAATTTAAATTTTGTTCATGTAACTCGCAGGTTATAACCCAAGACCACAAAAACATAATTGCTCTCGACAATGTGGAACAATCGTTGTCCCATTTCCTTTTGGCCTTGAAGAGGGTTGTGCCGCCAGGGAAGTGTTTCAGCTCTCGTGCGTAGGCAAGCCAAATTCTGTGCTGCAGTACAATGACTTCATCGGTGTTCAGTATATAAATGTCAGTGAGGGGATTGTTGGCATTAAAACAAACTCATTTCGTGGAGATCTTATTCAATATGTTTTCGCAATTCAGATTTTCATCTCAAGGAGTAGTATCTAAATATATTGGTAAAGGGCCTAACCTGTATGTGGGTCCAACGGAATCAGCCTCGGTGCAGTGGGCAGTTGCCAATCTGACCTGCCAACAGGCGCAGCAAAACACTTCGACATATGCTTGTGTAAGTACCAATAGCTCCTGCACCAGGGTCATCAGCACCAGCAAGGATATGTTGGCTACAGGTGTACTTGCTTGCCTGGTTATGATGGAAATCCATATATCCCAGATGGGTGTAAAGGTAATTATCTCTTTGACCAACTTAGAATTCAACCAGATGGGATACATATATATATATACTATATCCTCTTATAGTCTTCTGGGGAATTCTGTCTTGTCAAAGATGAAGTCTCTTATTTTAATGTTTCCAATATTTTTATTGAATAAACATTTACAGAGTAGTTATATGATCAGTTATTGTTACACTCTATACATTGACATGCTGAGATATGGTTGCAATATTGACGAATGCCTACAAACACCACGGATTTGCAAGGAACTTTGCCACAATACTGAAGGAACTACAGCTGCACCATGTGCCCTGATCATACAGAGTATGACGTTATAAGAATGCAGTGCACTCCAAGAAGAAACCAAAGTCTCTTGTTAGGTGAGTCTCATAATAATCAATTCCCACACGATAAAAGGGTGTATTAAGATATTACATATGTGATTTTATCATTGTAGGTATTATAATTGGCCTTACCATTGGATTTGGTGTGTTGATTCTTGGCACGATTGTAATAGCTATCATTAGAAGATGGAAAAGAGATGTCCATAAAAAAATGCGGAGAAAATATTTCCAAAAGAACCAAGGCCTCCTCCTAGAACAATTGATATCATCAGATGAAAATGCTAGTGAGAAGACAAAGATTTTCTCCATAGAAGAGCTAAAAAAGGCAACAAATAACTTTGATTTCACACGTATCCTAGGGCGTGGAGGACATGGCACTATCTACAAAGGTATCTTATCAAAACAACATTGGTAGCCATAAAAAAAGCCAAAGTCATAAAGGAAGGTGAGATCAACGATTTCATCAACGAGGTTGCCATACTTTCTCAAATAAATCACAGAAATATGTTAAACTCTTTGGATGTTGTCTTGAAACTGAGGTCCCCTTATTAGTCTATGACTTTATCCCAAACGGTTCATTATTTGAACTTCTTCATCATGATTCAAGTAGCACATTCCATTGTCATGGGGCGACCGCTTAAGGATTGCAGCAGAGGCCGCAGGAGCTCTATGCTATCTACATTCTGCAGCATCTATATCGATCTTCCACCGTGATGTGAAGTCCTCTAATATACTGTTGGATGCAAATATACCGCTAAAGTTTCGGATTTCGGCGCTTCAAGATCTGTTCCAGTGACCAAAGCCATGTTGTTACAAATGTACAGGGCACGTTCGGTTACTTGGATCCAGAATATTACCAAACCGGGCAGCTAAATGAGAAGAGTGATGTCTACAGCTTTGGTGTGGTACTCTTGGAGCTTCTTCTAAGAATGCAACCTATTTTTACAACAATGTCAGGGATGAACAAAATTTGTGTACTTACTTCCTTTCGGAGATTAAGACCAGACCAATTATAGATTGGTAGATCCTCCGGTTCTTGAAGAAGCAAATGAAGAAGATATTAGACAAGTTGCCTCCCTTGCTGAGATGTGCATAAAGCTAAAAGGTGAAGAAGACCTACCAATGAGGCAAGTAGAGATAACACTGCAGCTTTTACGAACAGAAAGGATGACCCCATCACATGTTAGTCCAGACAGAAACCAAGAGATAGAATCACTGCTGACCAAGGAGCCATTGACCAAGTGATGCATGCTTTAGAAAATGTTGACAGAGCTAATGTAGCATCTCAACGCTCTCAAACCTCATGCTATAGCTTGGAGAAAGAATTCTTGTCATCTGCTAGCCTACCACGGTAGAAGTGTTTATCCTTTGTCCCTTGTGTTTGGCGTTCTTTGTACTTAAAACATTTCCTATGTTCATAGCACAAATTTACATACATGTGTACCGTTTATATTGTAATGTTTGTATATGGTAGTTGTACTCGGTTCAGATAAACCAATCTTAATGTATGGACTCAAGAATGTTTATTGCATAATATTAATTTAGAGGATTAAGTTAGTTATATTTTTAGACGGTGAAGTGGCGGTGCTTCAGCTCTGTGGAAAACCTGCTGGTGCTAGTCTTGTTATATTATTTTTTACAAAACCAATCTACTGATATTGCTCCAGCTGCTTCCAGATCACATGGCCCAGCCGGTTCTAGTGAGAAGGAGATGAAATACTGTAAAACACCAAAATTTAAAATGCCAATATAACTATTTCCTCCAAGCTTCTTCTTCCCTTCAAGCACCTGTTTGGACGAGATTCTAGCAGCTGCAACTTCTCCAAGAATCAATAATCTTCCAAATAGTCTAGCTTTTGTCCAGATTCTAAGAAGTTGTAGTCGTAAATCTAAAATATCAACTAGAAGCCGGAAATTTGAAAACCTAGCTTCTCCAGATTCTCAGAAGATAGCTACAACCAGCTGCTTCTTGGAATCATAAGGTCCTTCAAATAGGCTCTCAATCTCTCAAATTTTTACCTGATTCCTAATGCATCTTAGTGAAAGCCTCCTTCTGCTATAGTGCTATAAGCCTAGCACTTGCTCTGCATAGGACTCGTTTTGGTGTCAGGGCATAACATTTTACAGTCTATAAGAGAACAGTGCAGCTTCAGTAGAAATGTCACCACCTCAAAAGCCAAAAAGCATAGGAAAGATGATAAATCTACCATTTTGGGTTTTGGTAGCACAATTATTGTAGCTACCATTGAATACTTTGTGACACTGAAGAATTTCTTTGTGGCTAACTGGTTTACTTTACTTACAAAAGTGAACCAGCTTTTGTGTCTCATACAATGAAACCAAACAGATGTTAGGAAACAAAAGCAACTCACGCGAATACAGGCTACACTTCCTGAAAGAGGCAACGGGGAAGAAACACGAACACAGGCACACACATGAGCTTTGTGGCACGGAAACAACTTGTGCCCTTTTCTCTTTTTCTTCTCATAAACACAAGCTAGTTATATATATAATATATATATATATATAAGAACACATGTAGTCGCGAGCTGATTAGCACGTGTTCCACTAACTACTTCTCATGAGCCAGTATACCAGGTAACTAACCACTAACTAAAGCTCTAAGCTGATGCATATTCACACA
>CM020188.1:5275094-5303492 GCA_009805545.1 Oryza longistaminata | reverse complement strand
AGTTGTTTCTTTTATGTGGGATATGTGTCTGCAAATTTTTTCTTTCAAATTTTATACTACATAGCAGATTTTTATGGGGTAGAGGTATTACCCACTTGCATCCCTACTAGTGGGCTATTTTAAGTGGAATGATCGTAGCAGTTGGCTGATGGATTCCATATGTAAGGCCCGGTTTATATGGCAAAAATTTTCTGTTTTTGGTGTCACATCGGATATACGGACACACATTTGAAGTATTAAACGTTTTCTAATAACAAAACAAATTATATATTCCGCCACGAAACTGCGAGAAGAATTTATTAAGCCTAATTAATCCGTCATTAACAAATATTTACTGTAGCACCACATTGTCAAACATGGCGCAATTAGGCTTAAAAAATCCATCTCACAGTTTACATGCAAACTGTGTAATTATTTTTTTATATTTAATACTCCATGCATGCGTTCAAACATTTGATGTGATGGGTGAAAAGTTTTTTGTTTTAGGAAGTAAACAGGCCCAAAGAATTGCTAAATTTGTTAAAAGTGTAGTCAAATGATACTCTAGTGCCACAGTTGTTACATAAATTTGTTAAATGTGGATTCCATATTTATAAGAATAGCTAAATTGGGTTTCATAAAACTTACTATTTTTCCACTATCTCCCGGATCGAAGTCTTACCGTTTGATGCATTTTTCTTCAATTTAGCTTAGCCGGTGTTTTACTTTCATAAAAATATATTTTGTGGGCAGTGATACTAGTGTCCGCACTACAGGAGAACTCATCTTTTATCCAATGCCGCAAACTACAATTACACCGGATGTAGTAAGAACTGTTACTAAAACCACTTTATTACCAGTTCTAAAAGCCCAAGTCCCCAAAAATATCTTTAGTTTGCTAAAGGTACATTTTTAGTACCGGCTGGTATTACGAACCAGGACTAAAGATTTTTTTTCTTAAACATGCCTCTAGGGTTAGTTTAAAAGGAATGTATCTCTATCCAAGTCAAATTTGTATAGTAGGTGGAATGGTAATACGTATGAGGGTTGAGGTTAGAGATTTCGAGTTCAAATCCCATATCTTCACATATTTTTTGATTTTACCGGAACTAAAAATTAAGAACTTTAGTCACGATTTCTTTGTCTCAGTTGCTACAATCGAAATTAATAGGGGCTGAGAAGTGGTACCAAATATCATATCTCTCCTAGTGCCAGATACAACATATGGGATTCGAACCCAAAACCTCTCTCCACGTATACATTTCTTACTTTGTTTCATACAGGGCACTTGTGTAAAAAGCATCTGATATTCTTTTGACTCTTTAATTTGGTCCAAAATTTTTAATGCATATTTGACACTATGGATGATTTCAAATGAAAAAGTTATCGACTGTAAATTAGGTCATAGATTTCGTCAAGCTCTACAGCGTACTTTATTATATTATATGTGCACGTCTAGTAGATATTCTCCAAATTGACTTAAGCATATCTAATGCATACTCAGGTATATAAACAATCTCAAATATTAAAGTTGACAAGTACGTACAAAGTTTGTTGATACAATATTGATAATAAAATGTGTTTTGATCCAGCTTCATGTCTAGTTAATAATCTTTTAAAACAATAACCATTATTTAAGTATGCCTGTTCCTGACTTCCAATCCCTGCCGGTTCATAGGATTACATTGTTGGTTCTAAAAGAACCGGTAGTGATGGGACGGTTTGGAAGGCCATTTCTACAATAGCGTGTCAGGTATAATATGACATAAATTAGTAATCCCTTCATCCCAAAATATAAGCAAGTTTAGAATAGTGATAAATCAAATATTTTTAACTTTGACTATTAATAGAAAAAAATCAAACATGTAAAAATGATATTACTAGTGGATTTATCATTAAATAAACTATCATAATATGTAACTTGTTTATTTTAAACATCATTTTTTTTAAAAAAATATTGTTGGTCAAAGTATCATCTCAAAGACTGTGTCGAAGTCTAAAATTACTTATTTTTTTTTTAAATCGAGCGAGGATTTGTTTGCTTTCTATTTGCAACTATGAAGGCCATGTTTAGTTCCCACGCAAAAACTTTTCACCCTGTCAAATCTAATGTTTAGACACATGTATGGAGTATTAAATATAGACAAAAAAAACTAATTACATAGATTGTGTGTAAATTGCGAGACGAATCTTTTAAACCTAATTGCTCTATGATTTGACAATGTGGTACTACAGTAAACATTTGCTAATGATGGATTAATTAGGCTTAATAAATTCGTCTCGCAGTTTACACGTGGAATCTGTAATTTGTTTTGTTATTAGTTTACATTTAATACTTAAATGTGTGTTCGTATATCCAGTATAACACACCAAAACTTTTCACCCCTGAAACTAAACAATGCCGAAATTATTTGCTTGTATCGACTGTTATATGGTCTCGGATAATTTAAATTTTGTTCATGTAACTCGCAGGTTATAACCCAAGACCACAAAAACATAATTGCTCTCGACAATGTGGAACAATCGTTGTCCCATTTCCTTTTGGCCTTGAAGAGGGTTGTGCCGCCAGGGAAGTGTTTCAGCTCTCGTGCGTAGGCAAGCCAAATTCTGTGCTGCAGTACAATGACTTCATCGGTGTTCAGTATATAAATGTCAGTGAGGGGCTTGTTGGCATTAAATACAACTCATCTTTCGTGGAGATCTTATTCAATATGTTTTCGCAATTCAGATTTTCATCTCAAGGAGTAGTATCTAACATATTTGGTAAAGGGCCTAACCTGTATGTGGATCCAACGGAATCAGCCTCGGTGCAGTGGGCAGTTGCCAATCTGACCTGCCAACAGGCGCAGCAAAACACTTCGACATATGCTTGTGTAAGTACCAATAGCTCCTGCTCCAGGGTCATCAGCACCATGCAAGGTTATGTTGGCTACAGGTGTACTTGCTTGCCTGGTTATGATGGAAATCCATATATCCCAGATGGGTGTAAAGGTAATTATCTCTTTGACCAACTTAGAATTCAACCAGATGGGATACATATATATATATACTATATCCTCTTATAGTCTTCTGCGGAATTCTGTCTTGTACAAAGATGAAGTCTCTAATGTTAATGTTTCCAATATTTTTATTGAATAAACATTACAGAGTAGTTATATGATCAGTTATTGTTACACTCTATACATTGACATGCTGAGATATGGTTGCAGATATTGACGAATGCCTACAAACACCACGGATTTGCAAGGAACTTTGCCACAATACTGAAGGAAACTACAGCTGCACCATGTGCCCTGATCATACAGAGTATGACGTTATAAGAATGCAGTGCACTCCAAGAAGAAACCAAAGTCTCTTGTTAGGTGAGTCTCATAATAATCAATTCCACACCGATAAAAGGGTGTATTAAGATATTACATATGTGATTTTATCATTGTAGGTATTATAATTGGCCTTACCATTGGATTTGGTGTGTTGATTCTTGGCACGATTGTAATAGCTATCATTAGAAGATGGAAAAGAGATGTCCATAAAAAAATGCGGAGAAAATATTTCCAAAAGAACCAAGGCCTCCTCCTAGAACAATTGATATCATCAGATGAAAATGCTAGTGAGAAGACAAAGATTTTCTCCATAGAAGAGCTAAAAAAGGCAACAAATAACTTTGATTCCACACGTATCCTAGGGCGTGGAGGACATGGCACTATCTACAAAGGTATCTTATCAAACCAACATGTGGTAGCCATAAAAAAAGCCAAAGTCATAAAGGAAGGCGAGATCAACGATTTCATCAACGAGGTTGCCATACTTTCTCAAATAAATCACAGAAATATTGTTAAACTCTTTGGATGTTGTCTTGAAACTGAGGTCCCCTTATTAGTCTATGACTTTATCCCAAACGGTTCATTATTTGAACTTCTTCATCATGATTCAAGTAGCACATTCCCATTGTCATGGGGCGACCGCTTAAGGATTGCAGCAGAGGCCGCAGGAGCTCTATGCTATCTACATTCTGCAGCATCTATATCGATCTTCCACCGTGATGTGAAGTCCTCTAATATACTGTTGGATGCAAATTATACCGCTAAAGTTTCGGATTTCGGCGCTTCAAGATCTGTTCCAGTTGACCAAAGCCATGTTGTTACAAATGTACAGGGCACGTTCGGTTACTTGGATCCAGAATATTACCAAACCGGGCAGCTAAATGAGAAGAGTGATGTCTACAGCTTTGGTGTGGTACTCTTGGAGCTTCTTCTAAGAATGCAACCTATTTTTACAACAATGTCAGGGATGAAACAAAATTTGTGTACTTACTTCCTTTCGGAGATTAAGACCAGACCAATTATAGATTTGGTAGATCCTCCGGTTCTTGAAGAAGCAAATGAAGAAGATATTAGACAAGTTGCCTCCCTTGCTGAGATGTGCATAAAGCTAAAAGGTGAAGAAAGACCTACAATGAGGCAAGTAGAGATAACACTGCAGCTTTTACGAACAGAAAGGATGACCCCAACACATGTAAGTCCAGACAGAAACCAAGAGATAGAATCACTGCTGACTCAAGGAGCCATTGACCAAGTGATGCATGCTTTAGTAAATGTTGACAGAGCTAATGTAGCATCTCAACGCTCTCAAACCTCATGCTATAGCTTGGAGAAAGAATTCTTGTCATCTGCTAGCCTACCACGGTAGAAGTGTTTATCCTTTGTCCCTTGTGTTTGGCGTTCTTTGTACTTAAAACATTTCCTGTGTTCATAGCACAAATTTACATACATGTGTACCGTTTATATTGTAATGTTTGTATATGGTAGTTGTACTCGGTTCAGTATAAACCACATCTTAATGTATGGACTCAAGAATGTTTATTGCATAATATTAATTTAGAGGATTAAGTTAGTTATATTTTTAGACGGTGAAGTGGCGGTGCTTCAGCTCTGTGGAAAACCTGGTGGTGCTAGTCTTGTTATATTATTTTTTACAAAACCAATCTACTGATATTGCTCCAGCTGCTTCCAGATCACATGGCCCAGCCGGTTCTAGTGAGAAGGAGATGAAAATACTGTAAAACACCAAATATTTAAAATGCCAATATAACTATTTCCTCCAAGCTTCTTCTTCCCCTTCAAGCACCTGTTTGGACGAGATTCTAGCAGCTGCAACTTCTTCTAGAATCAGAATCTTCCCAAAATAGTCTAGCTTTTGTCCAGATTCTAAGAAGTTGTAGTCGTAAAATCTAAAAAATGAACTAGAAGCCGGAAATTTGAAAACCTAGCTTCTCCAGATTCTCAGAGGATAGCTACAACCAGCTGCTTCTTGGAATCATAAGGTCCTTCAAATAGGCTCTCAATCTCTCAAATTTTTACCTGATTCCTAATGCATCTTAGTGAAAGCCTCCTTCTGCTATAGTGCTATAAGCCTAGCACTTGCTCTGCATAGGACTCGTTTTGGGTGTCAGGGCATAACATTTTACAGTCTATAAGAGAACAGTGCAGCTTCAGTAGAAATGTCACCACCTCAAAAGCCAAAAAGCATAGGAAAGATGATAAATCTACCATTTTGGGTTTTGGTAGCACAATTATTGTAGCTACCATTGAATACTTTGTGACACTGAAGAATTTCTTTGTGGCTAACTGGTTTACTTTACTTACAAAAGTGAACCAGCTTTTGTGTCTCATACAATGAAACCAAACAGATGTTAGGAAACAAAGCAACTCACACGAATACAGGCTACACTAGGCAACGGGGAAGAAACACAAACACAGGCAAACACACATGAGAGCTTTGTGGCACCGAAACAACTTGTGCCCTTTTCTCTTTTTCTTCTCATAAACACAAGCTAGTTATAGATATATATACTCCGTATATAGAAACACATGTAGTCACGAGCTGGTTAGCACGTGTTCCACTAACTACATTCTCAGCCAGTATACCCGGTAACTAACCACTAACTAAACCTCTAAGCTAATGCATATTCACACAACTCAGTCTCCGATCAGTGCATGCATGCAAACTGACCATTTCCTACTCCTAAACTTGTGCTCTTACCTCCTGGCTGTTTATTGGCGCACTACTCACTAAGCCACGCAGCACCAACGTACACAGCTAGCTCTCCACGCCATGCAACACACACGTATGCATCTAGATAAACATGCTGATATTAAAAAAACAACAGATTCGTGTGCAGCATTACAGAGGTAATCAAGATTAATTTATAATAACAGATTCGTGTCCAGACTACTGGAGAAACCATCTTTCGTCGGTCGTCCAAAAACCACAATAGTCCCGGTTCGAATAGGAACCGGGACTAAAAACGTTTGACCAACCGGGACTAAAGATCATTTTTAGTCCCGGTTCGAAGAAGTTACCAGATCTAGTTAGGCCCCAATTAACTTTAGTCCCGGTTGGTATAAACAACCGGGACTAAAAATATATCTTTAGTCCCGTTTGTTTATCCCAACAGGTACCAAAAATCCTCCCAAACCGCGCGTGCGCCAAGTCCAAGACTTATCGATCCCCTTCCCTTCCTCTCTCCCTCTTTAATATCGGCCTCATCTCGATCCAAATCCAACCGCGTATGCACTTCCCCTCTCCTCTCCCCTTCCTCCGCTTCACCTCTCCGGATCCCCCCTCTCCTCCCCCTCCCTACCAAGTCCTCTCCTCTTGCTCTCTGGGTCGGCGGCGGCTGCTGGGCGGGCGCGGTGGCGGGTGGGTGGAGCTGGGCGACCGGGCGGGCGCGGCGGCGGCCTCGCGCTCCCTCCGCCAGATCGGAGCGGAGGGGATGGCAGCAGCAGCGGCCGGCGGCCGGAAGCGCCCTCTCCAGCTGTGCGTGCATGCATGGAGGCCGGCCGGGCATCCCTCTGCCGGAGATTTGTCTTCTTTTTTTAAAAAAAATTGTAATTCATTGTATTGATTGAGATGAAGAATTTGTGATTCGTTGGATGGATTGAGATGCATAATTTCTTTTTTTGTTGAGAATATGTAATTCATTGAATGGATGTGAGATGTATAATCTGTGATGTATTTGATTTGTGGTATTTGGGATGTTAGTTTGATTTGGGGATATACATCCCACTGGATTTGGGAAAAAATCACTAGAAAAAACAATAAAAAAAAAAGAAACTAATTGGGACTGCCGCTGTACTCTTTAGTCCCGGTTATTCCACCCGGGACTAAAGATATCCATCCCGGATTTGTAGTCCCGGTTGGAAAACCGGGACTTAAGGGGGTTCCCAACCGGGACTATAAAAGGTTTATCCAGTAGTGAGTAGTGGCAGCATTACAGAGGTAATCAAGATTAATTTCTAACAACAGATTCGTGTGCAGCATTACAGAGGTAATACAATCAGAATTTGGGCCATATTCAGGTTCATGTAATTGTTTTTTTTTTTTTTTGCCTGCTGCCTTCATTTCATCAAGGACTAAGTCTACGTGTCTCCCTCATCAAATAGCATCCCTCAACCATAAAACTGGGTATAACACCTCCCTCAACGTAAAAAAATAGATCAAAGATAATCCCAAGGTAGTACTAACCCGGTTTTGGCCACATGGCATCTACATGACACTTCTCAATGTGAAAATCGATTATTGCATGCGGCCAATAACTCGCTGGCTGTTTGGGAAGATCGTGTCCCCTATGTGATATAATACTTCCCGCTATTTCTAATCTAAATCTGAAATACTATGCATAGAACCTAACTGAGTTGTTGTTCTTAGCATATAATAATTAGAATTTTTGCATTGACAAATAAACAAACTTTCCATATATAAAACAGAAAACATTTATATACATATATCTGTTAGTGATATGCCCTAGAGGCAATCATAGAAATGATTGTATCACATACTATGTTTACATATTTATCCGACATTGTTCCTTGAAATAGATAACTCATTATTAGTTAATGAATATGTGATTCTTTTATGAGACTCTTTATGTTGTTTGTTACTATTTCTAAAGGATCCCTGATCAAATATCATATGTGGAACAAATATGATTAGATGATCAGCACATGTATTAATTGATACTGTCTCATGGATCATGGTATAGAGATACCAAATTAATAATGTGGATACATGTTGGTGAACATGTTGTTGGATAGACCCAACATGAGACACTGCAAGAGCCATATGTGTTGTGTCATCAGTGATCTCATTGAGTGTTGGTGTTGAATCCTTAGACCTGAGATTATCATGGTTCTCAACATGTGTAATAGCTTAGTTAGGGACTGCTAAACGCTACTATGTAATTGGGTAGTTATAAAAGTAGTTTTCGGGTATGCTATGAAACATGTAGTGGGATATGAATAATCAAGATGGGATTTGCCCGTCCTATGGAGAGATATCTCTGGGCCCCTCGATGTTGTAGATTATGGAAGTGCATGGCCATGCCACAGGTGATTGAGGAGTCAATCACAAGTTATATAATCTATCAACAGGTTCGAGTGAATGATTGAGCTATTAGAGGATGGCACATATCTAGCCTTGAGCTTAATCTATATCGTGAGGCAAAGGGGTTCATACAAGTATACACTAGAGGTTCAGCCGATATGATCTTTATGTATGCCCGGTGGGTCAATACGTTCTGCTAGGGGCCGCTGTTGACACGTGGACTGAAAAGGAGTTTTCGGGTTACAGCCGAGTGTACATGAACCTATAGGGTCGCACGATTAATGGGCCAGAATAAGGGGATTGGATGGAGATCCAATATGAGTTTAATTCGGACAGGGATCCGAATAGGAGTCCTACGGGCCTTGGAGGCCCGAGTGATGGATCCTATATATTCGTGAGAGGTGTGACCGGCGGAGGCATTGCATCACGTGAGAAACTCTAGCCGTCACTTCCCTCCCCGAGCAAAACCCTAGCCGCAGGCGGGTGCTAGCACATCTGCGCGTGGCGTTCCGTCCCTGTATGTGTGGATACCAGTAGAGGCGCCGCTGGTTTGCGGTGCTAATCGGTGTGGGAGTACGGCGAGGAGAACGCACGAGAAGGAGAAGGTCGAGTCGGTGCGATCGACTACTTCCTCTACATCGATACGCGCTACTTCGCGAGAATTCCTTCGACTTCTTAGCGCCCTTTTCCGCTGCGCAGCGCGTCAAGTGCTAACGATCTATGATCTAATACTTGCATGGTTCCTGGTTTATGCGATATAAAATTTTGATTTATGCTATCGTAGCCTACGCGTATCCCAACAATATCTATACATTTAAACATTTCTGTCCCAAACATTACAAATTAGCGATTGTTTCAACACAAACGAAATAGTAAATTTTTACTGCATATGTTCTTTCCCCACTCTCTTAGGGGCTTGAATTTATCTTCTAATGCCAACTGACTCTCATTGTCGTAAGATTGCCCTAGTGCGTTGCAGCAATCACAGCGGATAAAGTGGCAGATGTCAGTGCATACCTTCATAATTGTTGTGTTGTCGAACCGGTTTGCTACATAAGAGATTTCAGGGGTCTGAGGAAAAAAGACAATAAATATTACAAATTGAATTGCGATGAAATATTCTGTACAGAGAACAATGTTAGGACTTACGTGATTGATGTTTGTTGTGTACCTCCTGTTGACCCTAAGCATCTCCAACATGTAATACCCACATAGGTTAGTGCTCGAGGGTTGCTTGAAGCACTGCGAACATAATAATTACACCGGTCATTATAAACAAGTAATCATTCAAAGAATTTGTGTTCATGGAATATGTCAGTACCACCGACCTATCTTGACGTGTAGCTTTGTCCTTTCCGGATCCTTTACTGCCCTGTGATGTTTGCGGTAAAACCTATGTGTGCTATGCTAATAAAATATTTGTTTGAGTTACTTAAAAATTCTAGAGGGTAAATTTAGAATTGTGAGGAACTCCATGAAGGTTTCCTTGTTTTAGTGTGTCGGGTCGAGCGCTACAACCAATTAGTCCCTCGTATATACTACGAATAAGATATAGTGGTCGCTACAAACAAGAAAGATTTATTAGAGACTTCATTTGTTATTAATGATGTATTACTACATAAATAATGATGAATTAAGACATTTATGTCTTTGTGCGAGAGCGTCCCAAGTATGTCGCTACCTCGGTCATCTTGTCCTTGTGCAATTTCTTAATGTATGCTTCCTTTTCCTCCGATGTCTTATCCTTGTGCAATCTCCGTCTAGCTCTCCCCTCTCTTCCAGGTGATCTCTAGGCCAACGGCCGGTGAGGAGAGGACCAGCGGCCGGTGAGAGAAGACCAAGGAGGCAGCATCTCCTGTCTCCTGGGTGTGGAATAAGGAGGGCCAAGACACACAGATCATGCGCGCAGCATGCGTGGATTACAGCTGCATGCTCCACCACCGCGCCCCACCATAGCACCAGCGCCTCCTCTAGCCCTCCTGTGGCCACCTGTTGGTATATTCTACGATCACTGATAAATACGTAAGCACATGAATACTTCTGTAGCACTTCACCTTAGAGTATTTCACGGGTATCGAATCACAGGGAACGTGTGTCTATATCTAACAACAAAATCCTCTCCGAGCACAACAACAAATGGTAGGCTTAGGCTAGAGGGAATGCATATGGTTATAATTAAGGAAAAGTACGAATTATTCCCCCGCCCCCCGAACTATCATGGTCAACCGAATTACCCCCATAAACCAAAAATCAGACAACGTTCACCCTCAACTTTCAATACCGGACAAATTATCCACCTCGAACCAATCTAGAGCGGTTTTATCCTATGTGGCATACGCGTGGCAATCTAGTTATCATTTTATTTATTAAAAAAATATGGGACCCACCTGTCGTACTCCTCTTCCCCCTCTTCCTCTCTCTCTTCTCTCTCCCCTCTTCTCTCTCTCTCTCTCAGAAGTTGTCGGGAGCAACCAGTGATGGCGCGGAAGGTGATGGCATGGGCGGGGGCATGGCGTGCGGCGAGCGGCGAGCATGGCGGATCTCCCCCACCGTTTCCTCTTCTCCCGCCTGCCCGCCACCGGATCTCCCTGCCACCGACTCCTCCTCTCCCGCCGCCCCCGCCAGATCTCCCTGCCACCGACGCGCGACGCCTCTTGGAAGTCGTCGCCGACACCGCTTCTCCATCGCCGACGGGATTCGCCTCCACCTCAGCTGGGCCATCATCGTCGACCCCCTACCCAAGCCATCACTGCCGCTGCCGGCGTCATCCACATCGGTGCACCCGCACCCTCCTCCGATTCCTGATCCACCGCCGGCCTCCCTTGGCCGAGCCATCACCGCCCGCCGCCGGCGCCATCCTCCGCATCCCCAGGTAGAGGGCGGGCCTGATCCAACCGGCTGCTCCCCCGCCACGCTAGCCGCCGGCCACTGGGTCGCGCTCACGACAGACGTCCGAGAGAGAGATTGTGAGGAAGAGGGGAAAGTGATAGGTGTGAGTGCATGACAGGCGGGCCCCACTATTTTTAAAAAAGAAAAATGCTGACTGGATTGCCACGCGTACGCCACATAGGACAAAACCACTATGGATTGGGTTGAGGGGGGTTATTCGTCTGGTATAGATAGTTCAGGGTTTAAAATGTCCGGTTTTATGGTTCAGGGGGGATAATTCATACTGTTGTCATAGTTCAGGGGGGTAATTCGTACTTGTTCCTTTAATTAACAATACTTAAGTTAAAGGTAAAACACTATAACTCTATGACATACCGAACGTGGAGGGATACAAAGGTTGGACATGACTATCACCACCTGCTGCCTCCCTCACTTCCATGAAGCACACAACAATCGAAGGTAACCACTAACCTAGACACCACGTGTAAGTTATTGATTACTACTCCAGCCTCACACAAGAACATTCTTCTTCATCCAGAGTCCTAGTGCTGGAGCACTTAATATAAATACTAGGCGACAAACCTGCAATGATGGAAATATATCTCACTAAGATAGTAAATTAAATACCAAAAGGAAACCTCAAACACTTACTTTATTAAAAGAAGCATTCGCCGAGGTACAAACGAGAAGAGAGCGCCGACAATTCAGGCACTCCTCCGGAACTTCTCCTCACTCTCTACCTGATTTCAACACTACTAAAGTGAGTTCTACTCCACTTTGTTGTGTTTTTGCGATTGAATGAGTTCCTCCATTTATAGCCTCTAATAAAGGTTGGAATGACGGTTGTGGAGGTCGGTGCACCCACAACCGCCATCACCATCCAATGTGCAGCTGCCACGTGCAAGGGGGTGGCCAAGGTGCCATGTTTGGTTCAGCCGAACCAGGCCGCCACCTTCAGCCATCGACCTTCTTCAAGGAGGTTGGCATGTGGGGCCTTATGGCGATGCACTGTGGATAAGATCCTTTCTGGTCGATTTTGACTATCATGTGGGCCCTCCAATCCATGTGCTCACGTATGATTGGCTGGAGGTATATTTCGTCGCATGGAGGATGTAAATTCTTTGAAAATCACCTACATGCATATATTTACCAATACTAGTGGGAACAGTTAGTAATAAACCCCTACCATTGAGTTTAATATTAAATTTAACAACCATTAACAATACCCCCACAATTATCCTTTACACTCGCTGAGTGAAGCTCATGGATTTCAACAGTGCAAGGACTTCCTGTATAATGACACAAATATACAATGTATTCCAGACCATACCTGGACCCGTGAACTTTGAAGTGTCTACCATATCATCTTGGGTGCAATGGCTTTGACTCAAGTTGCATTCTTCCCTTGTTGTCAAGAAAATAGTGAGAATGAGGCGATGTTCTGGAAGAGTGTCGGAATTGTCGGTGCTCTCTGCTCGCTTGTACCTCGACGAATGCTTCTTTAATAAAGTAACTATTCGAGAATTCCTTTTGGTATTAATTTAGTAGATTAAGTGAGATATACTCCCATCGTAGCGGGTTCGTCGCTTAGAAATTATATTAACTACTCTAGTACTAGGACTCTGGATGAAGAAGGAAGTTCCTGCACGAGGCTACAGTAGTAATCAATAACTTAGGCGTGGTGTCTAGGTTAGCGATACATTTGTTTGTTGTGTGCTCCACGGAAAGTGTGGTGGCGGTAGGTGGTGACAGCCCCGTCCGTCCTTTGTATCTCTCCATGTTTGGGTACATCATAATGCTACAAACCAGACTCAGCTTGGCAGACTAGGGGAGAGCCGGTGCCCAAAGCAATCGATAGGGTTTTATCTTTATCTTTGGTATAGTTAATTAATCCAAAGGAAACCTCTCTTTCCTAAGCCTACCATTAGGTATTGTTTTTTGATAGAATTTAGTTCCTAGATATACACACATGTTCCCGCAGATTCGATACCCTTGGAATACTCTAAGGTGAAGGTATATAGCGGTATCCATGCATTTACAGATTTATCTATCACCGTAACAAATACCAACAAGCATTTCTTGTGGCGTTGCCAAGGAATGGTTGTTGTATCATCTTCAAACTTGGTTCATCCTCTATTTTTTCATTTATTTTATTCCTCTCTAATTACCAACCATAGAGCATCAATCTATTCAAAACTTTTCTGCTCCAAAGCGCGAGTCCTGTGAACCACCTCTTTCTTCAAAAGCAATTCATTCATCTAGCTATGAACTCCACCTAACTTTGTAGCCATGGTTCGGCAACAATCCTTCTCGGGTGTTGATGGTTGTTAAGTACCAATTCCGATCGCCAACTAGCACAATGAGTAAAGGGAAAATTAGCATTTCGTACATGTATACCAATAATAAATAATGTAGATGTATTAGGACTGGTGAATTAAATTGGATGCAGAAATTATACACAAAAGTGGAGGAGAAATGATGCCGGCATGCAAAGAAACACACTTGAGGGGCCCACGAGTCAGCTCAAACCGACTCAAATTGCGGCCAACCACTTGTTATCCACCGACCAAAGTCGGTGGAGTAAGGCGGTTACTCTAGTGCGAACTAGGCCTGGCGTCGCTCATCTCCCTCCTCCACATGGACGCTCCAGATGATCTCCTATTGACGATTACTATATAATAGGTCGGTGGCCTACAAACCACCTTAATCAACCGTCACTGAAGCGTATTTAAGGAGTGGAGATTCTCACTTCACAACACACACCTCAAGGAGCAATTCCCTCTTCCACTTTGTAATCTCTATAGTTTCTAGTAGTAATAAAGCTTAGGAGCTTCGATCTTGTAGACTTCCTGGAGTTCTGGGTATGTTTCTAGTACTTTCCTCATTTTATAAGACTATGGCTGAATTAATAGAATTATCTTCTTTATTTATTTATGCTCATGGTTTATATATTTATTTATTGAGTATGTGTTCTAAGAGTAGTGTATGCTTTGTATATCTGCTTCATCCTAGGCTAGTCCATCAATGTTACGGTAATGGTCCAATGACCTTTATAGGTTGCTCTAGCTTCAACTTGTTCATCGATAAGGTGAAAGTCCCTGAGGAGTTAGTCATATTATTTACTGGCATAAGCATGGTTTTTAGGCTTTAGGCTAGATAAATGCCGATCTAGTGCACATCCTGGGAACTAGATTCACATGAGTATGAGTTAGGAATATTTGAGAGGTTGTAGATCTTTAGCCATTTTTGTCAAGTCTCCTGAATGTGTAACACATCTGGTCGCCGCCTTCGAGTGGTTTGACGGGCACATCTCAGGCTGAAGTTGACTGGCAGGCTAAGGGCTCAGCAATGTCTCCAATATTTCTCTCTCGAGGCGTCGGATGTTTCATTATGCTTATTTGATGACTTGAATTATTCACTTCATCTCTCAAATATAATGGAAGGTCCGGAGAGCCTACGACAAGATTGTGGTTAAGTATCGATTTCGACTGTCAACTATGTTAATAAATAAGGGGAGAACTAGCATTTCTTACACGTATATCATTTATAAATAATGTAGTTCCACTTGTATTTCAGAAATACTACGGATGCAGGAATTATACACTATATTAAATGAGAAATGAGCTGGCATGCAAAGAAACACATGTGCGGCGAATCATGTGCGAGCACACGGATTAATGGTCCCACAAGTCAGACAAAACCAACTTAAAGTGGGACCAAACTCTCGTGCACCGACCAAGGGGCTCACCTGTCATCCACTGAAGGCGGTTTCCCTGGTTCGGCCAAACAAGGAGTGGCACCCCTCGGCCTCCATCCTCCACATGTCAACTCCATAACTACTCTTAATGACGGCTAGGGGGTGCACCGACCTCCCTAACCATCAAGTATCAAAGTATGAAGAATGGACAGAGTTCAGTGCTCTGACATGTAATTTTTGTGATGTCTATTCTTTGGAATTCTGTTTACATGCAATTTTTTCTGTCCCTTTTTTTATATTTAGAGAGGTTTTTTTTTCAACTACAATTTGTAGTTGCAGACATGCAGCTATGCTAGTTGCACTTCCAGATGTTGTAGTTGACGTTATAAATTTTATGCAAGGTCAGTGATAAATTTGTGCAACTAATGTTTTTTCATCCACTCTCTCCCATCTGCCTTTTTTATCGATTTATCACCTTCTTGTTTCTCTTCTCCCCATGGGATGAATCTGGTGCTTTTTTCCCACTAGCTTCATGTGAATGGCAAAAGTAACCCCAAATCGTAGCATGCGTACCCAGGAAATTAGTTTATGGTGTCGGCCCACACCAAAACATAGGCCATGAAACAAAACATAACCAGAAACCTATGAGATAAGTCTATTTTGCCTTCCTCATGTCTTGATCCCTCAACCACAAAACCAGTATATTGCCTCCCCCAAGTGTAAAACTAGTGAAAAATGACTCCCTTGGTGGTTTTTGACATTGGTTTCGCTGACGAGGCAGCCTTGTCATCTGAAAAACTTAAAAAAATATGTAAGGGCCCACATATAAGTGGCACTTCTCTTCTTCCCCCTCCACCACTCACCTCTCTCCTCTCCCATCTCTCTCCGCGCACAAAGCACGACCTCTACCAAGGGACGTGCAACCAGGGGAGGCACCAAAGGCGCAAGAGGGGCGTGGACCGCAGAAGGATGCAGGCACGGACCGCATGGGAGAGGCTCGCCGGCTGCGGCGCACGTGCAGGTGAGGGTTCGCCTACCACGGTGTGCAACGGGGGGAGGAGCTCGCTGGCCGCAGCACGCGCGGGGGAGGGGCTCATGAGCTAGGACAGCCGGAAGTTCGTTCGCACACAAAACAACATCAAAAGGAAGGAAACTCTTAGATCATATCCTGGAGAACACCTCTTTTGTTTGTTGCGACAATATCCAGGAAATCGAGGATACAAATGAGGAGCCATCAACCGTCAAATCGGAACATACATCCTCCACATCCAAAATTTCAACCGTTGAATCCTCACCCAAACCATGGAAACAGGACAAAGAAGAAATTCAGCCTTCAAAATTCCCTTTCCTGTTTGAGGGTAACTTTTTTTTGAAGATTATGGAAATACCTCAAACTATTCTTGCCAAAAGAGACCACCAGTCTCGTGTAGTTCTCCTGTACCACTCGAGAAAATTTTCCTCAAAGAGATGGTGTAGGAATTAACTACCATCATGAGTGATGAGTGGTTAAGGGAGGTGAAACTTTCCTCTCAAGCAATTCAGATTTTTGTTCCCATCCTTAACTATTCCTTGTCTCGTGAGAGAGGTCATGGTGCAAACCCTTTATAATCCCACTATTGGTTCAAACATTATGTCCATAACCTTTGCATTAAATTTCTTAGGGGATGAACCATTAGCACCAATGGATAAAACCTTCCGAAGCCCATCTATTCTTTTCATCGAAGGTCATGTTATTCTTCGTTGTGCCAATAAGACAAAAAGATGTCGAGGCTATCCTGGATTTTCATGCATTCAAATTCTCCAAATTCTATATTCTCATAGACCATCCCATAGAAAAACTTCTTACAGATGTGCCGCAAACCGGTATCATCAACATCAAACTCGGGATAAATGTGTTTCCATCCCGATCTTACGATCGTGAAACTCTTTGACGGAACCTATGCCCCGATTCCGAGCCAATCGAGGAAGTGTTGGCGGCAGATTGTGGTTAAGTATCGATTTCGACTATCAACTATGTTAATAAATAAGGGGAGAACTAGCATTTCTTACACGTATATCATTTATAAATAATGTAGTTCCACTTGTATTGCAGAAATACTACGGATGAAGGAATTATACACTATATTAAATGAGAAATGAGCTGGCATGCAAAGAAACACATGTGTGGCGAATCATGTGTGAGCACACGGATTAACGGTCCCACAGAGCCGGTGCCCAAAGCAATCGATAGGGTTTTATCTTTATCTTTGGTATAGTTAATTAATCCAAAGGAAACTTCTCTTTCCTAAGCCTACCATTAGTTATTATTTTTGGATAGAATTCAGTTCCTAGATATACACACACGTTCCCACAGATTCGATACCCTTGGAATACTCTAAGGTGAAGTGATATAGCGGTATCCATGCATTTACAGATTTATCTATCACCGTAACAAATACCAACAAGCATTTCTTGTGGCGTTGCCAAGGAATGGTTGTTGTATCATCTTCAAACTTGGTTCATCCTCTATTATTTTCATTTCTTTTATTCCTCTCTTATTACCAACCATAGAGCATCAATCTATTCAAAACTTTTCTGCTCCAAAGCGCGAGTCCTGTGAACCACCTCTTTCTTCAAAAGCAATTCATTCATCTAGCTATGAACTCCACCTAACTTTGTAGCCATGGTTCGGCAACAATCCTTCTCGGGTGTTGATGGTTGTTAAGTACCAATTCCGATCGCCAACTAGCACAATGAGTAAAGGGAAAATTAGCATTTCGTACATGTATACCAATAATAAATAATGTAGATGTATTAGGACTGGTGAATTAAATTGGATGCAGAAATTATACACAAAAGTGGAGGAGAAATGATGCCGGCATGCAAAGAAACACACTTGAGGGGCCCACGAGTCAGCTCAAACCGACTCAAATTGCGGCCAACCACTTGTTATCCACCGACCAAAGTCAGTGGAGTAAGGCGGTTACTCTAGTGCGAACTAGGCCTGGCGTCGCTCATCTCCCTCCTCCACATGGACGCTCCAGATGATCTCCTATTGACGATTACTATATAATAGGTCGGTGGCCTACAAACCACCTTAATCAACCGTCACTGAAGCGTATTTAAGGAGTGGAGATTCTCACTTCACAACACACACCTCAAGGAGCAATTCCCTCTTCCACTTTGTAATCTCTATAGTTTCTAGTAGTAATAAAGCTTAGGAGCTTCGATCTTGTAGACTTCCTGGAGTTCTGGGTATGTTTCTAGTACTTTCCTCATTTTATAAGACTATGGCTGAATTAATAGAATTATCTTCTTTATTTATTTATGCTCATGGTTTATATATTTATTTATTGAGTATGTGTTCTAAGAGTAGTGTATGCTTTGTATATCTGCTTCATCCTAGGCTAGTCGATCAATGCTACGGTAATGGTCCAATGACCTTTATAGGTTGCTCTAGCTTCAACTTGTTCATCGATAAGGTGAAAGTCCCTGAGGAGTTAGTCATATTATTTACTGGCATAAGCATGGTTTTTAGGCTTTAGGCTAGATAAATGCCGTTGGATGCGAGTCTGCCCCACGGAAAAGTGAGGTAGGCAGCAGGTTTGACAGCCATGTCCGTCCTTTGTATTCCTCCTCATTCGGGTATGACATAAGAGTGCGTAAATGCCATAACCATGCTGGCAGACCAGCAGGGAGTGGTCTCTCGGTAGTACCTGGGTGCATGGAACTATGTCCTATGTTGTAACTGTTGACGGTCGTTATCGATCAGTTTCGACCATCAATACTACCAAAATAGGAGAGAACTAGTGATGCTTGCAATGCATAAGTATGTTAGAGTAATAATTTTCCACTAGTATTAGGTTTACTAACCTTTTGCAGAGAATGACAATAAAGTGGAGGAGAATCGACATCAACTTAGATGATAAATCAATAGGACGATGTCGAGAACCAGACTTATGAATAGATGGGCCAAGAACTCAGAACTGACACGATGAATTAGGCCAAAATTCACAAGTATGCGGAGTGGAGCAATAGCGGAGGTCACCAGCCGAAATTGGGCTGGATTGGGCCAGCCCAGGTTCGACCGAGGCCGAACCAATCTTGGCGCCGTTGGATCTAGGTTTTGGTGTGGACGTCCAGGATTGCATCCCAATAATGATTGGAGGGCACTCCGAACAATTCCCCTTCCACAACTGTCATAACTACCTCTATATAAGGAGCTCACTCTCTTCACTTCACACACACCTCAAGCAATAGCTCTCTCTTACGTCAAAAAAATCAATAGCCCTCTCATTTCTCTCAAGTTTAGTTTAGTAGTATTTAGCTGGTGGAATAGGAATAGAGTAGAAATCGGAGTCCGGAAGCCTTCGGAAGAGTTCGGGTATGTCTCTAGCAGCTTTTCTCTTCTCTTTTGTAAGCTTTGTACTTTTATTAGAATACTCTTATAAATACATTTATGGTATTGAAACACTTTCCAAGTATATGAGTACCTACTTTACGTTATGTTCTTGTTATATTGTATGTACGGCTAGCTTATTTAGGAGATGCTTTGGTGCGGGTATAATGTTTGCTTGTGCAATTACTCTATGTCATGACGATGATATTAGAGTAGTATCTGGTAGTTTAGGCGTGGTGTCTAGATTACGGGATATCATTATTTGGGGTTATATATTGCGGATGAGTGGTTGGCCGCTGATGGTGACAACTCAGTACGGTTATTCCTCCGGGCCTATATATAATCCTAAGTTAATTCCCTAGGGAGGGTATTCCTCCGTATTTAGCCCCGGTTGTATGGTCATGACGGGCTGTCGTAAGAAACTCAGCAGTCAGGGGTGGCTTCTCGACTTACTAGGAGGGCATCGGAAAGAGGGTATTAGCTAGTATATCAGTTAAATAGGATGTATGTATACTATGTATATTAGAAGTATAGGAATAGATTATCTTTCTCTTTTCTTTCCACCTAGCCTAGATAATATATATATTGAGAATGAGTAGTTAATGCTTGTATGCCACTCTACCCTTGGATTATCTTAACCCCTGCTTAGAATATGATTATCACAAGCAATGCATAAATTATTAGTCCAGTTCTCTCTACATGATCTTCCCACGAGATAAAATATGATCTTCCCACGGGATAAAATAAATACGATGCCCTTGGAATACTCTCGGGTGAAATGCTACGATGGTATATCCGTGCGCTCGCGGATGAACTCTGTAACCATAATATACCAGAAGTATTTATGCGCCATTGCTGGGAATTATATTTCTAGTAATGTCGTTAAGAAAATAGTAACCATGGATAAGTTAAGTGTATACTAGACATGATTACTATAAAAGTACATATGAATCATAGTTACCTAAAGAAAACTCCGTACTAGATATTTTTATAGACGTGAATCCCTTGTGTGTGTCCACTACCATATCATTATTTATCCTAACCTCTGTTTAGACTATGGTGAATTAATTATACATTGATTAAGAGATATAAAAGAAAGAACATATCTTTATACTATCGCCTTCCCAGCGAAAATATAAATACGATACTCCTGGGAATACTCTTGTGAATTTATCTGTGATTGTAAGAAATACCAATATCGGGCGCGAAAGAAAAAATCCCTACCATCATCCGCATGATCCTGAGCAATTATATTCATGCCTACATGACACAAGAAACCTTAAAGTGGAAATCGTTTCCCTTCTTTCTTACAGAGGGGGCAAAAAAGTGGTACACCCATACCTTAAAATATTACGTGGCGAATGAGAGGAATTAAAAAGCAGGTTCTGCCTTGGTGTCTTCCCACTAACGCGTGTAGTCTCTCTACGTATGGAGGTTCTCCGCTTCCGACAAAATGAGAAGGAATCCATCGGTGTAGCCTAGGCTCGGTTTTTCTTCTTAACTCAAGATGGCCAGACTTGTCTCTGCCCGATCATGTGTTGTTACAACATTTTTGGTTGGGTTTAGGCAAGCCATGTATCTCGTTACATCCACCGGAAGTTCGTTCGCACACAAAACAACATCAAAAGGAAGGAAACTCTTAGATCATATCCTGGAGAACACCTCTTTTGTTTGTTGCGACAATATCCAGGAAATCGAGGATACAAATGAGGAGCCATCAACCGTCAAATCGGAACATACATCCTCCACATCCAAAATTTCAACCGTTGAATCCTCACCCAAACCATGGAAACAGGACAAAGAAGAAATTCAGCCTTCAAAATTCCCTTTCCTGTTTGAGGGTAACTTTTTTTTGAAGATTATGGAAATACCTCAAACTATTCTTGCCAAAAGAGACCACCAGTCTCGTGTAGTTCTCCTGTACCACTCGAGAAAATTTTCCTCAAAGAGATGGTGTAGGAATTAACTACCATCATGAGTGATGAGTGGTTAAGGGAGGTGAAACTTTCCTCTCAAGCAATTCAGATTTTTGTTCCCATCCTTAACTATTCCTTGTCTCGTGAGAGAGGTCATGGTGCAAACCCTTTATAATCCCACTATTGGTTCGAACATTATGTCCATAACCTTTGCATTAAATTTCTTAGGGGATGAACCATTAGCACCAATGGATAAAACCTTCCGAAGCCCATCTATTCTTTTCATCGAAGGTCATGTTATTCTTCGTTGTGCCAATAAGACAAAAAGATGTCGAGGCTATCCTGGATTTTCATGCATTCAAATTCTCCAAATTCTATATTCTCATAGACCATCCCATAGAAAAACTTCTTACAGATGTGCCGCAAACCGGTATCATCAACATCAAACTCAGGATAAATGTGTTTCCATCCCAATCTTATGATCGTGAAACTCTTTGACAGAACCTATACCCCGATTTCGAGCCAATCGAGGAAGTGTTGGCTGTAGATTGTGGTTAAGTATCGATTTCGACTGTCAACTATGTTAATAAATAAGGGGAGAACTAGCATTTCTTATGCGTATATCATTTATAAATAATGTAGTTCCACCTGTATTGCAGAAATACTACGGATGCAGGAATTATACACTATATTAAATGAGAAATGAGCTGGCATGCAAAGAAACACATGTCCGGCGAATCATGTGCGAGCACACGGATTAATGGTCCCACAAGTCAGACCAAACCGACTTAAAGTGGGACCAAACTCTCGTGCACTGACCAAGGGGCTCACCTGTCATCCACTGAAGGCGGTTTCCCTGGTTCGGCCAAACAAGGAGTGGCACCCCTCGGCCCCCATCCTCCACGTGTCAACTCCATAACTACTCTTAATGATGGTTAGGGGGTGCACCGACCTCCCTAACCATCAAGTATCAAAGTATGAAGAATGGACAGAGGTCAGTGCTCTGACATGTAATTTTTGTGATGTCTATTATATTCTTTGGAATTCTGTTTACATGCAATTTTTTCTGTCCCTTTTTTTATATTTAGAGAGGTTTTTTTTCAACTACAATTTGTAGTTGCAGACATGCAGCTATGCTAGTTGCACTTCCGGATGTTGTAGTTGACGTTATAAATTTTATGCAAGTTCAGTGATAAATTTGTGCAACTAATGTTTTTTCATCCACTCTCTCCCATCTGCTTTTTTTTATCGATTTATCACTTTCTTGTTTCTCTTCTCCCCATAGGATGAATCTGGTGCTTTTTTCCCACTAGCTTCATGTGAATGGCAAAAGTAACCCCAATCCGCATGCGTACCCAGGAAATTAGTTTATTGTGTCGGCCCACACCAAAACATGGGCCATGAAACAAAACATAACCGGAAACCTATGAGATAAGTTTATTTTGCCTTCCTCATGTCTTGATCCCTCAACCACAAAACGTATATTGCCTGCCCCAAGTGTAAAACTAGTGAAAAATGACTCCCCTGGTGGTTTTTGACAGTGGTTTCACTGATGAGGCAGCCTTGTCATCTGAAAAAAATTAAAAAAATATGTCAGGGCCCACATATAAGTGGCACTTCTCTTCTTCCCCCTCCACCACTCACCTCTCTCCTCTCCCATCTCTCTCCCCGCACAAAGCACGACCTCTACCAAGGGACGTGCAACCAGGGGAGGCACCAAAGGCGCAAGAGGGGCGTGGACCGCAGAAGGATGCAGGCACGGACCACAGGGGAGAGGCTCGCCGGCTGCGGCCGCACGTGCAGGTGAGGGTTCGCCTACCACGGTGTGCACGGGGGGAGGAGCTCGCTGGCCACAGCACGCGCGGGGAGGCGGCTCCATTGAGCTCCGCCGACGGCGACGGCTACGGCGGCTTGGCGGCGGCGTTGCGACAACCTTGCCGGTGTCTGGCTGCTTGAGCTCGCCATGGGAGGAGACCTCCGAGAGATCCTCCTTGAGCTTCTTCTCCTTCCTCTTGGTGATTAGCTTCTTCAGTCACCTCTTCTTCTTCCTCTTGGTGGGATGGGTCGTCGAATCGCCGTTGCCGCCGACGATGAGCTGGCTCCTCTCGTCGCTGTCAGTCCAAAGGGAGGAGATGGAGACCTCGCTTCCCATTACCAACGCACCTCCAACTCCACCTCCCGGATCGGCGAGAAACGTGGACAGCCACACAAATCCGGTAGCTCAGCGGGCTCTCGCCATGGAGGGCGTGGTTGGGCCGCAACAGGAGAGTAGGACCTAGCAGAGCAGCAGTATCTCGACATCGATGGCAGCGAATAGGAGCCATGGTGGGAGACAGCGCACATGGGGTTGTTGAGGAAAGGAGGGAGGCGGTGTCACACAGAAACCGCGAGCAGCCTGCCGACGATCTCCTCCCCACGCCACGTCACGGCTGGCTAATGAGGTCCTCTTTCCACACGTGGTTGTCTCACTGCCCGACGAGGCATCGCCCACTTGTTCCTCTTCCGACAAAGGTGCCGACAACGGCCTTCCGCACTCGGAGCCATCAAACCTCCCACTGCGGCGGCGCACTCTGACCCCAACCTCTAGTTCTCTGAGACAGGCGATGACTTTTAGGGTTTCTAGTCAAGGTCGCCATGAGGTGGCGGCGCGGCCGCCGCCACCACCCTTTAGTCTCGCATGGGGAGAATCGGAGAAGGGAGGAGAGGAAGAAGAAAGGGAGAAGTGGGGTTGACAGGTGTGTCCCACCATTTTTTATTTTTACTCTTGTCGTTTACATGTGAGACCCTTTTTTTATTATTTTTTTATTTTTTAATGACTGGGATGCCACGTCAGCATACTCGGACAAGTCAACATGCCATGTCAGCAAAAAAAAAGCTTTCAAAACCACTAAAGGAGTTAATTTGCACCGGTTTCTGGGAGACGTGTTATACCCGGTTTTACAGTTGACTGATGCAATTCGACGATGGGCAAGACATAAGGGACTCAAAATAGACTTACTCCGAAACCTATTGGAGTGGACGGGTGAACCCGACAATGACCCAAGAGCCCGTTTAAGCAGGATTAGTGATCCACGGGCCACTTTTTGCTATTGTTGTATAGCTATTGGATGTATATATCCAACGGTTAGTAGAATCGACTAATGGATCTGACTTTTTACAGGCGATTGACCAATAGACTGTCCCGTATTATTACACAGGCAAAATATAGTTCCAATAAAATCGCGTGAAAATGCTACTACCTGGCAGGTAAGGTGTGGAAGCGAGACACAAACAGATTTGTCTCCACCCATCCCCTCTCAGGCCATTCATTTCGATATCGTTTTCTCGAACTGGAAACCGTCGCGAATTGGGCCTTGCTTGCAAATTGCAGTGGTCGATTATTGCCTGCCCTTGTCATCCCCTAGCAGAAACGTAGTGGTAACGCTAGCGTCGACGACGAACTTAATTAGCTGTACTCCTTCCATTTCATTTCTGGGTTTAAATCTGTACATATAAGTGGATTTTTTTAATAGAGAGAATCAGAGAGCCCCATATGAGTGGGTCCAATCGGAAGTTATTTTGTCCGGTACATTACATGTCACGTACTCGCATCCTATCCCTTTTTTTTCCCATGCGTCAACCGGTCAAACTTGGTGACGACAAGTTTTGTGATAATTTGGCAAGTTGATTGTCAATACAAGTATCAAATGTATGGATTTGATACTGATATTTGATAGTGTTGAATGCTAGAGAACAAGGGATTACTATATAATGTGAATTATTATATTTAATCTTAGGAGCAAGTATACATAGCAGTATATTGACAGATAAGGAAATGGACTAGCGATAAGAAATTACTGGAAACAAATTAATTGTATTCTTATATTCCTGTAACTATCATATTTATACTCTTAAGCGCGAGTAACGCGAACTATTTTTTTTGATTGGAGAAGAAACAATAAAAGTGTTCAGCACAAATGATAGTTATTTGTGCGGTAGTCGATATAGCCAAAACATGTATCATGAAGGCAATGGCAATGCGTCCTTCATTCCGTCTGACCTGGGCTACCAAGTAGACCTCAAGACATAAGGCCCACAACGCATTTTGGCCTCGAATCAGATCCATAAAAATCTAAAGACAGAAATTCTTTATCTTTGTTGCCCAGGCTCCACCAACGCAGTCCGCCGCCTCGTTTTCTTCTTAGTTCCCACGGCGCCACTAACCTTTGCAAAACCGTCGACACAGCTCCTCCTCATCTCGGCCGCTCCCCTTCCCCCATGGGCGGCGCCGCTCTCTCCCTCTCCTACTGAGATAATCCAGCACTGTGAATGGCATGAAGTAATTGCGATCGGGTAGCCGCATATGGAGGAGTCGTAATTAATGTAGCCAAAATGAGAGTACGGATATCGAGGATAGCAGAATTGCAATGCACACAAGTGATACGCGGCCGTGGAGTGATCATGGACGCATGAACTGGACCAGGTGTGGCGGACTGCAAGACGACAGAGTTGGAGATGTCAGGCGAGCGTGTGACATGCGGCTCAATCCTCTCCGGAGTAGGGGAGAAATCAGTGAAGATAGGTACGATTATATATGAGGCAGTGGGAGATAGATGTGGATCCATCCAATGATTTAATTTTTTTGCGCACTGTAGGACTTTGAGTAAGAAAATCTTGTAAATGTGTAGCACAAGTAGACCTTAGATATTTACTTAAAGCACAGCATACTACGTCCTCCGTTTCACAACAATTAAAATTAATATAACGACCTTCTAGCATTCTACTCATATAATACATATAGATGTTAATAAAATTTTAGACAAAGTAAAATGTTGTCTAGATTCACATTAAACTTGCTATACAGCGGACTAAGCCAGAAATTAATATAAGATAGGGACTAAGAAATACCCGACTTAATGGAGTATTTAGTATTCGCTGAAAAATTTACATGGTGATCAACAAAATTTAAGCAAGTTGTTTGGTGGCAGGTCTAAGGGCTCAAAAAGCCCTAAGCTGCCCCTAAGGCCTATCCTCCACCCCTGCTTCTATATGAATAATAGGTCAAGCAATATAATATGAAACGGAGGGAGTAGTATATTTCTCAATCAAATCAAAAGTTTACTACTTATCCTCCGTCTCAAAAACACAAGTTATTAAGTGGGCCGTGACGAGTAATATTAGTATTACGAATTTGGCCACAAACGTCTGATTTAGATCGTCGTATTAGGATAATGATCTCAATCCAGATTAAAAAATTTGCTATATATTTTAGGATGACTTATATAGCCAAGTTAGATTGCGAAGTATATTTTTAGGACGTGAAAGAATAGATAAGGTTAAATATTCTTTTGAGGATAAATTGTTATAACATGTCTTTTCTAGAAATTCGTGATTATAATTAATAATGTTAACAACCTATAATGATGACGCTTAATTAACAATCATCATACAATCATAGTAACGGCTAGTAACACACCTGATAATTATCTACGAATTGTACTGACAAGGCAGGACTGTCTTCAGAACCGTTTGTCGCCGCTAAATATCCTCCGAGCATCCGCCGGAGATGGAACGGCGGCTTGCCTGGGCGGTCTCGCCGAGCGTCCCTCTCTGCCAGCTTTCTTACCGCCGACAACATCCGAGACGTATCCGATCACGTCCGTAGGTCGGCGTGCGACGACAACCGACTTCTCCATACGCCGCCCTCGAGCCTTCGCCGGCGAGCATCCTGTGCGCGCGCACTCCTTCGCCGTCACCCAGTTCTCCGCCGTCCATCAGCATCGGTCAACCGCCATTGACCACAGCCGTCGCTGGTAGAGACTGCACAGCCCTCGGCCTCGGCAAGGGGAAGGAACATGGGGGCACCGTGAACGCGGCCCGAAACCTGACGCCGACGCGGAGACACGGATCGACTGAAGCAGACCTGCCTCCGCTGCTGAAGCTGTGTCCGGAGACGAAGTTGGGGCCAACGTCAGCGCCGGCACGCCGTGGGAGATGGCCTCAACAGCGTCGCGTTTCCAAGCCCGCCAGTGGGTCCAGGAACCCGCACCGCCGCCGGGTGGACAGGTAATGGTCCACCTGCGGCGCCCACCCGCGACACCAGAGGCCCCATGTCGCTGACAGCGCTCCTCCGTACCGCCTCGCACGTCGAGCCACTGAGAAGGCGAAGGCGGCCGTCGCCATCCTGATCGCCGCACAAACGAACGGCCACCCCGACTGGCCTCCAAGAGCCGCGGGCAGAGCTCGATCGCCATGCGTCGCCCGGACGGTGCGTGAGAAGCTGCCGAAGCTACGACGTACGAGCACGAGAACGCCGGCGGCGGGCCAGCAGAGCCATACGAGAACGATCCGGAGCGGCGTCGACGACGGCGCGGTTGCCACGCGGCTGCGCTGGCGTCGAAGCGATCGTCCACCATGGCGAGCAGCACGTACGGGCCCGAATGGCCCACGCCCTCAGGCCGAGCGCCCCGACGCGTACGCGTCCACAGAAAGAGCGCCCTCGGGGCTCGACGTCGCGGAACGTGTTGAGGAGCAAGGGCCGTCGGCGGTGGCCTCGGCCGTCGACCACGTCCGGCGACCAGCTTTCTCCGCGCCGGGCCCACTGGAAGAAGCCCCTGCGGATCGTGGCCGTGATAATGAGACGGGCGCACGGGGAAAGCACACGCAGCCTTATCGAACGGCTCGAGCTGGTCGGGGCGCGCGGTCGCACGCCGTGCTTGGCGAGGCAGTGGATTTGGCGAGGAGGAAGTAAGACGGAGGGGCAGTGCAGGCGAGAGGCGCGGGATGGCTGAGAGCGTTTCGCACGACGGCCGCCGTCCAACGGGTATGCAGGCGTACGCCCGACGACGCAGTCCGGGCGGCGAAGAGCAAAGCGCCGCGCACGTACGCCATCGAGCGCCGCCATCATGATTCCACACGGCCTTAAGAAGAAAGCCAGGTACATGGCGATGTCACCAACTGGTCCATGTCTTCCACGCCCTCACGGGCAGGCCGAACTCACGGCCGAAGTGAAGGCGAACTCGGCGAGCTTCGACGGCGAGCCCCTCCCCCGCCTGCGCTCACCTCGACGGCGCACCTGTTCGGCGCGGCGTTGACCGGCAGTGGTGACCCACCGTGACGCGCGCGCGCCCGGGCCTGGCGTGGAGAGCGCGCCAAGGATCCACCATAGGGATTGA
>CM020188.1:5251061-5275069 GCA_009805545.1 Oryza longistaminata | reverse complement strand
GCAGCCCGATGTGCCTCCCCACTAGGCAACGCATCGTCTCCCTCCCCATCTCACGCCGCTTCCCCTCCCCATCTTCGTAGCTCGAGACGAGTTGGCAGCGACTCGCGAACGGCACCTCCATGATCCTCCTCGCAAGATCCGGCCTTGGAGTTTTGCCGATCTGGCCTTGGGAAGCTAGCGTGCGCGACATACAGACAGGCATCCATGCCCCCTTCACGGTAGGCGTGGCCTCGATGCGCAAGCTGCTGCCGTTCAACGATACGGTGGGGTGGCCTTGACGAAGGTAGTTTGCAGCTCGATACGATGGCGGTGAGCGGGGGACCGTGGCTTATGTTTGGACACGAGCCTCGACAACGTTGTTTTTGGCCGCTTCTTTCTCGCGCGTCCAGGGATACGTGCCTGACAGGTTCAAGAGGTCACGGTGGCAAATGGAAGCTCCCTGATCTTACAAGGGGCTCGCTCTAGGCCGACGGGGCTCGGAATCTCTGAACTGGCGACGTATGAGGGCGAACGCCACTATCACCGGCACTGTGAATGGCATGAAGTAATTGCGATCGAGGTAGCCGCATATGGAGGAGTCGTAATTAATGTAGCCAAAATGAGAGTACGGAGTATCGAGGATAGCAGAATTGCAATGCACACAAGTGATACCGGGCCGTGGAGTGATCATGGACGCATGAATGGACCAGGGTGTGCGGACTGCAGAGAGCGACGAGGTTGGAGATGTCAGGCGAGCGTGTGCATGCGGCTCAATCCTCTCCGGAGTACGGAGAAATCAGTGAAGATAGGTACGATTTATATGAGGCAGTGTGGGATAGATGTGGATCAATCCAATGATTTAAATTTTGGCATCTGTAGGACTTTGAGTAAGAAAATCTTGTAAATGTGTAGCACAAGTAGACCTTAGAATTTACTTAAAGCACCAGCATACTACGTCCTCCCGTTTCACCAATTAAATTAATAATAACACTACTTCTAGCATTACTCATATATACATATAGATGTTAATAAAATTTAGACAATAAAATGTGTCTAGATCACATTTCAACTTGCTATACAAGCGGCTAAGCCAGAAATTAGTATAAGATTAGGGCTAAGAAATACCCGGACTTAATAGGAGTATTTAGTTTCTGAAAATTTACATGGTGATCAACCAAAATTTAAGCAAGTTGTTTGGTGGCAAGATCTATTGGGTTTACCTCAACAGCATTCCTAACATGTGATTGGATCTCGCAACATCCTCATCCACTGCCTCATATTAATTAGGCCTACCTCCACACGCCTCCCTAGCTTTCTTTCTATCGGGATTCATTCTCGCGTTTAAATTCCGTGAGGAGGAGAGATTGAGGCGCAATCGCACACGCTTTTTCAGCTTACGCAACTGGACATCTTTATAACCTATAGCACATCGCGTACGGCGTTAGCAGTCCGCAACACCACGCTGGTCCATGTTCATGGCCATGATTCCACTCCTGAGCGGGCCACGTAGTATATTTCGTCATCAAACAAACAGTTGGGTAACTACTATTCACTCTCTCGTCGTGCTTCAGAATTGCATGCAATCTGCTTAACAATTATTTTCTAATCGAGTGTATCCGATACTCTTATTGGCGCTAACCGAATGGTGAACAGATATTCACTTTATTAGTAGGCTCTAACGAAGTTGTGGCTTACCAAACTCGCTCAGATTCCGTACTAATATTATCTTCAGGATTCATGGCCGATTCGCACAGTGCGTATTAGGATATGTCTCATCCAACCGTTAACAAAGTGTGGGCTATAGTGAATGTTTTAGGAGGTGCCGTGTCGGGTCGCACCTCACGTCCATCAAGTTTCGCAGATAATATTGTCGGATTCGACCACTAGTTATTAATTTGTTCAGGGACGGACGGAAGTATAGGTTAGAAGGGTATGACCCTCCCCTGTGAGAAGAATTCAGAGTATCTTGTAGTGACGGATCCGCTCTTAACGCATTACTGTTCTTAGTAGAAAATTTAATTCCATAATGTCGTACGTGTTATTCTGTCACACAACCTAAATGTGTGATTGCGCGGCTAACTTACATTCATCAGCTGAGAGTAAGCGCGCCCCTCATAAACAGAAACTGAATCCTGAGTTTAACACACGGTGTGTTGGGCTGGATCTACTGCATCCAATATAGTATGACATCGACAGGCAGGGATCGTCTTCGACCTTGTCGCCCGCTAATATCTCCGAAGCTCCGCCGGGAGACTTACCGGCCATTCGGGGTTCGGTACGGTCCGGAGTCGCTGGCACCACCTTCCTTCGAAGGGGCAGCTTCTCGCCGGCGTCCCTCTCCTTTGCCGCACTCTCTCACTTCTCGCCGACAAGTCCGAGCTGACTCTCCCCGATCACCGTCCAGCAGCGGTCGGCTGCATTGCGACGACCAGCCTTCACTCCATCGCCGCCCTCGCCTTCGCGGCGAGTCCTTTGGCGCGCGGCCCTCCTCAGCCGTCCCTCGTCTCCGCCGTTCCATCAGCCTCGGTCACGCGCCTTCGACCACGCCTCGCTGCTGTGAGTGCACGCCTCGGCGGCCTCGGCGGGGAGCAGCTGGCATCGAGGGCCAACGCGCGGAACATGAGGCCGGTACCGGTGGAAGGGCCGAACTCACGATCGGCTGTGCGGACTTCTCCGACCTGACGCCGACGCGGAGCACCGGATCGCGACGAAGCAGCTGCCTCGCTGCTGAACTCGTCTGGAGATTAGTGGTGCGCGCGCACGTCAGCGCCGGCACGCACGCTAGCTGTGAGTGCGCCAATCCCAGATCCGGTCAACTCTCGGCGTCTCCGCGCTTCTATAGCGCCGCTAGTGTCGAGGGGAGGGTCTCTGGAGGAACCCGCGCCGCCGCCGTGCGGCGAGGGACTGAGGCGGGAACTCGGCTTCCTGGACACGGAGCTGGGGCGGCGGGACGCGCGACACCGCCGCACCAGGAGGGCGCCGCGCGTGGTCGCTGACCGATTCGCTCGGGCTACACCCTCGCGCGGACGGGATGCTCGAGCCGGATATCTCGCTCACGGGCGGCGGCCGGTCGCCTTTCCTGATTCGCCCACACGAACGGCCACTTCCCGACTCTCCAGGCCGGGGCGATGGCTCGTCGCCTGCGGTCTCGCCGGAGTTCTGCCAGTGGGGGAGGGGCAATTGCTGAGTGGGGGAGGTCTGCCCGCATGGCCAGGCTGAGAGGTGTAACAGGCGGAACGGACGCCGGCGAGAGCCGGGGCGGCTCGAGCCCGACCGCGCCCTCGGATGGCGGGAGCGGGCGGCTGGTGCGGCCACGACGCGACGGCGGGATGGTTGCGCAGGCGGCTGGCGCTGGCCGTACGGCGTTGGCGCGTCCTAGCGGTCGGACTGAGCGGGGTGTTCTGGACCCGATCGGGGTTCCCAGTTGCGACTGGCTTCCAGACGCCACTCAACTAGAGAGAGCACGGGAAAAGACCTTGCACGACGCGTAACGCGTCACGAAGACGCCCTCGACGTCAGCGGAACGTGTTTGAGAGGCAGGGCCGTCGAGGCTGGTTGGCCTCGCCGCTCGACCACGTGCCGCGCGGCCGACGCGAGAACTTTCGTCCCGCGCCGGCTGTAGGGCCACTTTGAGATGAAGCCCGCGCGCGCACGTGGCGCGGCAACAAAGATAAAGAATTTCTTGTCTTTAGATTTTTATGGATCTTGTTCCGGTGAGGCCAAAATGCTGTTGTTTGATTTGGCCATCTCGATTATGTCTCGTCGTCTTGCGGCTAACGGCCCGAGGGAAGTCCGACGGGAATGAAGGACGCATTTACCATGCCTCATGATATATGTTTGGCTACCGGCTCGCCACTCGTAGACCGCACGAGCCATCTGACTATCTTGTGGTTCGTGCGACACGCTGGGCTGAACACCTTATTAGATCTCTCCTTCTGCAATCTTGAACATAATGCGTAGTTGCGTTGGCCTCGTGCGGATCTGGCTAAAGGAGGGGAGGTGGGAATAAGTGTATGATGTGGTACAGGATTAAGGATCGATTTAATTTTGGTTTCAGTTATTTTTCTTATGCTAGGTCATTCACTTATCTGGTCAATATACTGCTTATGAGGGGCATCTACTTGCCCCTAGACGATTAAATTCATAATAATTCAACATTACTATAGGGTAATCCTTGTTCCTCTCTAGGGCGATGTCTGGGATGATGTGGCCCTGCGCCACCAGCGGCACCAGCAAGAAGTGGAGCTCCTTCGCCGCCGACGCCGCCGCCATCGCCTCCAACTCTGTTTCTCCTCGCGCGCGCGCGCAGCAAGAGCAAGAAGGTGAGGAGGCGTAGGGACTAGCTTTGCAGTCTAGAGGAGTGTGTGTTATACACGTCGACACGTCGTCGATGACGTCGACGGCCCGGGTTGTTGCGGGGCGCGGCGGCGGAAGATGAGATCGCGGCGACGTGGAAGCCGGAGATACACATTTATCCCGGTGCACTGTGCACATGCCCACGGGCTTCTAGGAGATATGGGTGGTGTTGGGATCCAGGGACTTAACTTTAGTCTCTGCATTTACACATTAATTTAGAGTATTAAATATAAACTACTTACAAAACTAATTACATAAATGAAAGCTAATTTGTGAGACAAATTTTTTAAACCTAATTAATCTATAATTAGAGAATGTTTACTTTAGTATCACATAGGCTAATCATGAATTAATTAGACTCAATAGATTTGTCTCGCGAATTAGTCCAAGATTATGAATGGGTTTTATTAATAGTCTACGTTTAATATTTATAATTAATTTTCAAACATCCGATGTGATAGGGACTTAAAAGTTTTAGTCCCATCTAAATAGGGTAATGATCCGGGCGACCAAGGGTGAGGTGTGCGGCTAGCCATGGTTCGTTGTCGCCTTGCCAGAGCGCCTTTAGTCATGGATGCCCCAACTGGCTGGTCCCTCGTGAACCCAAGACTGGACCTCTCTTCTTTGGCCATTTGGCCATCTGGTATTCTGGTCCTTAGGATTGCTGCTGTAGATGCACCAGCGGAATCCTGGGGAAAATATGTACGGTGGAAACCATGTATGTATTGAAAACTTGGAAACTACTGCTCAATCGAAAAATGGACATTCGAGATTCGTCCACGTCATCATGAGTAAAAATTTTACTCGCGGATTACAAGTTAAATTTTTACTCGTGATGGCATGGACGAATCTCGGACAACCATTTTTCGATCTATCGATAGTTTCCACCGCATTTGTGGTTTCCACCGTATATTTTCCCCAATATCAGCGTGAAAGAAATATGAATCCGCTGCAGCGGTATAGCCGTAGGCCGTAGCATAGCTGCACCAAAGAGCCTCAATATTATTGTTTTTAATAACGACTAACCGTCAAATTGTGCGTTGCACGATATTGTTATATTACATTTTAAACAATATTAAAAAAAATCTCTTGCTTAAATTTTAGTTCCGACAAATGTTTCAATTTAGTACTTTTTTACAAGGAATATTTTTCTTAATTTAAATTTCTTTAGTTGTGAAATTATAAATTACTAAATATCGATATCGAGTTATACTTGTATGTTTTTCACTATACAATAATTTTAAAATTTGGAACTATCCAATATTGAGTTGTGCTTTTGCAGTTGATATGGAGACTAAACTAATTGTGACTTTTTATATGATTAAAAAATACTTCATATGTCCCATAATATAAGGGATTTTGAAGGATAATACTATAAAGTGTCATATCTCTCCAAAATCCCTTATATTATGGAACGGAGGGAGTAGAACTTATGAATTAATCATTAATTTTTAACGTAGAATCTTGTTTTATTATTTTCTTAATGCAATAAATTTTGTAACTCGGAATCAATAAAGGGAGTATCTGAAAAACTTGTCGCAAGTTTCTTGAGTAAAAAACATTCAGATGTAACTACAACATCATTAGAGTGTAATTATACTATAACTGCATTATAACTACATTGTAATTATGATATAATTTATACAACGGTTTGATTAGCTAGCACTAGAACCTTGCATGTGATACGTGTGAAAATTTCTTTCTTGCAAGTTTTTCCTTTCATGCAGAAATTTCGAGGCAATCCAATGGTCACAAATTTGAAAGTTTTGGGAGCAAAAAAAATTGCAAAAGTTTTTAAGCAAATCCAATCAATAAAAACAAAGTTGCAACACTGGATATGTGTATATATTAACCCGTACTCCCTCTGTCCCAAAAAAGGAACTCAATTTCTAGAGTTTGAATTTTGTTCCAAAAACATAAACTTCTACCATCCTAACTACCTTCAGCACATAAAACGAAAAGTTTTATCTCTTAAATACCCTTTATCTAAATATCACCATTACTATTTTTTTTTGAATAATGAGGGACATTTTGGTCACTTTTACTCTACTAATTTCACCTTGGGATGCTAGAGATGTTTTTTTGGAGACAAGAGTACTTCTTAAGCCAGCAGGTTTGCCAGAATCCAATAGGTATTGGTGGACCTCTTATTAGCTGACGCATGTGCGAGGGAACCGACGCTCGTCTGGCGTGCCACATGGAGCCGATGATAGATGGCCAAATGGGTCGCCCGGCACGGTACGGCCCAGGCATGAGTGGGCCTGTGCTGAGGCCAATCGGGCTGGCACGGGCCAACCTACACGTCGGGCCGGGACGTGCTTGCCCACAGGCTATACCAAAGGCCCAGGCATGGCCCGATAAGACTCGTGCCGTGCCGAGCCTGGCCGAAGGATGACAGCCTATCGTGCTTCTCCATAGAATAAGTCTATTTTTCCTCCCTCATCTCTTTGGGGCTATGCCTTATATGGCTAGAATAAGTCTATTTTGCATCATCTCCGCTCTTTGGGCTGTGCCTTATATGTCTAAATTAAGTCTATTTTGGATCTTTGAACTATTTTTCTTTGACCATGCCGTCAGCCCACCGTGCCAAGGCATCAACCAGGCACGGCCCAACTATCGGGACGGGCCAGCACGGGCCCCACACTAGTCGTGTTGTGCTGTACATGGGCCAGGCCAAATGCCATGCCCATTGGCCAGCCGTCGGGCCTATGCCATCTAATAGGGCGATAGTTGGGGTCCCGTGCCAGAAGATGTGCTTTTTTCTGGGCTCCTAGCGCGCGCTTGTGCCAAAAGATCAAGTAGGCGATGCGCGTGAGCTGACTAGTGAGTCGTTTCCTCTTTTGCTACGTTCTACCGCGTGTAAGTGCCCCCCTCCTACTGGTACTTAATATGTGATTAGAGTTTAATCGCATGATGTTATACGTACGCTAATAAAGTTACAGACTAGCTAACATGACGATTTAAAATTTTAGATCGGAGTTGAAACTTTTCTGAAATTTGATACCTAACAGTTTTTGAATTTTTGGACTTGAAAGTTCTAGATCAGGAATTTGATTTTTGTTTTAATTTTGGATTTGAAAGTTTTGAAAAATTCGGATGAAAGTTTTTAATTTTTAGTTGGAAAGTTTTTGGAAAATTTAGAATTGAAAGTTTTAAATTTAAGGTTTGAAAGTTTCAAATTAATTTGATTTGAAAAGTTGTTCATTTTGAGTTGAAAGTTTCCAAATTTGAGTTTGAAAGTTTCAAAATTTTGTGATAAAGTTTTCGAAAATTTGAGTTGAAAGGTTTCACAATTTAGGGTTGAAAGTTTCAAAATTTAGGGTTGAAAGTTTCAATTCGAGTTAAAATTTTCAAATTTGATTTAAAGTTGTTAAAAAAACGGGTTGAAATGTTTCAGATATGAGTGCTGCATGTTAATCACGGCACCTAATAAAAAATTAGAACTAATAATGAAGAATTATAGCGTTAATTAAGCTGTAGATGATTTGACTCACTTGCCCGACTGCCCCTTCGCGTTAATTTCTATACCATACTAGCACATGCATGCGTCGGCGCTTTCAGGAAGAAAATAAAAAAAGTCAAAAGTGTGGTTGGGCCTTAGGCCTGGCTAATGATGGGCCAAAACGAAAACGCGCGCTAGTTATTTATCTAGCGCGTCTGCGCCGATTAGCAATTTCGCTTTTTTTCTTGCGGAAAGAGAAGCGAGAGGGGCATAGGCCAGAGCACTAGCAGCATGTCTCTCCTCATCGTATATTGTTGGTGATGCTTGCCAACAAAATCCAGAGTATTTTCAGCAAGATTCATTCATTTGTCAAGAAGATGTGCTCCATCTGCTATGAGCTTACTTTTTTTTTTTTAGAGAAGGGTAATTTTTTTACCGGCCTGCTACCTCAACCGGATATATACAACATTTTTTCAATCGGAACTTAGCCCATCAAACAGAGAACTTAGCTATCAAATAACTCAATTGAAATTCACTCCTATGGAGATTTGAACTCAGGACCCTGGGGATGCACTCCTATGGAGATTTGATAAATGCCCTTTCACATGCTATGAACTTACCTGTTACTCAATAGCTTTTATAGTCAGAATGAGGACAGAATACTCTGGCCTTTGGAACGAACCGGAGACAAAATGTATTGTTATAAAACCCGGCCCCCGAAAATCACATCGGAAACCAAACGCGGAAGAAAATGCCATAGGAGATCCAAACAGATGATGACACCGAGGCACGAATTTTATAACGGAGTTCAGCCGAGCCCTACATCTCCGGGGCACTGATTACGGGCCGCTCCTCCCGATCCACATATTACAAGCGTATCAGAGTTACAACGACTCACGGCCGGTCAACGCCGGCAGCAGCTCCCTCTCGCTATGCTAAGTCGCCATGCGGTTACAATAGGCACGCCCCTCTATTTATGAGAGATCCTAGGACAGAGTCTGATTCTTACTCTAATCCTATACCTAGTACAACTCCAAGTCCTAAACTGTAACCGACTACGTACACATATTCGACACAAACTCTAACAAACTCTACCTTGGCGAATATGCCACGCCAACCTGAATTTGTTACTTGCTCGAACCTCCGTGTACCAGGACTTGAGTTGGTTTCTTTTTCGCTGCTCACGCCGAGCTGCCCCGACAAGCCTCCACCAGGCTCACCGTAAACAAGAGACTCCCGCTATCCCTATAACTTCTTCCTCTTGACTCCACCTGCAACAGTGCTCCACCTTCTCTCATATCACCACAGTTGTCTTGCCAAGCGAAATTGAATTTCTTTCTAGCTGTCACATCATAGACTTCTCGAAGACCATGTTCACCTTCATCTCCGTCTTAAATTTGACTTGATCTAATACATGGCCAGATAACCCGATGTCATCACCAAAATAGATAAATCAAACTCACCAGACATGAAGAGAACCCTTTCTTCCTTGTCGTCTTATGAACCAAGCTAATAAATCCAACATCCACGCTTTCCCGTATCCGTAGACTGAATTCCTGCTAGTTTGAGAAAACCACTGTTGCCTTGAATCACCCAAAGAAATTACCACCATAGCGTTTACTCTTCTCCTTCAGTGACGCAGATTCCATATATCCCCATCATGCAAACCCCGCAGATCCTGAATATATCCTGTACTAACAAACAGACCCGTTGACTCCATCAACGTATTCGACCCGCTGTTGCCCGGGATTTTCTTCACGCACCTTTGCCACACTCCTGTACCACCGCAGCCTTGCCTTCGAATCATAATGCAGAAGCCCTGATGCACAGTTATTCTTGCTGTCAATTCCAACCACCTAGCCTCCGTGCTGATCTCCACGTCTATCGCGACTCCGAGTTGATAAACAACTCCGCAACCGTGTCGACCTCCAGCAGCTACACAAACTGCACATCCTCTGCAACCGGATTCCGAGACCAATTTGCTGCTCCGTGCATGGACCTACACACAATATGCCATTGGACACCCTTGCCGCATGCATGCACACATCCACAGCCACCACGAAACCAAGCCTGCAAACACATATCCATCCAATTAACTACTCCATGCATGTAACAATGCAATTAATTAATTGATGTCTTCGTGCTTGACTTGTTCCTCATGACTGCATGCGATCCATGACAAAAATCCAAGAAGCTCCTATTGCTTGATCCAATTTTGTAGTGCTGCTCCTGTGCGCACCGTCACCGCCTCCAATAACCGGAGCCGGCCCGCGTCGAATCCCGTCAGCACCTACACGACGACCACACCAAGCCGTGTTCCTGCCACCCAGATTTCGTCGCAAACAAATCCACTCCGACCTCCGATTGATCACCCATCAATCTAGCCGCGAGCCGAAGCCGACAAATCACGTGCCGTCTTCCCAGCCACCGAACGACCCGAGCGCTACGTCTAGCCGTCTCCCTGTCGAACGCAGCTCATCGAAAGGCCCAGGCCACCCCGCCTAGAGTGTTCGATTCCACCGATCAAGAACGTCGATCGCCTCCAGCTTCGATCAACCCCGAGCGTGAGGCCTCACGTCTCCCTGTTGGAAGTAGCTCACCGGAAAGTTCGAGCCACCCGCCCGAAGTGTCCGACCCACCGATTGGATCCCACTGTTTTACACTTCAATTCCTATCAGAATCCTGTATTTTTCCTATTCCTCCGTTTTTTCTACCCTGCGATTCAAAGGGGCTCGAAAACAGGATAAAGAAACATACAGTTCAACAACTGATTATAAAATCAAACCCCCAAATAACCATTCAGTGGTATATATTTCAGGTAGTTCCCAAAATTATTTCTAGCAATTTCAAGAAAATTAATACGGCATGCCCCTTTATCCTCTTCAAGTCAAAGCAAGCAATCGCCCATCTTCAGCTTCATGTAGCAGCAGTCAACAATTTAACACGCATTTCCTCATAGTCATAGCGTAGTGGATTTAACAGCTGGTGACATGTTGTTTTTTGATTGATTGAGCACAGGCTAACCATCCACTTCTTTTACCTGTGGGAATGATTTTCACCTGTTCTCTTTAGCTTATGTCCTAATTCCTGACTTACAAATGCAGAGGATATGTCATGACATCTAGAGCTTGTCCTCTTTACATTACAGGCATTCAGTCTAAATTAAAATTCAATCCAAAATCAAAATTCAGTCTACACCACTATTAATCTAGTGCCAACTTAAGAAATTCAAAACGACCTGGGATGAGAATCGCAAACATATTGCAGGTTGATTCATAAAAGTCGGATCACCAACATCTCTCTCTTCCTCATCTCGCAACATTTTGAAGTCCACAATACATACATAAACAGCAGATGCAAGATTCATACTACAGACAATGCCAAAGAACTCAAGAAAGATCCATGTCAGTTGCTTGCTTGTTCAGTGGGTGAAGGTGTAGAAGACGGTGCCGACGTAGACGGCGAGCGCGGTGGTGACGAGGCCGACGAGCCCTGCGGCGGCCTTGGCGGCGGCGCGGTTGGTGGCGCAGCCGAGCGTGCCGAGGCGGATCTGCACGACCATGACCATGGACACCATGAGGAAGACGCAGCCGACGACGGAGCCGACGGCGGAGGCGAGCATCCCGAGGCGGAGGAGGCGGGCGTCGATGTGGGCGTGCAGCGTGTCGTGCGGGTCCTTGGAGTTGATGAGGTTGAGCGCCAGCTTGAGCCCCTGCGCGACGAGGCTGGAGAAGAGGAAGGAGGAGAAGGCCACCACCTCCAGCACCAGGAGGGACCGCGCCACCCCCTGCCCGGCGTCGCACGACGCGTCGCCGGCGAGGCTCCGGAGCTCCCCCGGGTCCGCCAGGGAGAGGCCCACGAACACGGCCACCGTGAACAGCGAGTTCACGTTCACCACCCCGTCCAGCGCCGTCACGTGCACGCTCGTCGTGTTCGCCGACAGCGCCGCCGGCAGCTTCCACTCGTACCCGCGGTGCCCGCCGCCGCCGCCGCCGTTGCTCTGCTCGTCAGATCTGGTCCGTGATAAGCATCATTGGATCAGCACTGAATCGAGTTCTTGGCGCATCTTATTTCAAGAAATGGAGTTCTTGGTCGAATCGAACAACGCAAAGAGGGGATTACTTACTCATCCATGGCGTTGATGCGAAGAGGGGATTGATTTGCTTTGCTGGTTGGGAAAGAAGAGATCGATGTTTTGAGGAAAAAAAAGAAGGGGGACAGTCGAATCGAAAGCCTGATGCCTTGTGCCGAGTGCCGACCATCAACATGGGAACATATTAGCTTTTCTAGATACTCCCTCTCGGTTTGCACTTTTTTTCCTTTCCCTTCTCTGGAGTATAAGACATTGGCCCTGTTATTTTCTCCGAGGAAAACTGCATAATCTTTTGGATAAAAATGGCACACGCTTTTCAAACTGCTAAACGATACGTTTCGTGCAAAAATTTTCTATATGAAAGTTATTCTAAAATATAAGATTAATCTATTTTTCAAGTTTGTAATAATTAAAACTCAATTAATCACACGTTATTACCACCTTGTTTTACGTGAAACACTTCATCTTTATCTTCATCTTCATCTTCAGGAGATTCAAACACCACCATTGTGAACTTCATTTTTTTAATTTTAACTTTTTCCATTAAATATTTATGAATTTATAGAAATGTAAATTCCTATTTTATTTGTATTTGTACTCACTTAAAATAATCTCCTCACAGAGGAAACACTAATGGTAATATATGGTGCTGAAATTGTGGGTATGGTGTATGACTCTATTAAGGTTCAAATCACCAAAATTTGTCACAAGACATTAAAACAAATATGTAATTAGGTGTGTTAAATGATTATAGTGTGGGTAAAGGCTGTGTTTACAAGTAACTAGCTGGGCGGCCCGCGCAATTGCGCGGCTAGCACCCAAACAAAATCATATATTTTTTAAGTATGATTTTACTTAAAATTTATTAAATAGCTATCTCATTGTCTTCAGACTTTGAAAGACCAAACATTATCATCCTCGTGTTTCTAATTATATAGCTTTTAAAAGTCACACCAGTTGCTACCTCTTACGTCATCTTCTTCTTTATTTGCTTGCTCGATCTACCACTATTTCTATTCATTCTCCTTAGAAATATTTAAAAATTGGATTTTATAGTTTTTGGAGTTTATTGTCACGTTGGGTTTCGTTTTTATAATTTCTAGATGTCCCGTCAAACGTTTGCCATTATACTACTCTACGGTCCACCCATTGTCTCTTCTCTTTATTATCCTTGAGATTTTAAAAATCGAATATAAATATTGTTTGGGTTCATTTCTACCTTCTAGAAGTCCCGCCAAACCGTCAGCGGCTTTGCCATTGTACTTCTTTTTAGAAGTTCCGAACCTTTAAAAATTGGACCTTGTAGTTTTTAGAGTTTATTGTCTTATTGGGTTTCATTTTTTATAATTTTTAGAAGTCCCGTCAAACAATGCCACTATGCTCCTCTATAGCCCGTCCGCCGCCTACTCTTTATTTTCATTGTGATTCTAAAAATCTAACATAACTATCGTTGGAATTCATTTTTTATTTTGTAGAAGTCCCGTCAACCGTCGGCGACTCTACAACTATACTCCTATACACCCCACATGCTGTTTCTCCTTTTTATTATCATTGAGATTTTAAAAATCGAATATGATTTTCAATACGGTTTTTTTTTTTTTTTACTTTCTAGAAGTCCCGGCATCCACCTTGCTCATTTGCTTCACGTCTTGCCTATCGTCCCTCTTTTAATCATCATTAGGATACTATTTGGTGTTTTATTAACATTTTTTAATATCGTATCAACCGCCACCACTCTACTCCTTTATTGGCCTGTTACTCAATTTATGTCGTCATGTGTTTTAGATGGCATTTTCTTTCAATAGTCTTTATTTTTATCACAAAATTTAGTTTTATATAAATTGTATGCCTAACTGATATCTTATTTTTCTTTTTCTAATATCAGAATTTATTTTTTTTTTCAAATTTTAGTTAATACCGTGTTGTGTTCTTTTAATATTTCTATTTTTTATTTTCAATTTTAGTTGTTTCAAAATTGTATTCCTACTTGATCTCTCTTTTAATTTTCCAAATTTTGGATATTGTTTTATTTTTTATTCTGAATTTTAATTAATCTCGTATCGAGTTCTTATATGGATTCTTCTTTCTCTTTTTTTTCTCCCGTTTTGTTCGCTCTGATTTTTTTTTTGATCGGACTATTGTTTCGCCAGGTTTTTTTGGCTCGTTTTTTTTTGCCAGGCTCCTATTTTTTTTGGGTCGGACAGAATTTTATTTTCGCCCTTTTTTACACTCCGTTTTTTTGTTTTTTTTCACTCCGTTTTGTGATCGGACTTTTTCTCGCCCAGTTTTTTTGCTCGGTTTTTTTTGTCCGGTTTTTTTGACGGACGATGGAAGCACCTCTTATTTTTTAAGTAGTAGAGATAGAGATTTCAGATATTTTTAAATTGTATTTCTACTTGGACTCTCCTTTTCTTTTCTAATTTTGGATTTATTTTATTTTTATTTTGAATTTTGATTAATCTCGTATTGGGTTCTTATATAGAAACTTCTTTCAATATTGCTTATTTTTAATTCCGAATTTTAGCTATTTTTAAATTATATTTCTACTTGGACTCTCCTTTCTTTTTTTTCTTTTTCTCCGATTAATGTAGGAATTTCTAGCCCCACAGCGAACATGGTGCCTCCTTTCAAAACTGTTTTGATAATATAATAGATGGTTAGTAACTTATTCTACACTGAAAACAAGTTAGCTCATTATTAGTGGATGATTAATTATTTTAAAAATTAGATTACTATAATTTTTTATAACAACTTTTCTATAGAACTTTTTTAAAAAAATATACCATTTAGCAATATAGGAAATATGAGCACAGAAAAGAAAGATCGAAGTTTCGAGAAAAAGGAATAAGAGGGACAGTCAAAAGCCTGATGCCGAGTGCCGACCATCAACATGGGACTATGGGAGCAGATTAGCTTTTCCGGATACTCCCTCTCGGTTTGCCTTGGTTTTTTTTTCTTACTTCCCATTGGGTACTGCACAATTTGTATATTGGATTTTACCTGTTTCAGTCAGTCAAACATTTATACTTAAAAGTATATCAATACAAAAGCTTTTTAAGTACTAAAGTTATTTTGAGATATCAAGTATTAGCATTTGTTTATGTTTCACTCTTTTAAAACGGTCCATAAATAAGCAAAGCACGGGTTATTTAATGGTGGCCACCAGGGTTTAAAAGTCAAATCCTACTGCCGATAAAATATTATGCACAGGCCAGTGCACTTTCAACACTGTTTTAATGAGGGTAGATAAAATACCATTAAACTTTATGCCACAAATGAAAGTACATCTTCATAACTTATTTTTGTGATTAATGATGACATTTTTAAGAATGCTCTACTGTTGCCTCTACTGTTGCCTGAGTGCTTCAAAGGAAAATGGGGTTCTGGGTTATTTGATGGAAGAAAAGACATGATCCTAGACAATGGTAATTCTTGTATGTATTTATTTCTTGAGTCTAGATAACGTACAGAGAATATAGGGCTCAATATCAAGTTTTCTCTAAGTTTGAGTTGATTTATGGTCGGAATTTCTGACACTAGTCGGAGTATTTAACGCATCATAATTTCCTTTTTTCACGGTGAACTCGAGGCTCTGTTTGTGTTTTGTTGAAAGTGATCATAGTATAGGCTCTGTTTGTATTTTGTTGAAAGTGATCATAGCATCTGATGTAACATTGGAAAATCCGATCAATCAGGCTATATGTTTTTGCAAGGAACTGGATCTATGTTTAACTTCAAACATTCGATCGAAAACTTCTTACGTTGAATCAGAATGTCCAACATCCCAGGCAATCCGATATTGCAAAGAAATTGGCTCTCAGGTCGAGGCAACATTATGAATTATAATATCCAACATAGTAGTCTGAAACTTAGTAGTCTGAAGATCAAATGGTCGAAATATTCACTTTTCCTTGTAACCCAAGTCTCTGTTTGGATTTATTTCTTCAATCAGAGTTTCCAATTATTAATTGGAATATCCGATCAGTATTTTTTTTATGGAATGGGATTATGTTTTAGACATTAGAGACCTGATATGTTGATCGAATATATAACCTTCAAGTCAGAATATCCGAGGTGTGATGAAAGATCCTACCACCCCATAATGGGCAGATTTAGGGTTTCCTATATAAGTCCCCACTCTCACTGGCTCTATACTAGGGTAAGTCTTTCGCTTCATTCAAAATATTCTTGGCTTCAAGCATGATGTTGGAGTGCTTTTAGCTCTTTTCACCGCCTCTCTCGAACCCTTCTCTGCTTTTGTTATTTGGATACGGATTTGGAGTTTTGAATCTAGTGATTGTTCTTCTCTCATGGATCTTGAACACTAGGTTTTGATTCCAAACGATTATGTAGGATATGTTATTCTTGGAGGTCGAGGACACCTGTAGCATCATCTGAACACCCATTCACGGGTAGGGCACCAAAAGAAGTTTGAAGGATCCACAAGGTAAGAGATACTACCAATGAAAGAGAAGTGTGCTTGTGCAATATTGAGGATAGGGTTAAAAAAGACTGGCTCTTTGTGAGTTTCTCAATAGAGACATTGAATCCTCTCAATGGTTTGAACTCAGGGAATACATTGTTGGTTTTAAGCCAGTGGACTCAATTTACACTGCTTTATAAGTTGAGGTGCTCTATATTTGGTTTTGCGATTTTTAGGCATGCAATTGAAACTCGACACTTGTTTGAGGGACCCAAACTGTACTTTTATCAAACAAGAAAAAGGAGTAGCCCAAAGAAGAGAAAAGAATAAAGAGGTGGAACTATGGAAGTGGGCTGGTGGGAAAAGAAGAGGAAGAACAAGCCAAAAATAACCCGAGACTTTGGAGAATGATTTTAATTTAAATAATTTCTGAAATGTTGTTTCATTTTTTTAAAAATACTCAGCATGCTCAAAATGATCCATGAATATTGCAGAAAATATTAGAGAATGCAAAGTATTTAATAAGATTTTATCTAGCTCAATTTGAAGTTTAAATTTTGATTTTTATTCAAGCATTTCCTTTAATTATTAAATGATTTCTAGAAATTTATTTTCCACATTAATTTTTAATTAGGATATTTTTAGAGTGTGACATGTTGAACAGGTCTGATCACCACAACCATTGACAGTAACCAAGAAGAGGAGGCCTAGGGTGATTGCAAGGGCTAGGGATGCTGAACCAAAAGGTTGATGGTTGCGTATGTACACTTGTGAAAGGTGTACAAATTGCTACTACCTCTGCCACAGAATATAAAGAAGTTTTACAGTTGGATATGGTTATTAAAAAAGTAGGTGGAATTAAATTGGAAGATGCTGTGATTGGTTAAAAAGTAGATGACGGTGGAAAAAGTGAATGGTTGAGGGTCGTGACTGGTTGGAAAGAGAATTTTTTTAGTGAAGTTGGGAAGAGAATGTTGGTAGAGAAGTTGTCATGTTTTGGGATAAATCCTGAATGCTAAAAATTGTTATATTATTGTGATTAAATTGCACCCACGGTATAACAACTTGGCAGATTGGTGCGATATAGTGCAAGAACTTGAGAATTAAACGTCCGAGTACAATAACTTAACAAGTGGGTGCGTTTTAGTACAAGAACTTAACAATTTAGTATTTTTGTGCATCAACTTGGCTAAGCATATGCTAGGTGAGTTTTTTTTTCTCGATGTCAATATGCCATTACATAATAATCATACGGATATTATCTTATAATATTGAATTTAATCTTTAAAACTTATGTAGTACAATTTACATCTAATTTACTTTAAGAACTTTTTTAGTTTTCTTCACCTTCTCAAATATCAACCAAAATATAATAATTTCTATATCCGGATTAATTGACTTTTAATTATTAGTTATTAGGATAAAAATATAAATATACTTATACAAATCCATGATAGTATATTGTCAAAATAAGTACTTAAAAATGAATTTATATAAAAAAATGCTCCAAATAATTAAGTTGCCGCATAACCTTTTTATTTGTTCTATGAAAATCGTACCTAACTTGCAAGTTGTTGCATTTATAGGATCACTTATAAAATTCTTATACTAAATTGCACATACCTATTAAGTTGTTGTAAACGATCATTTCTCAAGTTATTGCACCAAATTATATCCCCCTGCCAAGTTGATGTACCGTGGATGTAATTTACTCTATTAGATGAGTACAAAGCTTTTACATGTTACCTATCAGCTTTGTGTTTTGCTTCACTAAGGTGAGATATATATATTTATAGACAAATCTAGTGAAGCATGGTAGCATTCAAAAACTGTGGATCATTGTGCTCACAGGAGGAGGTGATCAGAATATAATGAGGTGTCTATAAACGAAATTTGAAGTTTAAATTTTGATTTTTATTCAAGCATTTCCTTTAATTATTAAATGATTTCTAGAAATTTATTTTCCACATTAATTTTTAATTAGGATATTTTTAGAGTGTGACATGTTGAACAGGTCTGATCACCACAACCATTGACAGTAACCAAGAAGAGGAGGCCTAGGGTGATTGCAAGGGCTAGGGATGCTGAACCAAAAGGTTGATGGTTGCGTATGTACACTTGTGAAAGGTGTACAAATTGCTACTACCTCTGCCACAGAATATAAAGAAGTTTTACAGTTGGATATGGTTATTAAAAAAGTAGGTGGAATTAAATTGGAAGATGCTGTGATTGGTTAAAAAGTAGATGACGGTGGAAAAAGTGAATGGTTGAGGGTCGTGACTGGTTGGAAAGAGAATTTTTTTAGTGAAGTTGGGAAGAGAATGTTGGTAGAGAAGTTGTCATGTTTTGGGATAAATCCTGAATGCTAAAAATTGTTATATTATTGTGATTAAATTGCACCCACGGTATAACAACTTGGCAGATTGGTGCGATATAGTGCAAGAACTTGAGAATTAAACGTCCGAGTACAATAACTTAACAAGTGGGTGCGTTTTAGTACAAGAACTTAACAATTTAGTATTTTTGTGCATCAACTTGGCTAAGCATATGCTAGGTGAGTTTTTTTTTCTCGATGTCAATATGCCATTACATAATAATCATACGGATATTATCTTATAATATTGAATTTAATCTTTAAAACTTATGTAGTACAATTTACATCTAATTTACTTTAAGAACTTTTTTAGTTTTCTTCACCTTCTCAAATATCAACCAAAATATAATAATTTCTATATCCGGATTAATTGACTTTTAATTATTAGTTATTAGGATAAAAATATAAATATACTTATACAAATCCATGATAGTATATTGTCAAAATAAGTACTTAAAAATGAATTTATATAAAAAAATGCTCCAAATAATTAAGTTGCCGCATAACCTTTTTATTTGTTCTATGAAAATCGTACCTAACTTGCAAGTTGTTGCATTTATAGGATCACTTATAAAATTCTTATACTAAATTGCACATACCTATTAAGTTGTTGTAAACGATCATTTCTCAAGTTATTGCACCAAATTATATCCACCTGCCAAGTTGATGTACCGTGGATGTAATTTACTCTATTAGATGAGTACAAAGCTTTTACATGTTACCTATCAGCTTTGTGTTTTGCTTCACTAAGGTGAGATATATATATTTATAGACAAATCTAGTGAAGCATGGTAGCATTCAAAAACTGTGGATCATTGTGCTCACAGGAGGAGGTGATCAGAATATAATGAGGTGTCTATAAACGAATACGTGCGTGCAATGCATGCAAATTATTCCTATACATCTAGCTACGTACGTGTCGCATCCACGTATGTTATAGATCAGATCAGTTGACTTTAATTTTATGAAAAACTTGATATTAATTAGCTGGTTAAGTCACTGTGCAAGCTACTGGTTAAAATGATTATTGTATTAGTACTTTCTTTGGTAACGTTTAGCGTAAGGCTTCAACAAATGTTTGAAAGTTTGACCATCAATAAGTTTGAAAGTTAGTTATTTAAAAAAATGATTTGCATAGATTTGTTAGGAAACCGCTATCATAATATATCATAAACTTTTTATATTTTATAATCTTTTTCTAATATAAAAAATGGTCGCATCAAGTTTGAAAAGTTTAACTCAATATTTTTTTCTAAACATCAAATATATATTTATGACAGGATGGTGTATCATCTATCATGGTACAAGGAACTCTGACATTGTTCTATAACTAACATATTTGATAAATTGATTTGAGTGTATATACAAGGGCTATTGTTTTGATCTTCATTAAAGACATTATGTGTTGTAAGCATTTCACCGATTCATCAAAATGTATTGTATATATGAAATATATTATTATAATTTTTCAGGTAGTATAATAATGTAAAAATATACAATACGTTAACACTAATTTAATTTCAGCCAATCAGGAAACATCACAGCCCTAAATAATGATCATTTGACAATAGCAAAGTATTTCATAACTATTTGTGATATGAACCATATATACTGTATTACATTTCCATGATCATTCTCATTATGTCACTGCCCGCTTAGCAAAGTTCCATTTTGTAAAAAACATATTTTGAAATTGAACCGGCAATGAGGCAGTTTCAAGAATGAACCAACAGTTAAGCATGCTCGCCAGCTATAAATAAACCATGCCTGGCTATTCATCCCATCTAAAAGTCGCTATGTCCCAAATTCCCCATCTCTCTAGCTCTTACCCACCACCTATATTTTGCTCGCCCACTGTCGCATCCTCTCTTTCCCAAGTCCAACCGACATGCCCCTTTTACTAGCACCGTTTCCACGCCCTCCTCCCTATACTCACATTCGCCACCTCCTTTTCCCCATCCCCGCCATCGGGCCCCTCATATCCCATGTCTAAGCATAGACACCTTAACTTCCTAAGTCTTGGCACCAGCCCCTCCTTTGTCTCTCTGAGCATAGACATTAGCGACTATGGGTCTTATATGACTAGCATGTGCTCAGTGTTGCCAGATATGGCTGACACGAGCTTAGGGCCTCTGGATCTGGGTGTGATCGATGGCAACCATGAGATGGTTGTTGTCAATAGCAACATCGACTGCGGCGACAACATAAATAAAGGGGGTTTTGGAAGGGCTAGTAGAGTTGGATGGGAATGGCAACGACGTCTGCGACTGACTTGGCTTAGGGAGCCTGTAGTCTTAACTCATCATTTCATCCCGCGAATTGCGTGTTGCTTCATCTCCTCGGCAGTGAAGGGCTGCGAGTGTGCTGATTGATCTCCTTGGTAATGTTGTGCGGCAAATCACGTGTTCCGAAGACCAGCTGTGACAACAACTGACTAGTATACAGATCGACAAATAGCCATCACGCTTAGGTCCATGCATAGGCGAATTTTTCCACCCCACTTTTGTCATTGTCTCTGCTCAGAGAACACACCTCTATGCTGGGTTCGTTCTACAAACACCTAGGAGGCTGAGAAACCATCTATGAACGGAGAAAAATCTAATTCAAAACAAGTGGAATATTTATCAGTTTACAATATTTATCTTTCCTACTGTGGCCAAATTTTAAGCTTCATGCTTATGACCTTTGTACTGCCAAATTTCCTACATCTCCTGTCCTTCAATTGTGCAGTCCAGAATAGGGCAGCGCGATATACATGGTTTTGCGTGAGGTGGCACAGGAATCCACCGGTGACGGTGATCGATGCCGACAAGTCTCATCGCAGTTGTGACATGCATAGCTCGGCTCAGCCTCGTCCCATCAATTACGGTATCGAGTACCCTCCTTCGTCCCAAAATGTAAGCATTTAGCTATGTATGTCCAGATTCATAGCAAAAAATTGCATATATTTTTGGGATGGAGTAGTAGCTTTCTCGACATTGTCTTGTCTAAACTGTTGATGTGGTTGTTCAACATCGAATCACCAATTGCATTCCCAGTTGTTTTTCCATATAGCCACATCATGATAAGCATGACTAGGGGATGCACATTTTTTTCTCTAATTGTTAGATTTTTCAGTCCTTTGAACTTTCTAAAAAACAAAATGAGTCGGAACTAATTTACAATTTATTAGTTAGATCTAGGATGCACAAAAAGAAATCCATTGAAATTTTGCAAGCTCAATCCTCTTTTAGCAACAAACCATTGGTACCATTTATTTTATTTTCATGTGCAAATCAGTTCCAACTAGTGCCAATATATATTTTTCATGAAATGTGCTTCCCGAGGTAAACAATAAGCACATTAGTAATTTATCTAGTTGAACAAAAAATGCATTACACAACATGTACAACACAATACAAAGAAACAACCCAACAGTGCCACAAATAAGGCATGCATTCTTTCAATGAAAAGGGAACATTTATTCATAAGCACATAAGGCTTTGCGATATTACATAGCATCACTGGAATGGTAACAGCAACAACGGAAGAAAACAAACACATTCAGGAGGTGCATATATATATATATTACTTAGATGGGCAAGTGAAAGCCAGGAGGGCATGTCCTGTTGCATGAGTAAGAATGAGAGTGACATTCAACTAGACGCTTACGTGATAACACCAAGGATATTCGCCTAAGAGCAGCGCATAGGCAAAGCGCTGGCATCCAGGTCAGCGGAGGCCCTTGAAGCAGTGTGCAGCACTGCGAGGAAGGAACATTTTAAGCGAGCACGTTTAGGCGGCACACCGCAAGGTTAAGCACATTGATGGGATACCTTGGTGTACCGGGGGAGGGCCGAAGTTCGGAGTAGTGGGGTGGGGCAAAGGGCGGCGTGCGGGTAAGATCGCGGGCTGGAAGCCATTATAGGTGCATACCTAGTAAGTTCGGGTGAGGATAATTGTGGATGTGTGCGAGTCGGGTGGGCGGATTGCGGTTTGAGCAGCTCGTGTCACCACAGCCATTGGCGGACCTCCCACGGAGAGAAAGCTCTCATGGTTTGATGACAAATGGCCAGAAGAGCTGCAGACCTGGGAGCCATGGTTGATGTTTGGGCCAATGTATTGTGTTCTTTGTGTGCTTGGTGTTGCTGGATGTTGCAGACCACTAGCACCACGCGGGCTGCATACGTAGGAACACCATGTTGCCACCACGTGGGCAACCGAACACAACCACCAAACGTGCACACAAAGACCGTGCGAATGCAGCTACCGATACCTGGGACAACTTGGGCGGACGGGTAGTGACCAAAGGACGAAGGGAGAAAGACAGAGGCCAGCGCAAGGGCTTGACCAACGTAGAGCTGAGGGACGAAGGCGAGCATGAGGGCAGCGGCACACTTGATGTAAAGGGGACGACGGACCGGGATGGCGTAACGAAGGAAGGCTAGCCTAAAAGACAAGGACAGCGGCCGCAGGAATGGCTGACCAGAGGCGAGGGCGACAGTGAGGACGACAACCAGGAACGGCTTGGACAGCCAAGGTAGGTTGACAGACGCGAAGACGACTTTGGCCTTGCTGACGACCGACGAGAGGGGCAACGATGGCAAGCCACGAAGAGAGCCGAGGTGGAAGATCGGTGTAGGTGAGGCTAAGAACAGGTGGTAGGCCACAGCAGAGGTTGGCCGCTCGGTGATGTCTCGAGCAAAGAGAAGCCGATGCCGAGGACAGCCTTTTGCTGCTGCGATCTGCTGTGTGCATGGCCGCAGCTGACTGCGAACATGAGCGAGGAGAAGGGCCAACCGGAGTTACGCCGCGAAGGCGCGTTGGAGGAGGCCGCGCGCGGCAGATCTTTTGGCGAAACGAGGGTTCGGAATGTCGAGAGATGGCTAGGGGCAACACATATTCGGTGATCCAGGCGAGGGTACGGTGGACGCCAGCCGGTTGCTCGGTGGCCGATGGCAGAGGCGGCTGGAGGAGGCTTTGGCACTGGGGGGAGGAGAGAGGGAAGGAGGCGGGGAGGGGTTCTGGGTGCCTCCAGCGCGGGGAGGGGCTTCGGGAAGAGACAAAATGGAAAGAAGGGGAGGTGGACGGCGCTGGGATCCAAGGGCGCGCGGCCTTTATGGAGTGCGGCGGCTCCGGTTGATTTTGGCAGGCATGATTTAGCTCGGTACGGGGGAAATTGAGTGTTACCATCTTAATGAAGTGGGAATTACAATAAGGGAGTAAAATAAGGCTCCTATACGGGTCTATCAGCCAACCAGGAAAATAGTCCAAATTTGAATTTTCAAGCTTAAATTTTGGAGTATTTTCAACGTAGTTTCTTTTTCAACATAGGCTCTCTCTCAGAACTATCGTCTCATAG
>CM020188.1:5209608-5251036 GCA_009805545.1 Oryza longistaminata | reverse complement strand
CCTCTCGCGTCGCTCTCTCTCGCCGGTGGAGTCGGCAGGCTCCTGCGGCCGATGCACCTAGCAGAGGCGGCGAGCACTTAGGAGGGCGCGGCCGCTGGCGGAGGGGAGGGGAGGAAGTGGGGAGGCGACGGGCTCCCCTCCCATGACCGGCGGCTGGCTGGCAGAGGTGGCGGTGATGGCCACACCCTCCCCTCCGCCAGATCCGGCAGGAGGGGAGGCGGCGAGCTCCCCTCCGCTAGATCCGGCGCCAGGGGAGCTAGTGGGGAGGCAGCGGGCTCCCGCCTGGCAGAGGCAGCAGCGGCACAACTTGGTGGCGGCAGCGGCCACACCCTCCCCATGCGGTGACGACGGCGAGCGTGGAGGACAGCGGTGGTGCGGGCGATATGGCAGCATGTGCTCTTTTTTGAAACCCTGGTGGCATGTGTTCTTGAGTTTCTCTTTTTGATTTCTTGTTGAGTTCTAGTCCCAAACTTGAGTTCTTAATGGTTTGTACTATTCGCTAGTTCTTGATGAATATACTAGTTTGTTGTTGAGTTTATCTCGGATCTGAGAGGCGGTGATGAAGGGGAGTAGGGATGGGCTCGAGGGAGGAACGGCGGTGGAGTGTGGATGGTGAGTTCGGCTCGATTCGAGTCAGCTCGCTCTTTTTTTTTTTTTGGCTCGAGCAAAGCTAAAGGTGCCGGTTCTATTTTGTCACGGGTGTCGGTTTTTCTTATTGGTGCCGACCAATAGGTGCCGGTTGGAAATATTTCCAACCGGCAACTATGGCGGTTTCTGTACTAGTGATTTCAGACAAAATTATTTCGACATATCCGAACTTTCGGTCCTATGTAAGATCAAAATTTTTGCAATGCTTAGGATCAGCTAAAAATTTAACTAAGTCCTATATTTTCTAGGTCTTGGACAATTTATTTTCAATAATTTGGGTATGTTCCCATCAAAAAAATAATAAATTGGGTATGTTTTTATAAATCCAACAATTGACTAGTTGTTTTTATCATCCAAACCATAGCAATTGCTATAACTTGAATCTGAGAAAAAAAAAAAAGAAGACTTGGGCATGCCCTAACAAAATCCAAGAAATGGTCAATTTGTTTAGCATCCAACCCACAGAAGCTTTCTAATAACCACGCCGTATCAAATCTAGATGTGGAGAATTAACCTGAAAAAGATTATTGTGAATTAACCTGATAATTAAAACGCTTTGCCATTCACACCAAGAAATAAAGAACTTCAGTTTTACGGCCTATTTATTACAATCAGTTAATGTAAGACTAACCAAATGCTATAATCCGTGAGAAATGTTACGATTTATCCAGAATACATGGGGTCATCTGTGACAAAATATTTAAAAAGATGTCCAAACTCTCAACGTGTTTTCTGACCATTCTGGTCGACAGTTACCAATACAGGGTTACATCAAAGTGCCAATCTACCAAAGCGAAATACAAAGGTATTGTCGGAACTAGTGGAAGTTAGCATTCTTGGAAATGAGTGAAATGATAACAAAGAATGAAATCCAAGAGAATTTTTTTTATGCAAATTACTACCAGGGCTTTGCCCAGTAGTTATATATATATTAAAAAAGAAGAGTTATATACAGAAAAACAAAAAAAACAAAACAAAACCTGACAAATATCTGATTTAGTAAAAATATCTGATGATACAGTACACCTAAAACCTTGTGTCGTACAATCGTAGTGTAAATTATGCCTGTGAAAACAATGACAATATTTGGCAGGCAGAGGATTAGAGAAAAAAGAGATATCTGATGAAAAGACTGAGTTCAGGACGGGACAACAAGGAAACACAACAAAAGAAAAGCATAAATGAGGTCGCATACAGAAGCAGAGAACATCCTGATAGTTCTGAGGCAAGCACAGGTGTCTACAGTTTCCAATCAATTTCAAAGGAAACATGTAGTTCTCTTACTGGAAGAGAGCAGAGACCAAATCCGACTTCCTGCTTGCATAGAACTCGCACATTATTCACGCGATATCGATGTAACAGATGAGGAGACCACAATCCTAATGGTATGGACATTTCTACGTATTTGTTGATCGTTCATCAACTGACAGACCTTATTTGCATCTCAGAGAAATATTCTGCTATGAGCAAAATGAGGGGCAGATGCTGAAATAAATGTGCAGAACGGCAGATGTCATCGATGGTGTTTGAGCAAATTACTCCAAGGAAAGAGAATGCAGGAGCTACAGCAATGTTACCAGACCATCGGCTATTTGCAAGCTATTTGGTACAAGAAAAGATCCAAGATTTCAGTTCCTAATTCTTCCACAAAAGTGAACAACTGAACAACTGATGGGACCCAAATTGTTCAGATGCCAGACTTTGACTTAAAAATAGTGAACTAGCATGTTATTCAGAAAACACTACAGATATTCTTCTAATCTACTTCCTCCGTTTCACAATATAAGTCATTCTAGCATTTCCCATATTCATAATGATGTTAATGAATCTAAATAGATATATATATCTAGATTCATTAACATCAATATGAATGTGGGAAATGCTAGAATGACTTACATTGTCAAACGGAGGGAGTACTGTGATGCTGGTGATCAGTTCTTTATCAAACCATCACAAACGGCAAGAGTGAAAGACGAGCATCCTTGGCAGCACCACATAAAGGGCATTTCATCCGATGCCATGCTATTCAACAATGGGGATCATCAAAAAGAACTGAAGTATTCACCATGCTAGAATCCCCAAATAGCCCCGCAATTCTAAAATTCCCATCACATAATTACGCTAAGCTTCATAATATTGAAGACTCTGATCCTAAATAACGACTCCGATCCTAATTAACGACATTGCAAAATGATGTAGGCAGTACTGTTCTAATCAAGAACAAATCCAACATGAACGTCAGCAGCATATGTCTGACACCACTGACGCCAGCAAACTGGAGTTCTAACAGTAGCAAGCGAGAGATTCGATGAGTCTCAAATCAAATCAGGGTTGAGATCAAGCCTGTCAGCTCCTTCGCCCGGTCATCGGTGCGCGCCGCCGGCGAGCCACCGGCGAGCTGCTGGTTCTGCAGCCTCAGCTCCAGCGACCACGCCGTCATGTCGCTGACGCCCTCGAGTGCCTTCCTCGCCATCTCGTCCACCTTCGCCGCCAGCCTCGGGTACTGCACGCGCATCTCCTCGTACCGCACCTTCTTAGCCGCGGAGGCCGCCGCTTGGCGGGGCGCGCCGCCTGCCGGGCCGGATAGCTTGTCCCCGGCGCGTCTTGGCGGGCGCCGTGGTGGTGTGGCCGCGGCGGCGGGTTTGGCGGCGCGAACGGCCGTCGGAGCGGCGCCCCACACCTCGAGGGAGAGGGTGTAGAGCCGGAGCTGGTGCCCCGGAGCAGGGCCGCCGCTCCCGCTGCAGAGCACCGCGTGTCCTCCTCGAAACGCCGCCGGAGCCGGTGACGAGCCCCTCGAGCTCCGCGAGGCTGTAGTCCGTACGAGTGAGGCGGCCGTAGACGGCCATGAGGAGGTCGACGCCGGGCAGGTCGTCGTGGCGGCGGAGGTGGTCGCGAGGATCTCGAGGACCTCTCCTCGTCGACCTCGACCACCTGGTGGAGGCGGCGGCGGCGGGACTGGACACTCGGTCGCGGGTGGAGGAGCGTTCGCCGAGCGAGTGAGCCGCGCCGGAGATGGGATTCCGCCGGGTTCGCAGCGGGATAGCGTTGCGAGGATTGGTGGGGAGCCGGTGCGGCGAGGCCGCCGCTAGCGATGGAGGCAGAGGATTCATCAGGCCTCGCCATTGCCACGAACGCCGGCGGTGGTGGCGACGGGGCCGCGGAAGCAGCGGATCAGGCTCGCGGCGGATTGCTCTTCGCGGTGAAAGGGAAGACGAAAGGTCGCGGCCTCGCGGGGGTTCAGAAAGCGCGCGAATGGTTGGGTTTCTTTGAGCTGTTTGGCGGAAAATAGGCGTGGTTCCGCGCGCTGCACTTCTGCGTGCGGCGCCCCTCAAATTTAATTCGTTAGTCTCAAACAAATCTAAATTGTTTCGTATTTAAAATCTTGCCGTTAAAATTATAATTGCACAACACCACTATTATTATATATATATTATAATATGGGATAGAAAATGGCAAGAGTTTTTCGTACATTCAGTCAATAAGAATTCAGGGAGAATAGTGCGGCGCTTCTATCAGAACCGGGGCGACGCAGGCGACGAAACAAGCACGCCACCCCCTCTCTCCCCCCTCGCCACGCCCGACGCCACCGGCAAAGCCAGGCGGCTGCATGGACGGCGGCAGCGAGTTCTCTCTCCCGTGCTTGCGGCCAAGACAATCGAGGCGTCAGCAAAGGAGCACAGAGTATAGCATCTGCGCCGAGGAGAAGCGGCCCGAAGCGTCTAGATCCGGCGCGGAGAGCCGGGTCGGCGTCGACGGCAAGTCCAGGTAGGGCTGGACTATGGAGGTGGCGAGGTGGAGGAGACGACGGCAGCCGATAAGGCAAAGGACGTGAGCCGGTGGGCCATTCCACACGCGGCGCCGCCAAAGAGAAGGATGTAGGTGGTGGGGTCGCAGCGGTGGCAGCGCAACGACAACAGCAACAGCAGGAAGCGGCGAAGGTGCTGAGGGCTATGTGGAGAGCCCGGTGCTAGTGCTCGAGATGCGCGGGTGCTGCCTTATCCACGTGGTGAAGCGGCTGCTGCAGAGGCTTGGGGTCAACCCAATCGTGCAGGAGATCACCCCTTGGCTAGATCCAGTGGTCGACATGAGGGTGGCCGCGTGAAGGCATGCGGAGGCTAGCCGGCGGGGGGCGCCGGTGCAGCCTTGCCCATGCGCCAACGAGGGCTAACGGTGGTGGAGCAATAGTACATCAGCTGCAGATATACAAACAGCGGGCGAAAACCTAGACCAGTCTCGGCTGGGCCGGCAACGATGATGTTTCCACATGTCATTTCCCTTTTGAGGGATGTGATCTCATCTCCTCTAGTGGGGTTGCCGGGTGAAAACCCAGTCTCAACCTCCTTGAGACCTCGACAAACGGCGACGACAGTGCTTTCGTCGCTCCTCTCTCTGGAGATGTCGTCTAGCAACCCCCTTATTGAAACCTCCCTGACAAGCGGTGCAAGCTCGCTCTAGATTTCGGTCATCTTGTGTCAGCGCCCTAACTTATAAAAGTTGGCCATGTCGGGGAGCCTACAGGAGAGCGGTTCCATCCTTCTCCCTCACTCTCTCTCCCTAAATCTCAAAGATGTGGATAGAGTGTAGTAAGTGTTGGTTGTTAGGATAGGGTTTTGGGTGATCCCGGTTGTAGCTCCGTTGTTGGCTTAGCGGTGGCCCGTCGATGGTTAGTGATGGTCGACTTACTCAAATATGAACTTGGAGAGATTGGAGATGTCTTTTATTGCCATGGCTTCTGTGGCGCTATAAGCTTGGCTTGGCTTGTGCTGATTTGTGTTAGTTTGCCTTAACCTATGTTGTTGTGGCCCATCTCCTCTTAGGGAGTCTTGTATTTTTACCCTCAAGTGTCCTCTTGTTTAAGGAGAATTAGAGAGTCAAGTATGAATACAATTCGAGTAGACATTGTGGTGTCCAACTAGAACTCTATTTATCTTTTCTTATCCGAAACCATTTTGTATATGAGGTTAAATTTTGTATAAAGCTTGGTATATGGTGCGTCCCGCTAAGCTTAATATATTAGGCATCCCATACTCATGACACTGACAATAAGTTTAATCAATCAATAAATAAATCCATTCTAATCAATAAATAAATAAATCCATTCTAAGGTAGAAATCGATTTAATCATGTGCTAATGGCTTAACTCGTTTCACATGCCGCTGAAAATCTAATAAAAAAGTGCCTATGTCTGACCAAGCCATGCAACAAAATTTAAATGGAATTTTACATGACTGAAAGTAATGACTCTAATCTATGAAAATATCAATAGAGACTTTTTTTTATATAAGTTGTCTAACATCATTTATCTATAGGGTCAGCCTTACCGTCCGTTACTGGTAAAAACAAGTGCGTCACAACGCTGCCATTTTAATTAAATAAATTTAAATAACAATTCGATTTTTTTATCAATTCCGCTTCGTTTTATCACTTTACCGTGGTAACCGCGCGATTACCGTAGTTATCGGTCTTCCTACCGGTACATGGTAACTCCTCCTCTGCCAGTTAGGTAATCCTGCATTTCTCCAAGAGTGTGGTAGAGCACAGATCCATTGCACACGACACAAAATCTTTCAGCAACACTGCAACGTACCAGGAATGATCATCCTCTAGTCTATGCAGAATTGTGCCGTGATGATTATAGTTTTTGCCATGTGGACGGTGTGGGTTGTGACTTGTGACCTAGGAATCTCTAGCCCAAAGTAGCTAGCCTAAACCCCTGGCAGTGGCACGAGCCAAAAGTGATCATCCACAGGGGGAGCACATGTGCGCCGCCAAAAAGAAGATCTAGGGATCCAAAGATTAGGGGTTTCATTTCCCTGTCCTTTATATGGTAAGTTCAGGGTAAGTTGATAAGGTAAACACTTTATGCTTTCCCTCTTTAATGGTAAGATGGAATGCTTAGTATAAAGTACTCAAAAATCGTATCCAGTGAGCTAGTGATGTCGGAGGGAAACAACATGTTTGAAATCCTCCTGGTTGTCTGCAGATATATAATCAACGTTGCTTCCTTGTTTGTTTTTTTCGTTCTGATTTCCAACTCGCCTTCTCGTCGACGGTGTTCGTGCATGAAAACGGAGCGATTTATTAGCGTGTGATTAATTAAGTATTAGCTATTTTTTTTCAAAAATAAATCAATATGATTTTTTTAAGCAACTTTCGTATAGAAATATTTTGCAAAAGACACACCGTTTAGCATTTTTAAAAACATGCGCGCGGAATACGATGAAGATGAGTCGGGAACCAGGGTTCCAAACACAGCCGTATACATGCTATGATCTTTCTGTTTATTCTGTTGTCTCGAGTATATATTCTCTTTATTTGGATGCTACATAGTTCACTATATATGTCCCTCCACTGCTTCTTTTCGCCATGGTGACGGGATTGGGTCCTTGGGAAGGAGGAAGGAGTTGACTTGAGGACTTCTTTTTATTTTTTTTAATATCTTTTGGTGTTCAGATCCTTGTTTGTAACATGCCTTTAGCCGGAGGAGCATGATTGTTGTGCTATTTTTTTTTTCACTAAGATAAGATCTGCGCTACCAATCAAATTTTCTCTTCTATGTGATAACTTCACAACTAATTATGTACTTCCTCCGTCATAAAATATAAACATTTTTAGACCTTGACACGGTTTTTGAAATGCTACTTTAACCAACAATATCTATAAAAGTATGATGTTTTAAATAAAGAGAGCTGCATATTATTACGGAGGGAGTAGTAGTTTTTTCACTACTAATTATAACGTTTTAAAAAATATGGCTCTCTGATAGTTTTCTTAGTATGTTTTTAGTTTTATGGAATTTACTCGATTCATTTTCTTTTCAAATTCAAGGGAAATTAAAAATTTAGTGAATTTGTATATTTTGGCCCACCCTAATATTTTTGCATAATTGTGAATTATTCTTTAGTGAGGAAGCTCTTTTCTTTGTGCTATAAATTTAAAGAAAGTCATTGCAGAGAATTAACGGTTAAATATCGATTATCGAAGGTCAACTAAAGTAATAGGCATTTATTACATTTATGCAAAGGATTTGGCAAAACGCAAAACAGGAACAGTATGAAATGCAAAAGTTTGGATGGGACGTGATTGGAAGGCATTTTTCAGCCGCGGCCGTGCGGCTTATAAATCGAAACTGATATAATCAATAATAGTAATTTAGTGCGAAGCTTTTAGTTCTAGTCTTAGTGGTCCAAAAGTAAATACTGAGTAAAAAGACAGAAAACCTCATAAGTTAAACAGGAATTAAGATTTTTATGAAGATAAACATAATTCTCACATCATCAATTTTTATGATTTTTTTTCTATTTGCAGCCAAACTTTAAAAGTTTGAGCTCTATTCCAAAAGTGCTTATATTTACAGAAAGAGAGAATAGCTTTTTTCATTTTATGATAACTCTTCTAGAGCAAAATAGGATAAATCAAATATAAGAAAGTTAAAAAAATAGATTTTAAAAACTTTTCTAAGATATCTCTATATAGATTTTTTAAAAAAAGAAATATACACTTGTTTGGACTAAGGGTGAGTTCGTTTGGACACTTGATAGTATTTAAGTATAAATTATTACAAACTATAAAAAAAATAAAGTTACTCAATTCCTTTTAAGAAAACTTGTGTACAAATTCTATCTATCTAATATCTATAAATTTCATCTGCACTAAATATAGTTAATAGTTAATGTTAATTATTTTTCTATCATGATGCTATATCATTTTAATTGGTTTTAGCCTTTAAATAATTCATCAAAAAAAATGCATATCGACTCTCTTATAAAAAAAGGCTACGCTATACCTCCAAACCATTTATAATATTTAGATAATCGATCAAGTACCATATATAAAAAGCGCATAGAAAAATATATAGGAATACAAAAGAAAATTTTACAACCCATATATAATTATCATGCAACAATGAATAAGGTTTCATCTATTTTCTTCATTCCAAAATAAATCAACTTAGTATATTTTATGTTAACTTAGGGCTTGTTTGGTTTGTAACTATGCCAATGCCAAATCATGAGTAAATTTTTGCCAATGCCAATATTTTGGTAACATTTGTGTGGTATTGGCAAGTATTGGTAGCAGACCAAACATTGCCAAAATTACTGTTCAAAATACCAATATTTTGGTATGGCAAGTTTTGGCTTCAAACCAAATCAGCCCTCATTTTGAGTAAGAGAGATTAGTGATTTTTTTGGAAAGGACACACCATTTAGTTGGGGAGTACAGCATATGATTATCCATCTGAGAACAGGAGGCATGTACGGCCGAGTAGAAAAAGAGGTGAGAGAGAGAGAGACACTAGTGAAGTGTTGCCCGTTGGGTTTGGTGGAGTTTGAAGAGCTCTGTCGCCGTCTTCACTCCTCGCAGTCAGACGGGAGTGGACTACTGGAGAGAGAGAGAGAGTGAGCGAGGGGATCTTCACTGCTCCAGTTCCTCCCCATTTCTTGCATCCCTTCCGGATCTATCAGCCCCGTCACCAACCTTCTTCCATCCACGCTTCCATCTGTACATCTCCTTGCTCCGCCCTACACAGTTCTTGGTTGTTTCGGAGTAGCAGCATCTCACTGGATCTGTTCTTGTGCAGAAAGATCGGAGCAGGATGATGGGCGATTTCCTCTCCAGGGTCCTACTGTAAGTCCCCCCAATCTGACGAAATCTCCCGGTGTTTCTTCACGATTTTTGTGGGTTTGACCGTGGGGATGGATTCAAGAACCGATTTCTGTTTTTTTTTTTCATCTTTTGTGTTTATATTTTTCGCCTTTTTTGGAATGCGTGTGCGTCGATTTGTCTGGCATCTTCTTCCTTTGGAATAGCATCGACACCACTCAAACACTGTGAAAATCTGTACATCTGTGGTCGTCCGTTCTTTGGAGGAGGATAGTCATTGTTGTTTTGAGTGTTTAAGGTCAATGGTTATTCCGCTGAAGATTAATGGTACACTAAAACTGTGTAGTGAATCTGTGATAGTATTAAAAGATACTCTTACGATGTTACTGAAAGGAATCTGTTGTTTGCCCATGGTTTTAAGTTTCCTGCGATTTGCGCTTGCGATTGCTCCTGTCTTGATTCAGTTCAGTTGTTCAAACACGGCCCTAAAATCTGTGCCTATCTTTTTTTATGCACCAAAAGAAAAAGTGGAATCTATATCGTTGCATCTTCATAACATTCGGATTATGAGGACATTGGTTTCTTTGGTTGGAACTGCATAATGTAGAAAAAACGATGTACTCTGGTTCTGATGGGATGATTATGATGCAGGTTGGCCTTTGGTTATGCTTATCCTGCTTATGAATGCTATAAAACCGTAGAGCTGAACAAGCCCGAGATTGAGAAGCTTATTTTCTGGTGTCAATATTGGTAAGGAGCTATTTTTATTCTTGTGGATTCATGGTTTGCCCACATCCATACACTGCAAGTGCCACTTGAATTGTTGTTTGTGTCCAGGATATTAGTCGCGCTACTGACGGTTTTGGAACGATTTGGTGATTTTGCAATATCATGGTTAGTTTTTTCTGAGATCTTTGTTCCTCAGTCGTTGATTACAAACTGTTTTGAATGCTTAATTGATTCTGATTTTATTGAAGGCTACCACTGTACTCAGAAGCAAAGCTAATGTTCTTTATATACTTATGGTGCCCAAGGACAAAGGTACTATACGTTAATAATGATGTTTTTTCTTGTACTGAATATATGATTGCCTTCAAGACTAATGCGTGTGCTTATGATAGGGAACCTCCTATGTCTATGAGACTTTCTTTAGGCCATACATTTCACAGTATGAGAATGATATCGACTGCAGTATTCTTGATTTGAGAGTAAGAGCTGGGGACATGCTTGTGGTTTACTGGCAGAAGGTTGCAATTATTGGCCAGACTACATTCTTTAACATTTTGAAGTATGCTTCTGCACAGTCACCAGCTCATTCATCAAGGTCGCGCTCAACACAGGTTTGCAAGCAGAATGTTTTATCTTCTAGTTTGTTGAATGATAATGGAACAGCATTCATCAATCAATGCCTTTTGAACACTCCTACGTTTGGTTCACAATTCATATTTATGCACAATCTCTTTTGCCTGCTAATACCTGAGTTGCAGGTGTCCTGCTATCATAGTTTCGTAGATAAGTGTCATGCCGTAGTACTCCAAACTTTCCGTGCAACTACTCCAACTTTGTGTTAAGTTCCATGAGAAATAGAAGTTCACATTGTTATTGTGGTTGTATGTTTGAGATGATTGTAATACTCGAAAATAGAATGAACCAAAGATGTTCCATAATAACTTGCTTCAATCTTAAACTCTTAGCAATATAATGTCACTAAAGACAATATTTAACAGCACCTTCAACTATGTTTGGGATAAAGGCATTAAATTAACAAAAGTCAAAACTAATGAAATTAAAGCAAGATAATGTCACGGAAGACGATATTTAACAGCTCCTTCAACTATGTTTGGGATAAATAAAGGCATTAAATTAACAAAAGTCAAAACTAATCAAATTAAAGCGAGACAATATTTAAATTGCTCTGTATATTTGTACAAACATTATGTAATGGAAAAAAACATCCACGTGTGGTATCTAATAGCAAGACGTTTAAGGTGCCGTATGAGGTTATAGTGACCCGTTGCAAGGTGCATAGGGTTGTAGCAAGAATGACCAGCCTCGAGTTCCACAAGGTTGGCAGCCATCCATTGCATCACTAAAAGAACATAGTGGGGGTCACAACGAGCCACCAAGACAAAGCAACAAGCCTGGTCAAAAGAAAAAAAAAAGACAAAGCAACAAGCGATCGAAGACCATAACAATTAATTTGTGATGACTAAACCTTCCTTGAACTCCCTTATCTATACATTATTATTTATGTGACATCAGCTTGAATCATGTACAATTCAAAAACATAGTAAATCTTTGCAACAAAGATGCTACAAATCAAAACATTCAATTAATGCCCCTTAATCTGGAAACAATAATACTAAGGAATATCTCAAGTAGGTATCAAATTTCTATCTTCAATTTTAATATTAAATTTTAATCATTGAAAGGAGATAGATAGAGTGAACGGTTCAAACCGTTGGGTGAATACCGTCCAATTTGCAAGGTGGGTGCTACTTATTCCGAAGTATTGTTATACTATTTAAGAGTAGTGCAAGTAGACAATCATATTCAAAATAGTTTACTAGATGTAGCATTTAACGATGAGTTGCACTTAATGAGATTTTGCTACAGTAGTATTTGATGAAAATATACTTAAAAAGCTTCTTCATGTTATGTTTGGAGATCGATACTAACGAAAACCTTAATGATGCACTGTATATTTATTACAATGTCATTATTCTAAATAGTATAATAAATAATATTACAAAATATCATTGGAGTATGAAAACAAGAATAAGACCCTGTAATACACTAGCTCCAAAATTTGCATCAGCATAAGTCCTTCATGGATTGGGCATACATATGCATAGGCTTATACTTTTATTCTCATTTCGTGTAAAATAGTTAACCCATAGGTATTATATTTAAATCAGACCTTCATCCACCTAAAATTCTAAGGAGGTATTAAACCACCAATTACAACATCTTCTAGCATATATGGGCCTCAACTTCACCTCTTCTATAGGCTGCTAACGGGCTAGGGAGTCACATGCTGAAGATTAACCAACCTATGGATATCCACCACAGGAACTTCTAAACTTCATATTGATAAGTGCCAACACATTTAGTTAAATTTATCATAGCTGCAATAAAATTTGTGAATGATTAATTTGGCACCACTATAAATCATGATAAAATCCTCTTTGAGTCATTAAAGAAAATAGAGAGATCAAAATCCAAAGAATAATCAGTTCCATATATCTGATGATCTCAGTTAAAGTTTTATTACTCTAAGTTTATACGTGCAACCAAGGATCCAATTCTTTACCTACAATCAAATTTTGAAGTACCAAGACCAACTACATGATATGAGACTAACTATTTGTATTGAACATTTTACGGGAACTTTACATATAGATATAAAGAAATTTTCTGTCATCATAAAAGATTTTAACATTTAGAAACAAAGATATGCCCGCGCAATCGTGTGGATTACCTTCCTAGTTATACTAATAATGTAGGATCAGCAGACTACTAATGTAGTAGCTCCTCTGAAGGTCGTTTGTGATGTTGAAACTAATATGTAGTTGTTACCACACTAATAACCTGCGAGATCAACAATAATTAAAATATCAGTTCAAGTTGGCATATCTGTACTCTGTTGGACATGTCACTTAATTTTTAGTTTAATATGTTGGTTGCAAATGCTCCAACTTCCAATTCATTAAATACTTAAAACAAATTGCATAATGATAGGAAAATTTTACAAACTGTACCAGATTGGTTCCCACCAAGGAGCTTGTACTGTTTTTGAGTAAAACAGATTGTATTTTGTTTCCAACTTCCTAATCCGTAGGGTGGTTTCTTTCTTCCTTCAGAAAATAATCTGTTCAAGACAAGATTTAGGTGGGATTAGTGTTGATCACTCATCACAGTAATATATCTTTTCCTATCTATTACACTTCCTTATGTAAGTTTGAGACACTTAGGACTGACTTGAGCAAACACAACAGGCATGAGATCATTTAGTTAAAATATTTAACATTGAAAAATGAATTAGGAAACTGGGAATTAACTGTTAGTTTGATAGTGTATAGAAATTGTAGATTGTTTTCTGGTAGTACTTCTCGCTTCGTAGTTATCTTGTCAAATCGAAACATCAGAAAATTTCCCCAGTTTTCCTGTACTCCTGTGACATTCTGCCCCATGCTATTATCTTTACTTGCCTAGTAATTATCTGACAAGTACTGCTAGATCGCTTGCCCAGAAATTGCTATGATATTGTAAAAAGGCTTGTTTCTCTTATCTGACATGTGAAAAACCTTCGAAGCTAATGGTAATATATGTCGTAGTGGCATTAGTAGCCTTAACACATTCTCTAACAGCATCCTCTGTTATTTCTCACGTAGGTTTTGTTTGTCATTAACGCTTGTGTTATTTATTTATTTTTGTTTTCACTAAAGTTTTTCGTGTTAAATTTTCTTCTTTTGATATTGTTATAGCAGCAATCGTATCCACAAAAACAGCAGCAAGCACTACCCCAACAACCGAAGCAATCACTGCCCCAACAGCAACAGAAACAATCACTACCCCAACAGCAACAGCAACAGATGCCCCATAAACAACCAACAACGCTTCGCAGAGCAGCATCTGCTGCCGCTCGATCAGCTGGAATTATGCAGCAGTCGGAGGACACGAAGATTGCTCCCTCTAACCCCAAGACCAGGCGTCTACTACCCACAAAGTCTGCTCCGACGGCTTCCACAAGGTCCACGGTTGCAGCAACGAAACCGGTCGAGGATCTTAAGAGCAGTGGAATGAAGCTTGCAACTGAGGAAGCCTTATACTTTTATTCTCATTTCGTGTAAAATAGTTAACCCATAGGTATTATATTTAAATCAGACCTTCATCCACCTAAAATTCTAAGGAGGTATTAAACCACCAATTACAACATCTTCTAGCATATATGGACCTCAACTTCACCTCTTCTATAGGCTGCTAACGGGCTAGGGAGTCACATGCTGAAGATTAACCAACCTATGGATATCCACCACAGGAACTTCTAAACTTCATATTGATAAGTGCCAACACATTTAGTTAAATTTATCATAGCTGCAATAAAATTTGTCAATGATTAATTTGGCACTACTATAAATCATGATAAAATCCTCTTGAGTCATTAAAGGAAATAGAGAAATTCAAAGAATAATCAGTTCCGTATTATCTGAAGATCTCAGTTAAAGTTTTATTACTCTAAGTTTATATGTGTAACCAAGGATCCAATTCTTTACCTACAATCAAATTTTGAAGTACCAAGACCAACTAACTATTTGTATTGAACATTTTACGGGAACTTTACATATAGATATAAAGAAATTTTCAGTCATCATAAAAGATTTTAACATTGCCCTGTTCGTTTCCTATGAAATTTGAGGATAAACTTTTGGATTAAAATGGCACGCTTTTCAAACTGCTAAACGGTGCATTTCGTACGAAAACTTTCTATATGAAAGTTGTTCTAAAATATCAGATTAATCCATTTTTCAAGTTTGTAATAATTAAAACTCAATTAATCACACGTTATTATCACCTCCTTTTGCTTGAAATACTTAATCTTCATCTTCAGGAGATTCAAACACCAGAAACAAAGATATGCCCGCGCAATCGCGTGGATTACCTTCCTAGTTATATTAATAATGTAAGATCAGCAGACTACTAATGTAGCTGTTAGCTCCTCTGAAGGTCGTTTGTGATGTTGAAACTAATATGTAGTTGTTACCACACTAATAACCTTCAAGATCAACAATAATTAAAATATCAGTTCAAGTTGGCATATCTGTACTCTGTTGGACATGCCACTTAATTTTTAGTTTAATTTGTTGGTTGAAAATGCTCCAACTTCCAATTCATTAAATACTTTACACAAATTGCATAATGATAGGAAAATTTTACAAATTGTACCAGATTGGTTCCCACCAAGGAGCATGTACTGTTTTTGAGTAAAACATATTGTATTTTGTTTCCAACTTCCTAATCCGTAGGGTGGTTTCTTTCTTCCTTCAGAAAATAATCTGCTCAACACAAGATTTAGGTGGGATTAGTGTTGATCACTCATCAGCAGTAATATATCTTTTCCTATTTATTACACTTCCTTATGTAAGTTTGAGACACTTAGGACTGACTTGAGCAAACACGAAAGGCATGAGATCATTTAGTTAAAATATTTAACAATGAGAAATGAATGAGGAAACTGGGAATTAACTGTTAGTTTGATAGTGTATAGAAATTGCTGATTGTTTTCAGGCAGTACTTCTCGCTTCGTAGTTATCTTGTCAAATCGAAACATCAGAAAATTTCCCCAGTTTTCCTGTACTCCTGTGACATTCTGCCCCATTGCTGCTATCTTTACTTGCCTAGTAATTATCTGACAAGTACTGCTAGATCGCTTGCCCAGAAATTGTTATGATATTGTAAAAAGGCTTGTTTCAGTTGAAGACAAATTGTAGAAAATTTATGATTATCCTATCTGACATGTGAAAAACCTTCGAAGCTAATGGTAATATATGTCATAGTGGCATTAGTAGCCTTAACACATTCTCTAACAGCATCCTCTGTTATTTCTCACGTAGGTTTTGTTTGTCATTAACGCTTGTGTTATTTATTTATTTTTGTTTTCACTAAAGTTTTTCGTGTTAAATTTTCTTCTTTTGATATTGTTATAGCAGCAATCGTATCCACAAAAACAGCAGCAAGCACAACCCCAACAACCGAAGCAATCACTGCCCCAACAGCAACAGAAGCAATCACTGCCCCAACAGCAACAGAAGCAATCACTGCCCCAACAGCAACAGAAGCAATCACTGCCCCAACAGCAACAGAAGCAATCACTGCCCCAACAGCAACAGAAGCAATCACTGCCCCAACAGCAACAGAAGCAATCACTGCCCCAACAGCAACAGAAGCAATCACTGCCCCAACAGCAACAGAAGCAATCACTGCCCCAACAGCAACAGAAGCAATCACTGCCCCAACAGCAACAGAAGCAATCACTGCCCCAACAGCAACAGAAGCAATCACTGCCCCAACAGCAACAGAAGCAATCACTGCCCCAACAGCAACAGAAGCAATCACTGCCCCAACAGCAACAGAAGCAATCACTGCCCCAACAGCAACAGAAGCAATCACTGCCCCAACAGCAACAGAAGCAATCACTGCCCCAACAGCAACAGCAGCAGATGCCCCATAAACAACCAACAACGCTTCGCAGAGCAGCATCTGCTGCCGCTCGAACAGCTGGAATTATGCAGCAGTCGGAGGACACGAAGATTGCTCCCTCTAACCCCAAGACCAGGCGTCTACTACCCACAAAGTCTGCTCCGACGGCTTCCACAAGGTCCACGGTTGCAGCAACGAAACCGGTCGAGGATCTTAAGAGCAGTGGAATGAAGCTTGCAACTGAGGAAGCACCATCTCCATCCAGTAATGCTGTCATGCCAGGCTCTGAGCCTAGTGCGCCGCCACTCCCGAAATCTGAAGAAGATGACATGTCTATCGATGAGGTTGACATTCCTATAGAGGACATGGATGAGCCTGTTGCCACTCTAGAGGAGACACCAATGGAGGAGGCGATTCGAGTGACCCGTGGGAGGCTAAGGAAACGTATTGCCGCAGTTTCCACTGCTGATGGCAGTGCAGCAAATTAACTGCATGTCATTCGTCATCTATTTCTACAAAATATGTGTTTCAGAGCTTTAGGGCGATCAGCTGTTTGGTTGCAGCAGATATCTCTGTTTCCACATTATGTTCTTCGAGCTTTGGGGTGATCTGCTGTTTGGTTGCAGGCAGCAGATATCTTGGTTGGTTTAATTTATTGCTTTGAACCTGCTTCCTTAAGTAGTGTTTCTTCCACCTGTTTTGCTAATTTGCTAATATGCCTAGACCTAGAAGATGTAAATATTGCAGTTCATCTGTATATATGTTGGGTAAGCGAATCCTTATTTGTTTAGCATTGAAACTGCATGTCACCTTATTTGCTTGACCAATTAGTTCCGATTTGAGCATATTGCTATTTTTGCCTGCTACTGGGAGAAATGTACTACCTCGTCCTAGGAAAAACTTTGAATTTTGTACACTACCCTATATCCAGATTTTTGTAGAAAAGTTACCCTATATCTAGATTCGTGTACAAAAATCTAGATTCGTATACAAAAGAAATGTTAAGTTTTGTGTAAAAAATTGATTTTTGTGGGATGGAGGGAGTACTTTAGTACTGGCTGAGAGTTTATGTCAAACTGGTATTTAGTTGAGGTCTGGAAACTGGAAACCATGATTGATCTTGAGATAATGGTGTATCACCAATTAAGCCCTGAGGGGGCTCATTTCGGCCAACAGTGTTCCTTTGCTTTTTTTTTTTCCTTTTTAGAAATTCATTTGCTTTGTTACCAATGGCTATCGATGTCATGAAAAAAAATTGCTATAGAGTGCTGTGTGACTAAAGAATTAATTAGGAAAGGGAAAAGTACATTTTGTACCCCAAACTTAACTTTTATGTTTGTTTGAAATACACCCTTAAACTATAAAACCGGGTTTAATACATCCTAACTTTTGATACTGGACATTTTATCCCCTTTAACCTGTTTTACTGTGGTTTTTGTACATGTCGGATGCCATGTCAACCCTTTGCCGATGAAATAGAGTACTATAGCACGAGCCAGGCTTCTTCTCTCTATCACACATTTCCCCATCCTCATCGAGTTCTTAGAGCCCAACTTATATATTTCAAATTCAGAATCCCCAAGCCACCATACATATGAAAGCAGCAAACTCGCTTCCACGAGACTAGACAGTTTCCTCCATTGGCCTTTACCTGACCCGACCAAAGAGAACTCGTGAATTTTTGACGATTTGACACTTCTAAAAAACCTTGATAACGGTAAATCAAGTGTGATCATAGAATAGGAATGGCGGATAAGACGGCTTGCATTGATATTAGAGCACCGGTTTTTATTGGGTTCTTGTGGCTAATAATTCGAATATGAGATGAAGGCTTTATTGCAAAGTTAGTTCTTTGACATCTCAAGCTTAATTTTGGACAACATTAACAGCTCGACGATCACACGTTAAATGATAAAATGTGCTACATGATTAGATTGATCACGAGTTATACATCATGACTACTCTGCAGGCCACGAGATGATCCATATTCGTTGGATTATGCCAGTACAATCACTATGCGGAAAAATAATATCTTGGTATTAATTTCTAAACTAGTGTATCCTATAATTTAGATGATAGTATCTAATTAGAATATTTAGAGAGTCCAGTCCGGGATATTTTGCCGTTATTTAATATGGCCCAGGTTGCGGCTCCTAATAATATATGACTGCTTTGCACGATTTTGGAGCGCCGCGCCTAATGACGATGTGGATGGGCAGACCTCACGATCTAAATTCTAGAATAAACAAAAAAAAAACATTTCACTGAGCTCTTTAATTATATATTTAGAGTATGGAAGGTATGTCAGTTACGATTAATTCATGCATACTGATGTATTTATTTTTCAATAACTCCAGTGAGAAATAAATTATTCAAGCGCTTTTATCATATTTTCAAGCTAGGCTGTGCAAATATCCAGTCTTATGTTTTATTTTTTTCCTACATGATCTAAGGAGTAGTAACTACTACCTAATAGAGATGTGTGTTCGTCCTTTTTCATATCAGGTCAAAAATCTGGTATAGAGAGCATCCACCTTGATGAGGAGCTCATCCATACCCACCCACAGATCATCGATAAATATCTTCCATCCCTTGAAGTTCATGTCACCTATGATGGGCCACAACCATGGCCCGTCATAGTTCATTTGTGACATACTACAACTATGATCCGTGACAGGACCTCCCCAGTAGCCATATCTTAAATGAGATATTTTTTGGCCTGTCAGAGATGACCCATCACATATAGTCGAATATGTAGTAGCTAGTATCGGTGGAGTTCGCCGCACGGAGGGCTATTGCCGAGTGGGGCCGTTCGGCCACTGACATCACCCACCTAATCTTTAGCACCTACTTTGGTTGCCGAGCGCTGAGCATGGACCTCCAGCTGGTGACGCTCCTCGGCCTCCACCCTTCCGTCTCCCGCATCATCCTCAGCACCCACGGCTGCTCCGGCAGCGGTAGGGCACTCCAGCTCGCCAAGGAGATCGCCGAGAACATATATACATATCGTCAACCTTCCATAAAAGCTTTGCTAGATTTTTCTTGAACATCTCAAGAGTGAAGAATCCACCAACAGAGAAACTGAAAAGCAAAAAGTTATATTGTTGATGAGATGAGTACTGGTTGAGCAAAAAAATTTTCAGATGAGTTGCCTCTTCCCTCCACCTCTCTACGAGATGATTGAGCATAAGAAAGGAAAAGGAACTACAAAGGATCATAGAAAGAAACTATACACTTTTTTGTTAATTATTTCTATTCATCCCAATACAATTTGTTTTTTATTATCAAGTATGAAGTCTTAGACATTCCGGCTGCATTGTACAAAAATGACATACTTCCTAATAGATCAAACATAGGTATCATAAATGCATGCTCCCTTATAGCATGATATATTGTACCTAACCGATCACATAGTATTCATTCTTCTCATTTGGGTAGATCTCCATTACTTACAGAGGACCCCTTACCGGCATGACTTGTAAACCTTACTGTAACCAGCTGGACAAATGCTCATTTTTCACACATGTTTATCTCAGTCAATATCATTGATATATGTCATGAACATGTTGTTGATGTTGCTGGTTATATGAACAGCCGCTTGCTGTTGCTAGTGGTGCCATGCCGCCAACACGAGGACGGTACAGAATGCTGCAGTTGATTCGCAGCAACTCGTGCGCGATAGCATGTGTGTCCATCGTGCCATGGCCACTAGGTGCACACATTGACCAGCTAGTCAACCTATCGAAAAGTTGACCCTAGTTTACCCGCAAGAACACCTTGAGGAAGTAGCGACCAAGGAGTCATTGACGACAATATTCAGCACCGAGTTCTCGCTATCCATATCTCATTGCGTGAAGCCATGTACCACTATGAACAGAGACCCAACAGCCTTTTACTTGCTCCTGAACCAGTAGGCTAAGTTGAAAGAATATGGGTTTAGCACAAACTACACCAAGAGGGAAAAGTTTGTGTGAGCTAACGGGTGAAGTGGCTGGCCGTGGTGGGCCTACAGATGATGGCGCCTCTTTTATGAACCTTAGAGTCGCAGAAGAAGCCCATGGTGCCAAGCAGCTGCATAATGTGCTGTAGGTCAGCGATTATGGCGGTGTCAGCTATTATAGCGATGCGGAGGGCAACGGCTTAACAGCGGCATTGGCGATGCCGAAATCGATGGCACACCTTATGGCCTGTGACTTGATGTAGCCCCTAAGATGCATGATCTTCACTACCTCATAAGAAAAAGTTTCTATAGTATAGTTGTGAGGGCACAACGATCATGTGTCGATATCCTATTCCTACATTTAATCTTCAAAGATCCTAAACACCTGCAGGCTTAACATTGTAATTGGCATGAGTTAATCAATATTATTTTTATATTGGGCCCTTGATTCTTGTGGCCAATAATTCGATTATCAGATGCAGGGTTTATTGCACTGTCAAGTGTCAATTATTTCTCATCTCAATCTTGATTTTGGACTACATTAACTGCTCCACGATCACAAGCTAAATATGAAAATGTGTTATAAGATTAGATTGATCTCGAGTTATACATTACGATTTGTAATCTCCAGAGCACGACTTGATCCATATATATATTTATTTTGGGCCTACTTCTCCTGTGACTAATTTGATACGGAAGATTAAGTTTAATGCTGGGGCAAGTACGATGATGATGCACAAAAAATAATTTAACTATCCCAAGGCTATGTTCGGACTGCATTGACAGCATGATAAATCACAAGCTGCTTATAAAAATCGACTTAAGGGGGAACTATCCAGGTAGTATCAAATTCTGTACTAGACTCTACTAGTGTGTCCTAGAAATAGCTGATAGTATTCAATTAGATACTCCAGTCTAAACACTATGGGTGCAAATCTGATGTTGTTCAACTGTACAGGATATTTTGCCATTATCTAAAAATAATAAATAATTACTTACTTACAACGTGCAGATTCAATGGAAATTAAAGATCATGCCAGGTTGCAGCTCCTAATAATATATTTAAATTTTCGAAGGCATGTTCGTCACAATCAATTAATGCATACTGATAGTGATATAGTAGAACCAATAATGTTTTTCTTTTCCTAAACATGATACCTCGGAATCCATACTGTCAATACTAATTTGGAATTTTCCATCAATGACGTTACACAAACTCTGTCATTCCAACTGGAAAGGTATCGAGGACAGTTTTGAATTATAAAATTAGTTATTGAACTGAAATAAATATTTATGAAAAAGCAAATTAGGCGATATAGAAGTTACATAAATTTTATCCGGTGTGAAATTAACTTATATTAATAATTCTCTTGTGTGATCTCATTCAGATTTTAGTATTATATTTTGCTCCTGTAGGTTATATTATATATGTTGTCTATAGAAAAACATTATTGGTTTTAAATACTCGATGTAACATGTGAGGGTACTCTAGAGCGAAATTGTAGATATCTTTTGCTAATTCAGAAATATTTGGTGGCTAGCTAGACCAGGTTGTCGATGAACTTGTATAAAACCACACGGCCAGCAGGTAGAGTTTCCACTCATAGACGCATCACATAGCCATCTCTCTCTCTCTCTCTCTGAAGGAAACTCATTGCATCCGCACACGTTCTTCCTTTACCATCGGCCATGCCTGGAGCAGCTACCGCCGCTGTTGTTGACAGCCGCCGGTGCACACGGCATGCGGAAGGCCCTGCCACGGTCCTCGCTATTGGCACTGCAAACCCGGCAAACATATGTCCTCAGGATGATTTACCGACTATTACTTCGGCCTGACCAAGAGCGGAGCACCTTACTAGGACAAGATGAAGAGAATATGTAAGCACATCAATTATTCCACTTGTCATCATCATTATATGTTATTTTTCATTAACTCCAGTGAGAAAAATTGTCCAAACGGTTAATGTCAAAATTTTAAGATAGGACGTGTTTTCATATTTTAAGATAGGGTGTGTTTTCATATTGTGAGGAGGATATGTGTTATATTTTTTTCTACCTAAGCTCTGGAGTAGTATGTACTAACTAATACAGATATGTGTTATTCCTTTTGCATATATATCAGGTCAAAAATCCGGCATAGAGAAGCGCTACATCCACCTTGACGAGGAGCTCATACGTGCCCACCCAGAGATCATCGACAAAAACCTGCCCTCCCTGAAGCTCGTGTAGACATTGCCTCTATCGAGGTCCCTAAGCTCGCTGAGTCCGCTGCACGGAAGGCCATTACCGAGTGGGGCCGTCCGGCCACTGACATCACCCACCTCATCTTCAGCACCTACTCTGGCTGGCGCGCCCCCAGCGCCGACCTTCAGCTAGCGACGCTCCTCGGCCTCCGCCCTACCGTCTCCCGCACCATCCTCAGCCTCCACGGCTGCTCCGGCGGCAGTCGGGCACTCCAGCTCGCCAAGGAGATCGCCGAGAACAACCATGGCGCGCGAGTCCTCGTAGCCCTCTCTGAGCTGACACTGGTATGCTTCTCAACCCCTGACGAAAGCAAAATTGTAGGCCATGGACTGTTCGGAGATGGCGCTGGTGCGATCATCGTTGGCGCTGACCCCTTGGCCGATGGCGAGCGCCCGCTGTTTGAGATGGTGGCCGCTTCACAGACCATGATTCCAGGAACCGAGCACGCACTGGGCTTGCAGGCCACCGACAAAGGCATAGATTTCCATCTCTCCATCCAAGTGCCGACAGTGATAAAGGACAACATCCATCAGTGCTTGCTCGATGCGTTCCAGTCAGTCGGAAACACGGATCCTAACTGGAATGACCTCTTCTGGGCGGTGCACCCTGGTGGCCGTGCGATCCTTGACAATATAGAGGGCAAGCTCCAGCTAGAGCCAGGGAAGCTTGCGGCGAGCCGCCACGTGCTGAGCGAGTACGGGAATATGAGTGGTGCGATGATCGCGTTCGTTCTTGATGAGCTGCGCCGCCGTCGGGAGAAGGAAGAAGGCGTGCAACAACAGCCTGAGTGGGGAGTGATGCTGGCCTTTGGACCCGGAATCACAGTAGAGGCAATGGTGCTACGTAACCCATTCTCAACTGGTATAAACTAAATACAAAAGTAATCATCTACGCTATGGAATCAATTGTTCATGGTTAAGTGGGTTTATGATCACCGTTATCCATGTCTGTATTGTCAACTCTAGTATGTGCTGTAAAGAAAGATCCATGTGTTCTAAATTATATTTCTGCATATGTAACAACAAATTGGAATATCATGTCAAGGGCATATGTGTGTGTGTGTATATATATATGTAAATGAAACACTATATTCACTATGGTTTGCTTCAATTTGAGTTTTTATAGATGGAGATGGATTTAGAAAAAAAATGATAAGATGAAATTAGCAATGTAATCGAGTGGTATTTTCTTTGTGAAAAAATGATCAAAAACAAAAGAGAAAAAGGGACTCTTAGTATCAGATTAGCATAAATAGATTATTCATGATTTTAGTCAAAATTAGAAAGTTAAATTGGTCAAATTGGAGTAGCCAAGATATGACAATTTGACGATAATTTATGTAAAATCAAAGTGTGTGTTATTATTATTTTCTGCTGAACAATTGTCTTGATATAATTGGTTTTGATATTTGGTGATTTTTGATGAAGTGATGGTGTTGCTGATTGTTTAGTGCTGTTAGACCAGATGGACATGGCCGATCATACCGGCGTGTGTTGCGCGGCCAGATCGGCTAGCCCGATGCCCCGATGGTTTGACCGGCTGATGCTAAGTCAGTTTCGGGTTGTTTATTTGGATACTTGTGATTACATGTTTATGACTTCTAGATGATTTCTATACGTATGTAATACAGTTGTCTACTAATGTTGAGTCAAGCTGGGAAAGAACTTGTACTCGGATATGGTTTCCTGTTTGGTTCATATTTAGGTGTGTCTTGATGCCTTGGGAGTATTGCCGGTGATACAGTGAGAGTCATCTTGGGAGAAGATGTTGTCTGGATGATCAGGATAATCATGTAAGATGCTTAGGCTAAAGAAAAATGCACGTGGTTGTTGAAGATTCTATGCGGCACACGGTCGGGAGAATGTGTGCGTATAGAATGAGGAGTCGAATTTGGTACTATTGGAGTTTGTAAAGAGGTTATACTCGCCAAGATGTCAACATGAGTAACACAAGCTAGTAAAATTATCACCCAAGGTTTGACAAATAATAGATATTAAGTAAACAAGGCCTCAAGTGAGCAGATAGTAAACCCTATTCCCATGTAATTAGCAAAACATACAATTATTTGCAAATGGTAAAACATTTCGTAAATTAGGTTCAACATGCTCAAGGGGAATGTGTGACTTACCTTACTTCTCCAAAAGATCTTCCGAACACTTTTCCTCATGAACTCGATCTTCCGAGGCGACGGAATCTATGTGCTGGCACATAGTATAAGGAAAAAATCTAATAAAAACCAAATAAACAAAACTTGAAAAGTACACAGACATGTAGAGCTCAATTCTAGACGAATTCTGCAGGTTGAATGGCTTAATTTCGAGTTTGTATGAATTTTAGAAATTCTAAATGAATTTCTAGAATTAAACCGAATTATTGTGCAATTATTATATGTTTTCTTGAAGGAAAACAAGGCTTATTACGTCAGCGTGGGGCGGATGCGGACCGAGTCCACCAAAGGCAGGCCACACGCGTCTACAAGAGGAGAGGCGTCGGCTCAGCGTGAACCGAGACCATGGATGTGGTCCACGGGAGCGGGTGGTCCAGATTGGCCTGAGAGCCGATCGAACAGCTAGGAGCAACTGGGCGACGCGGCTAGGCGGGCGCGCACGGCAGTGGCTGGACGGCGGGCGGCTGCGGCGGCGGCAACGCCTGGGGCTGGGATGAAGCGGGAATGGCCGATGGAGGAGAAGGAGGCTTTGGGCCGGAAGCAGCCCAAAGTGAAGGGAGGGATTTTAATTTGTTTATAAATTTATTTAATTGATTAAATATACTTTGTATTATTATAATTACTTCTTGAGCTCCGAAGATTCACCGGAAATTTCGGAGAGTATTTTAGGGCGTGGAGAATATTACTAAAGTATTTCTGGCCATAATGTTTAAGGAAATTTTATTTCCCACATTTCATTTCACTTGGGAACTTGCTTTAACTTTTAATATAATTTTTAGAAATGCATTGTTTAGTGATTTTTAATACCGAAAGAAAATCAGCGCGTGACAATTCGCGTACACAAAAGTTTTGGAGCTACTGATATAAGAATGTTTATCAGTACAAACTTTGCTAACTTGCAGGCTGAAAATGTATGATTTTGCAAAATCACTCTAACAAAGTTATTTTTTTTTGATATACAGACAGTAAAAAACACATTACTGCTCATAGCAACAACCAAACAAATAAAATCCAGAAAATATATTTTTTTCAGAATGCTATACAAATCTGCAATTTCTGAATACACACACACACACACACACACACACACACACATATACATACATATATATATACACACACACACACAGATATATATATTTTTGTACTATGTATGGAATTTTCTCTATTTTTTACCACTGACCTCTCTTGTCCTTTTGGCCCATCCAATTTTGGCTTCAATTTTCCTTTCATTCATAATGGGCATGGTTTCCCTTTCTTTCATAATGGGCATGGTGAAACTTGGCAGTGACAAGGGATTTGCATGGTTTCCCTTTCTTTCATAATGAGCATGGTGAAACTTGGCAGTGACAAGGGATTTGCATAGATGTGAAAAGTTTGTAATGTAGGATGTTAAGTATTTGAACTTTAATGCATAATAATGCTCTTCTTCTAGGTTATCTAAAGTTAGCCATTGTTTTGGAGTCTTTGGACTTAAAATTTGTCATTTTGAATTTCAGGATAGTGGAGGTGGTGCAAATATGTCGTTTGAGCAAGGGAGCAACATTACTGATGATATGAGGCAAAGTGCTGCAAAACGGTATGTTTTTGTCTTTGCCATCTTGTTCTGTTTGGTTTTCACATGATCACCTTAATTTCTTTTTCCACCAGATTTGCTGTTCCTCTAGTGACAAGAAGCACATTAGAAGTTGTCATACCAAAGAGTGCTGTTGCAAGCCTTACTATGAGAGCTGGAAGCAAGCTTGCTCAAATAAGCGAGGTTCTGTATATTCTAATTTTTCTTGTAGAACAAAGGGCAAACAACTCTACCTATTATTAACCCTCTAAAACTGTTTGTTGGTCGCAGATGTCTGGTGCCACGGTCACACTTGCTGACGAAAGGCCTGACGCCACAGAAAAAGTTGTTCGAATATCTGGTACTCCTGAGCAGGCTGACAAAGCTCAGAGCCTGCTTCAGGGATTTATTCTTAGCAGTGAGTTTCTTTCTATCGGTTTTGTTCCTTTTCAACGTTATTAGAATGGAAACTATATGACACCTTCATACTTTCTCTTTGAGCAGTCCAAGATGACATTCCTTCAGGCTAATTGGAGACACAAGAATGAACAAGAACATTCATCACAGCAAGCACATCCGCATCCACATCCAACATTCATCCACAACACAAAATTTGCATCAAATTTATGCAATAAAAAAAAGAAGGGATTCACACCTCTTCGAGCCGTCGCCTATTGTATGAATTGATACAATAGTTGCTTATTAATGATTCATACAATAGTTGCTTACTATTGTATGAATTGGCTATTACATTGGTCATAAATGATTTAGAGTTAGCAGTTACCTATACTATTAAACTTGCTCTAATTCTATAGAGGTTGTTATTATTCTTAATTAAGTGTCCTTTCAGTAAAAGCATTTATATAGAGAGAGAGAGGATTATAAGTCGGAATTGCATACTGTAGTTCTGTACATTTTTATCTCGCATACGTTTCTCCTCGCTCAAATGTCAACAAGTAATATAGGTGATGTGTTACAGCGCGTACTCCGTTACGGCACGTGTTCACTCGGTGATACACATCAACTTTATTATTTGCTCCTTTGGATTAGATTACATTAAATACCTTTATGTGCAAAATCTCCCTCGTGCAGTCTACATATGCACTGTCACTACATCAAGGACAAACGTACGTGTCCCTCCCCGCAAAAAAAAAAAAAAACGTACGTGTCCCTATGCTCCAACAATAAGGAACATATTCTCAGAGCAGCCCATCTCTCGTCAGCTAGCTCATCACGCAACTCGCACCCTCCTCGCTTCTTTTAGTCCTATATTTGTAAATCAAAATTTAAATGTTGAAACCTAATTTTATGATTTTATCACCGTAATTTGCTTTATAATATTTATTTTTAAATCCCAAAAATACATACATAAAAGTTTATTTATAAATCTATCTTCTATTATATATTAGTAAAAGTTTAATAAACTTTATACAAAAGCTCATAAGTCAAAAGACATCACTTGACACTCTACTAAATCGCCACGTGACATTTTAATAATTGAAGAAAATTAGAAAAAACAAAAAACATTAGCCTTTAATTTTTATTATGACTAGAAAAAAATGCCCGTACGTTGCAACGGGTGAAAATTATTTTAATCTTATTTTTGTTATACAGTATAACTAAAGTAAAATTTCACTGTGAAAATTCGCTTGATATATATTCTTTTAGAAAATCAGGAGCTGTAATTAGGAATCCGATCATCTCAAGTTATATTGCAAACAAACTTCTCAAATACGGATATGCATTTTCAAATGCAAATAAACTTACAAACCGAGACTCATACACGGATAACGTACTAAAATACTAGAAAAACATCTTTAATTTTTATAATAGTAGAGATTAATAAAGCATGTTGAATATATGGATAGGTATAAGCTAAACGAGGGGACATTGAGTTCAGTCTACGATACGCCTGGAAAAGATAACAAAAATAACCGAAAGAATGCCGTGAAACCCAACACGCGTCCCATGCGAATCCTATCCGTTTGCAGCTTGCCACGCTTCTACACACAACCAGAAGAAGTCACAGGCCAACGACGAATCTATAAATGATACATCCACCAAACTGCACAGCACTGCAGCTGCAACGGAGAAATCGACGCAAAAACAAACCGCAGAAAGAAAGAAAAAAACAAGAAAGGCAAGAAAGCTACTGGTTTTCAGCTCGATCATCTTGTGATTAGCTCACACACTTTTTGCCACCTTTTTGCGAGAGACTGATCGAAGTATACTCTTCGTCTAGGTTGTGTTCACGGGGAGCTTGGTGCCATTGCTGCAAGTTGGGGAACTTTTTGGGTTGTAGAAAAGGAAGCTGATGGCGTCGGGCAAGATGGAGAACGGCCAGCAGCAGCAGCAGCAGCAGCAGCAGGAGGTGAGGAGGAGGAGGAACGGCGAGGTGGTGGTGGACGGGTCGGAGATCCTGCAGCTGGTGGAGAACAAGGAGGCGTTTGGTAAGTTCGTGGAGCAGAAGTTCAGGCTGCTCGACGCCGACGGCGACGGGAGGCTGTCGGTGAGGGAGCTCCAGCCGGCCGTCGCTGACATCGGCGCCGCCATCGGGTTGCCGGCGAGGGGGTCGTCGGCGCAGGCCGACCATATCTACTCTGAGGTAATTCTTTATATATCAGGATGTTAATTTCTTTCTTAAAGGAAATATATACGTCTTGATGTTTAGCATGAAGTTGATGCTGCTACTGTCTTATTATTATGAAATTATTATCGGTGCAGTGCCTTCACCGATTTGGTCCATTTTTGTCATGTTCATTTTCAAGTGGCACAAACGTATTATTTAGAGTTAAGATATGTATGTGTATGTGTCTATATATATTTCATATTGCAAAATATTTTAGAAGATACAACAGATTTCTTGTAATTAATGGTATATATATCCTACCTCCGTTTTGCGGTTGATTTCCGACACAATGTTTCATCATTTGTCTTACTAAAAAAAAAATTAGTCTAAGTATCGTTTTATCTTTTTATTTTTTCATTAAAGATAACATAAGCATGAGTGCATGACTCATGTTTTTTTCATATTTGTGACTAATTTTTTTTCATTATGATAATATAAGCATCAAACATCATGTACGAAAGTCAATATTACAATATGTTTAAAAAAGGAGCAAATGTTATGTACCAAAGTCATTGTTATGACTTATCAATTTGTCATATATGTAGAAAACAAACGGAGGGAGTAGTTTGTAATGGTTAAAGTTTAATTTTCATAACCTTCAAAGTCAACCAGCGTATAATAGAAATGGTCGAAGGGAGTTGAGCAAAATGGGGGAGAGTGTTTATTTTTTTCTTGAACAAGGAGATAGCATATTTGTACATATGAGCTAATTTAATACTTCATCCGTACATAAATATTGGTCATTATTTCAATTCTACTAACCGATGATGCTTTCACTAAGTATTACATTTTTGGTATTATATAATTATATTGAAGGTGGCTATTGTTAGTTTTTTTAATCGAAATTAACGGTGTTTTATATTTAGAGATATGCAATTTTTGGTTGATTAAAAATTGTCAGAATTATATTTGTGAAAAATCAAAACTGGTACTTGTTTTTATAAGGTAGTACGCATAACAAGCCTTTTCACAGTAGTTTTTATAACATTATGCCTCTTCAAGGCCACGAATAATGCATTAAAAAATCGTACTCATTTTAGGTTTATTTTGTTCAGTTTAATAATATGATTTGACTCATCTAGCCATGACAGAAACGAATATGTAGTTTTTTTCGTGGTTCTGGGAAGCAAATTAAGCAATTGTTCTGAAAAAAAGATTCTAATCTGGCAGTACCAAAAAACTGACGCATTAGATTTCATGGAAAATGAGAAAAAAAGTTATAAATTTACGGGTTCCATTGCAGTATAATACAGCTGACAAGGCTTTTTGGACAATGTTCTTTTCGAAATTATCTGAAAAAATTCTTTTGGAAATGAAGAACACTCGGTGTGAATGTAAAATAAACTATTTTGAGATTTGCCTATAATTCGACTCGAATCTTGCTTTGACCTGCCAGATGGAAGCAACTGGAATATGCCTCACTTAAACAGGAAGACGTCACATTCTAATGATCTAACCCCAAGACTTATCAGTTGACAGAACAAGATAATCTTAGTGAAAGTGACTGGCTGACTGCTCTTGTGCTGCCCAAATCATCACCCTTTTCAAATTCCCATTCAATTTGTCTAACATGCTCTAGATGTCTACCTCCTAAACATTCTGACATCGCTGTAACTTACTACCTTCGTTCCAAAATAAGTGCGGCCATGAGTTTCCACGCCCAACTTTGATCGTCCGTCTTATTTGAAATTTTTTTATAATAAGCATTTTTGTTGTTATAGGATGGTAAAATATGAATAGTACTTCATTCGTGACTTAAATTTTTAATTTTTTTTTTAATTTTTTAAATAAGACGGATGATCAAAGTTGGACGTGGAAAAATATAGCTGCACTTATTTTGGGACGGAGGGAGTACCATTCTGATTTCTTAGACACATATTTTCAAAAGATGATGCCAGTAATGATTTCGTACATATCTTAAAAAAATAATGATTTCGTAGACAAATATGAGTTCCTTTTGACACATTATCTCCAGAGTCGTGTTCTCGTGCTTACCCTTGACAATGACAAAATAAAGGTTTACTGTATTTTTTTTCCAGAGGTGTCTGGTTCATGAGCTCTAATTCCATTATACATTGTCAGTAACTTGCAGTAAAATTTTAATCACATTTGCTGGATAATCTTGAACCAAAACATCCGATAATTACTGTTGTCTAATTCATCTCATGGCTCATGGAATTAACCTGCAGGTTCTTAACGAGTTCACAAAAGGGAAGAAAGAATCGGTGAGCAAGTCAGAGTTCCAGCGTGTCCTTTCTGACATTCTTCTTGGCATGGCGGCTGGACTGAAGAGGGACCCCATTGTGATCTTGAGGATTAACGGTGAAGATTTGAATGAATTTGTTGAGAGCCCAAGGTACGAACCGGAGATGGCTGCCATATTTTCGCAAGTTGAATCAGGAAATTCAACCTTGCAGCAGTGCATGCTAGCTGCTCTTCGACAACTGACGGTCGACCACGGCATGCCACCGGCTTCAGATTCATGGGTAATTTTCCAATGAATGTGCTATATTATTCAGAGCAGAAAACGAAATCATTTCATACAGAGTAACAAATATAACAGAGTAACTGTTATTCTGTTACCGAGACTGACAATAACAGAATGGAGATAAGGTTAAGAGACAAATTAATAAGGTTGGCTGTGTTTTACAGGTTATGGAGAATATCATAGAGCCTGCATTGCAAGAACTCCATGGTGATAACCTGGAGCAACCTGTCACTCAAGAGGTCTTCTTCCAGGAATTCAGAAAGTTCTTGGCAATCGTCACGCGGCGACTCCAGGGGCACCCTGTGATTGTAGCACACACCGAGAACACCTTTGATGGGAATGGTATCAAGAAGCTGCTGTCAAACAAGCTCGAATTAGATAAGGTACGGTATTGTTTCTATCCTCGATGTCATCATCTTCCGATAGAAAATTAGAATATATATTAGTGCTACATCATACCAATATACTTACACTATCTTTATCTTTTGTGTTCAAGCTGTTGGATTGTGTTTGGAGAGGCGTACCGAAAGAAAAAGATAGAACAGCAAAGCAGTACATTCGGGTTGCGTTCGATAGGATGGCTGACTCCATAAATCTACCACCATATGGAGCTGTTGAACAGGTAGAATTTCATTTGCTACCAATCATTTCATCAGTAATTTTCAGGAAAACCAGCCAAAACACATTGTATGTTCAGATCTAAGGCTTATGGTAAGTTGGTAACTGCAGGTAGATGCTGTGGTGAATGAGGCGTTCAAGATGGCGAAAGCCGAGGACGGGAAGGCGGTGGATGAAACGGAGTTCAAGAAATTGCTCACTGAGATCCTTGGGGCAGTGATGCTGCAGCTAGATGGCAATCCAATATCGGTTTCCACCAACAGTGTCCTCCATGAGCCAATGTCCACTTCTTCCACCCTGCTTTCGCCATCGCCGCCGTCGCCAATGGTGTCATCACCGAGTGAATAGAAGCAAGATTGAAGCTGATCATAGAATGGACAGTGGAGAATATAATTTCCACTGGTGGTAACAGTAACTGCGATATAATGCTAGTGTTCTTCTGATCAATGAACAAACTGCAGGAACTTGATGGTTGCCATGTAACAGGAGATCCGATGCAAATATGTTTGTGCTGGTGTTTGTAACTACGTTCTAAGTGTTTAGTGTCGGAATAATAAGGCTTCTAATTAAGCCAGCAGTTCAACAACGGGGAATAACTTATTTCAAGCTTTTGTTTTGGGTGCAGCAGATGCTTGGAAATGGCAAGCTTGGGGACCAATAATGGTATGATAAAACTATGTTAGTAACATAATTGAGTGTACGATTTCGTAACGGAAAAAACTTTATACTAATCTAAGACAAAAAAAAAATATGTAAGTTAAAGTTTGATTTTTTTTTTTTGCTAAATTTAAAAATTTTTAGAAATATTCCTTTTTTTTCTGGTGAAGTAATTTATTATTGGGGGGCAGTTAGACCCAAGATTTCCAACATTACAACACTTTGAGCCCTGCTAAATAGCAGGATATATGTTGTCAATTGAACCAAAATTACATCTTTAAAAAATATTATTAAATCATGAAAAACTGTAATGGGAGTCGCGAAAGTATTTGCCTCATCGGTTGCCCATCTTCTCTGATAAACCAAAACGAGTTATTATAAAATAAATATTAATTTATAGGATAAAACTTTTATAGACGTTTCCTTAGCGACCTAAAAATTAATGTAAAAAAATAACATTGATAATATTTTTAACATCAACGTCAAAATTCAGTTTGAATATTTAAATTTTGGCTTTGGTTTGGTTTATTAGGGTAATCGATCGATAACACCCTAATTTGAGTACATATTAATTTCAAATTCAAGAATTGTTTAATGATGAAAAATACACTGAGGACTCTATTTTTAATGCCAAATTTAGGAATTATTAAATCCAAAATTTGGGAATTATTAAATTGTAAAAAGCTATATTTTAATTAGGGAATTTGAGTGTGTCTGGTTGCTTGTATCCTCGTCCTGGCTGAGTTTAGCATGGATGAGGAGAGATAAATGCAGTTGTTTTGTTGGTTGTATTGGTTTAGAATTTTGCTTCATTGCTTGCATGAGAGATACAGTTTAAAAGAGATTTTGTTTGGTTGGTTGTATGGATTTGGGTATAGTTACCTCTCCAGTTTCAAAGAGGTGCGGTGATGAAGACGATAGGCGTGCGGCTACGGAAAGACGACGATGATGGACGGTGGCGATGGAGACCACGACTTTCACGCGCAGAAATTTGTTACCCGAATTTCAAGGAGAATATGTCTTAAAATGTCTGTCCAGGACCAGCCAGAGTATACAAATGACAAATTGATAAACATATCCACGTCTTACAAAAATAATAAATAATTCTTACAAACGCAGCGGAAATAAACAAATAATCTAAACTTAATCTTCACGACCAAAAATGTAGCATCCTCCATAAACCACAGGCATCCTCAACGTTCGGAACAAGCTCAATCCTCATAGAACTCACCGTCTGAACAATTCTCTGCCTCTGGAGTGTGAAAAAAAATGCAAGACTGAGTACCAACCACCGTACTCAACAAGTCATACCGACAAGAAGGTATGATGCAAGATATTCACAAAGGATAGTGTCGACGTTTGATGTCGCGATTCCGGTATTTGCATAGTATGGGGATCGTTGGTACTAGGATATATGCGAGACTGAGGTAAAAGAGACGGAGACGATGATTTTTATACATGTTCGGGCCCCTGAATTGTCAGGTAATAACCCTACATCCTATTGGCCGAAGCCCGTCGTTGCTCTTATTCACCATAATCACACCAGTACAATATTTGGGGTAGCCTATGTATCTGTTATCGACATAGTGGACTGAAGTATCATCGCGTAGTCGACAACAGAGTAATCTTCCTCCTCGAATCCGTATCCGGCGAGATAAGAGACAGCGCTATATCTCTCCTGACGGTAGCCATAGGCACCGTAAGGGACTAGCCATGCCTATCTCTGAAGTCGATATCTGGCATCTTGTCTTAGCGTATGTTGGCTTATATGTTGTGGCTTCTGTTGTTCCGTGTATGTTTATTCTCCTCTCTCCTCCTAGGGGGCCTTGTATTTATACCCATAGGTGTCCCCTTGTCTAAGTAGAACTAGGGAAACCAATATGGATACAACCCGAGTAGTCCTTGTCGTTTCCATGTAGAACTCTGGTTGTCTTTCCTTATCCGGAACTCCTCCTATATCCGAAGGTTGTTTCCGTATAAGACATGGTATGTGGTGGGTCCTGCTGAGATTTAGTCAACTACTACTAGGTACGTGGTATCCATAACCCTGACAGATAGGATATAGGATATTTGCATAAAAGCAGCATTTATAAATCATAATTTGAATATAGTAAAACAGTAGATATAATTAGGCAATACTAAAATATCACTGCCCAACGCTAAACCACATTGCAACAGGCCCAACCAAACCACCTAAACTACACCAGTTCATCATGCCATATTATTAAGTATGAAACTAATCACGGTGAGCTGGTTGACCGTCGAATAACCGCGGGCACGGCTATTCGAATAGTTTTTAACTCTGATCAGAGATGTACAACTTTACCCACAAGACACGATTCCACACATGTTACCATGCCCCGAAGTACCACCGTGATACTGCAAAGGGGGAAATCGTGACAAAACACTTCATATAACCCTCCCTAACCGAACATACCCACCGCAAGTTTCACCCCCACTCTTGAACAAGCAGCGGGCAGTCCTCAGGGGAGTAGAGGAGGAAGGATAGGAGTAGATGCGGGTGAGGACTGAAATTACACGAGTCATGCAGAGTCCAAGGCTTAGCACATGAGTGATTATTGTCCGTATGTACAAACCCGTTACAAATGTGGGAGTGTCGGTGAAAATGGTTTTTTTATAGCAGTAATATGATACTTCTACCACAAGTTTGATTCACTGCTAGAAAAAACATTTTTCTAGATGTGGGCATTTTTTTCCAGGCGGATAGGTCTCTCGAAGCTAAATAGCCGCCTACGAAAATGATAACCGTGAGATGAGATAGTTGTCTGCCTGCGAAAATATTTTTCTGCAGGCGGACCTCTTAAGAGATATGCCTGCAAAAAGGTAAAGCATCTTAAAACCACCACGCAGCCAAAAATTTCTGTGTCCCTCTACCTCTTTCCCCTTCCACCTTTCCCTTACCTCTCCCCTTCCTCTCCCTGGCGCAGGTCCGGCGGAGGCGGCTACCAGGCGGTGGCGGTGGCGGCTCCAAGCGGTGGTGGCATCTACTCTCGCCGGTGGCTCCCCTCCCTCCCTCTCACCCATATCTGGCTAGAGGGGGGAGGGGAGAGGGCGGTGGCCGGCGGCGCTCCTCTCCCTCTCTCTCCTTAGACATGGCGTCGGGTAGATGGCAGCGGGGCGCAGCCGTGCGTCCGCGGCGGCCACATGCACCTCAGACATGGCGTGGGGCAGATGGCAGCGGGGCGCAGCCGTGCAGCGGCGGCGGCCACATGCAGCAGCAGAGGAGGGAGGTCGACACTCCCATCTTCCAGATCCGGACAATGGTTGCCCTTCCCTCCCCTCTACTCCCGGATCCGGTTGCATCATGGGGAGGGCAGCGACGGCGGATACATGGAGTGGCGGAGGAGAGAGGTCAGCGGTGGCGCTCCCCTTCCCTCCCAGATCCGGCTGCGTCATGGGGAGGGCGGCAGCCGCATGCAACGGCTGAGGCAGCTTGGAGGCGGGAGGTCGTCGGCAACGGCGCTCCCACCTCCCGCGGCCGCATGCAACGGCTGAGGCAGCTTGTAGGCGAGAGGTCGTCGGTGACGGCGCTCCCACCTCCCAGATCCAGCCAATGGTGACCCTTCCCTCCCCTCCCGGATCCAGCTCCGCCGTGTGGAGGGCAGCGGCAGCGACCGGCAGTGGCAGAGGCGGCGCTGAGTCAAGAGGTCGGTGGCGGCGGCGCTCTCACCTCCCAGATCCAGTGACAACGGCACAGCTCCCCTCCCTTCCCTCTTTCTCCCTCCCAAAACACTAACCCTAGGGTGGCGGCGGCGGTTCTGTATGTAGCCTTTTAGAATGGACATGTATCGTTCAAAAGGCCACATCTGATGCAGGTACAGGGGCCCAAGTGCAATTATCTGAGGCACGATATGAACTATAAGGTGTTGCATCATATCGAAATATGATGGAGGGAAACACATCTCAAGCTCGCACACTGTCTGTAGCGAAAGCCCGGCGAGGACCAAACTCTTCAGGATCAATTACTTTCTGAGATATGACATTGAAGAAATAACACAGCTTTGTGATGACCAGCTTTACGTGAACTAGTTCGACTGCTCTAATTGCAATGGCGAGGAATACTGTGAGCATTACATGACAATCATGGGAATTGTAGCCTGAAAGTGACGGATCCTTCATCGACACTAGTCGCTTAATGTTTTAGGAGAAGCCAGTAGGCACTCTCACCCCACGTAGGCATTTGCACAATGTCATTTTCTCCTCTCTTGTCAAGGTGTAGCAAGCAGGCGGAAGGTACACTTTTCCATTATTACCTTCATCCACAGGATGAAGCTCTTCCCTTATCTGCATACCCACGAGGTCCTTATGTGATTTCAGTCCATCCTTGGTCTTAGTTGGTATGTCCAGTATAGTCTCAGTGGTGCTATCGAAGACATTTTTCTCTAGGTGCATGACATTGATAGAATGATGTATGTCTAAATCTTTCCTGTACGGAAGATACTTAAAGGAAATGGAGTGCTTCTTGAATGGCACGCTAGGGCTTGCTGGCACTTCGGCATCATTTCTCTTCCGCTTATTCGTTTCCTTCTTTTTTACCTTCCCAAAAACAATCTTGAGGTTTTTGGTCATTTTGAGCACTTTATCACCCTTCCATGGTTCTAGTGCATCACCATCCTCAACAGTACCGTCGAAATATTCTTCTTTGGAGCGGTACGAGTATTCTTTCTTAAGAAACGCCGGTGCCGCATGTACACTAGCTTCTTTGATCCCTTAAGGTACCTGTACACGGTACCATCCACACAAATAACGCAACCCGTCTTCCCCTTGATCTGTCCCAATAGGGAAAACAGTGCGGGCAAGTCGTTGACGGTGACAAAGATAATTGCATGTAGCGTGAAGTACTCCCGCAGGAATTCGTCCCAAACTCGGATCCCATTTTCCACAAATCGCGCATATCCTCTAGCAAAGGCTCCAGAAACACATCCATGTCATTGCCAGGTTGTCGTGGTCCCTGTACAAGGATGGTCAACAAAATATACTTCCTTTTCTGACACAGCCACGTTGGGAGGTTGTACATGGTTAGGAGTACTGGCCACGTGTTGCGTGAGCTGCTCAAGTCACCGAATGGATTCGTTCCATCGGTGCTCAATGCAAACCTTATGGTTCCATCGGTGCTCAATGCAAACCTTATGTTTCCTTCGGTGCTCAATGCAAACCTTACGTTTCTTGGGTTGTCTGCAAACTTTTGATACTTTGTGTCAAATTCCTTCCAATGTCTTGCATCTGCAGGATGTCGAATCATCCCATCCTTTTTTCACTTTTCATGATGCTAGCGCATCAATTCGGCATCCCTCGGGTTCGAGAACAAACGCTTCAAATGATCTTTTACCGGAAGGTACCACATGACCAGCTGGGGAATCTTCTTTTTGTTGCTATCTTTGCATGGATCGGACTCTTCTACATCGTCAAGGGCAACATCCTGACCCTCGGACTGGTTATGGCTTGTTTTGTATCGGTTACTCTTGCATGTTGGCAACATCCTGACCCTCGGACTGGTTATGGCTTGTTTTGTATCGGTTACTCTTGCATGTTGGGCATCTGTCCAAATCCTCGTACTCTTTACGAAACATGATACAGTGGTTAACGCACGCGTGTATCTTTCGCACACCCAGTGGCAATGGGCATATAAGCTTGTTCGCTTCATGGGTGCTGGTTGGCAGGGAGTTGGGTTGCAGAAAAAAGTTTCTTCAACAGAACCAACAAGTCTTTAAAACTACTGTCGGACCAACCGTTTCTGGCCTTCAATCTCATAAGCTCAAGCACCTTCCGCAACAATGTGAAATCCTTCTCGCAGCCCTTTGCCTCATCGTACAAATGATCCTTCGTTGCCTTTTTCAATGCATCGAAGTTATCCAACCCATGAGCAGACCCAGCTACAACCTTAGGTTCAGCATGACGCAACATCTCTTCCAAATTTGCAAAATTACCATCATCTACGCTGACATTATCATCATCAGCATCATCAACTATACTGTGCTGACCATTGTCACTAACAACATCATTATCATCAACGGGTTCTAGTGCATGCACTTCTTCTTCTTCAGCTACTACAATGACATTCTCATCCCAGCTCAACATTTCGTCGCGTACTGTAGCCTGGTTGGGAACTTGCTTGCTTGGGATCTCTCCATGATGTGACCAATTTGTGTAGCGTTCAACAAATCCATGCGTCACCAAGTGTTGTAATCCTTCTAAGTTTTCTAATTTTTGCAGTGCGCGCATGGACATCTAATATCTTTGGTCTTCTTTGATGCAGCATTCTTCTTAGCTGCTTTCTTGAATATGTCGACTCCTTCGATGTATGACGCACGATATCTCTCTTTATACATCCATACTATGTCCGCCATCTATGCATTAATTAATTAATTGTGGAAAAAATAATAAAACTTTAGTTAGTTTAAATATTTTGAACAAGATAATTAATGCTAGCCAAAAATCTGCATACATAAAACATACGACCTGAAGAATTACCAAACTACCCTTCTTTAATTTCTCTTCTTCTCTTCCTAGCTAGCTCATTCTTTTGCAGTTAACTAATATATAAATCTGCTAAATATAAACCTATCAAAAACTAGATATATATATGGAACATCGATCATGCACAATATTTGTTACAAAGTTTGCCCATTTTGAGCTCCAAATAACAAATAATAAATGTTTTTCTTCCTCCATCTCAAGTACTTTTTGCGATGAAAAATCTCAACATACAACCAATAAAAATGAAAAAAAAACATGACAAATAGAGTAGGACAAAGTATAACTAACCTCTGGTACAATAAATCTTTCAAAAGATTCGAGATCAAAACCTTCCCTCCTATGTATGTGTTTTTAAGAGAGAGAAAATCGTGCTCCTAATGGTGCTCGAAGTTACTGTAGCTGGTTCATATAGTTCAGCGTATTTTCCTTGGCGGTTGTCATATGTCGGTTCGTTTGAACCGCCATTGAAAATTATTTGAGATGTCGGAGGGTTAAGGACGCCGCCAGAGAAGATGCAGGTATCTTCACTAGCGGTCCACGTCATCACACCGCCAGCGAAGATGGCGTTAAGTTAAGAGGGCCGCCAGCGAAGACACCTACATCTTCGCTGGCGGGCCGCATCCCCTTACCGCCAGCGAAGATACAATACCTTCACTGGCGTGAGCTTAAAAGAGAGCCGCCAGAGAAGATATCCTATCTTCGCTGGCGGCCTTCTTAAGTAGACCGCTAGCGAAGATGTGTTTCCGCTGGTGGCCCTTGACCCCCCACCCCCATGATTTTCTGCGCTGGCGGTTTTTCCACGTGGCCGCCATGAAAAATATTTTCCAAACGCCATGAAAAATTGATTTTCTAGTAGTAATTAGGGGAAGAATGGATGAGTGGAATATATGTCGTGTCATGATATAATGTTTGATTCATCATCACAATTATCATCTTGTGCAGCAGTTAGCTCTCTTGATTGGCGTCCTAATTTCAGATTGCCTTCAAGCTTGTGCTCCATATGCCTCCATCATAAATGCAATTCGTTGTTACTCTTACTGGTTACTGCCATCTATTACTGTTATGGACTCATGCATTTATCAAAGCACCTACCTTGCTTATTCCATAGCAGTCACCAAGTTCATTGTCTATAAATGTCCTGTTTTGTGCTTGCTTATTATTCATTGCTGCTTCTGTCAACCATCTAGTATTATCTGTCCTTGTGTCTTTTGCTAGCATATCAATGTCATCCACAAATCAACTTCTGTGTTTACTATATCAAGTCCACTAAAGTCCATTATCTATCCTTCAATTCGTCGAAGTCTTGTCAGTCTATCTCCATCATCATTGGTTCCACGTCGGAGCTAGCCTTCATCATCAGTTCATCACCAGCTCCACATCGGAGCAGGTCATCTCCATCATCACCAACTCCCTGTCGGAGTTGGTCCATCATGCTCCCCATTGGAGCTGACATCATCATCAATTATGAAGGACCGAAAAACAGTTTGTGAAGGTCCTTCAACACCATTGTCACTATCTCTGAATCAATGAAGAGCTGAAGAACAGTTTGTGAAGGCTTAAGGTACCAAGGGCTGAAGAACGATTCGTGAAGGTTCTGAGGTCCGCTTCACTGAAGAGGAGATGGATCATCTCTTCTTCTTCATTTCAAGAATTGCATGCTTTGACGACATCATCAAGCATGGACTTTGCATTTAGTTAATTAGTTTAGTGTTTAGTTGGAGCTTTCAAATGCAACGTTATTGCATACACGTTGCATTTGAGTGGGGGTGTTAAGGGTATAGATGTGAAGGGCATTTTGGTCTTTTCCTCTAGTTTTGTAATCTATATGTGCCTATTGGGCTAACTCCAATTGATATGGTTCATTCCCCAAATTTTTCAAATTGTGACAGCAATAACTTGATAAATGAGCGTCCTAGTGCAATAACCTGACATGTAGGTGTGATTTAGTATAAGAACTTTATAAGTGATCATATAAATGCAACAAAGATACGATTTTGATACACTAAATTAAAAGCTATGCGACAACTTAATTATTTGGGACATTTTATTATATAAATTCAATTTTTAAGTACTTATTTTGACAATATACTAGTGTGGATTTGTATAAGCATATTTATATTTATATTATAATAATTAAGAACTTAGAGTCAATTAAACTTGATGTAAAAATGTGTAGACTT
>CM020188.1:5166852-5182521 GCA_009805545.1 Oryza longistaminata | reverse complement strand
TTAAAATAAAACAGTAAATCTCGGTGACCCAAAGAATTACAAGTGGAAGAAAACTCGCAACTAGGCCTCGCTTCATAATATTAAGGGCCGGTGTTTACAAGCCGGCGAAATTTTTTTAAAACTAGTTGCGGGGCCGATATGGCATCCACAAATCTTTGGAAACAATCCAACGGTGACAAATCCGCGACAAAGCAAATAAAACCGCAGGCAGACTTGGTTGTCAAATCCCGGAAAAAGATATTTAGGGCTTATAATTTTTATCGCTTTAATTTAGGTCATACTGGCGCTTCCAAATCGAGTATAATAATCCCGGCATTGGTACGGGTCAGTGGCGATTCTAGCAGGTAGGGCTATGTAGGGCTCTAGCCTACCCTCGTCAATTTTGGCAAAAAAATCATACTAGGTTATGCCGCTCAAGCATCAGCCGGCGTCCTGGAGTTCATGGCGACATGTGGCTCGGCGCTGGGAAGGAAGGCGGGCACATGAAGAGAAGAGGACAGAAAGCCCGACATAAACTGGCAGGATCAGCAACGACACGAACCAGTGTAGGTTGGCCCACAGAGTTCCGCACGCTAGTAATGGCCACGCACAAGACAGTCCAGTGGCCCACTTCCGCACACTGTACGGATTCCTCACACGGTCAGGTGGGGACTTAGGGTTGGGGGCGTTTGGGGTGGGGGGCGTGGCGGGCTGGTGGCGCTGGGGAGCGGCTGACTGCCGACGGCCGCACGCGAGTCGCAAGAGCTCGGATGGCCTCGAGCTGCAGGCTGCAAAGCGATCGTAGCTATCTGTCCGGTGGTGATAAGAAGCAAAGCGTAAGGGCGGCCCGAGGCGCGAGCGGGGCGCGAAGCCGGCAGGCTGCAGCGGAGGCGGGCCGCGCAGAGAAGCGTCAGCAGGCGCCGACGCGCCGTGGCAGCGGCGGAGCAGCACCACAGGAGCCCGCTGCACTACAGAGCGAGCAGGCTCAGGCTCAAGCGGTCAGGCGGCGTCGCGGCGAGGAGCAGCCAACAGCAGCAGGATAAACTAGCGTCCGGTGATCATTGAACTTAATGGAATCATGGTCTTGCTGGGTTGCTGCCTTTTGGCTGTATTGGTTATTTCTATTATTCTATTCATTTCTGCAAACTAATCTTATTGATGACGTGGAGCGCATTTTTTCCACGCATGAGCATATTCCCAGCCAGATTTGCACAATAAGATATCGGATGAGTGGCTTATAGAATTTGAATTTGATGGTCTGCTATACTGAGGCGAGAAACTAACTTCAAGGAAAAAATGAATGATGATGACGATGATGCAATCATTAAATAATATTCCAAGCATTAGGAAATCCAAGAATAGTCCTTGGCTCTTAATGAATTACATGTATTTTTGATTAATGGTAGGCAAATCTTTCAGTTAATGTTATTTTTCCTTTCAATTTATCAACTGATTTTGCTACTGTTTACTTTATGTATAGGTGTTTCTATTCTCCTATACTTGATGTAAGCAATTACTTCGCATTGGCCAAAGTATTTTTCCTTTATTTCTTTCTTTTTTCTATTCAATCATGTATCATGAATTGTGTTGAACAGCTACTGGTAAGTACTGCAATTTACTTTTTATTAACTTAGTACTTGGAGGTCAGCCTACCCTTTTTTATCTCGGATTCCGCCACTGGTACGTGGGTTGACCGGGCTAAACGACTAGGCAAATTGTCTTGGTAGTAAATCGTTTAAGCAAACAGGACAGCACCGGAAATAGCAAGCTAACATCTAATTAGTGCAGGCAGATGGGAGGAGCAGTAGGAGAATTTTTTTAACCGGGAAGAAGAAGAAGTGAAAGGGAACGATGTAGTTACTGCTTACTATATTAGTGTCAACAAATATAAGGTATGTTTCTGTCCTATATAACTACCAGTACAGGCAAATTCTATTTTTGGGCGTTTTACGGTCCGTCCCACTGTGAAGTGTGTATAGTAGTAGGATCGATAACGTTATTTTTCGAGCTTTAGTCCATCTCTAATTATGGAAGTTGAAGGTAATGTATCGCTTCAACATTTCCTTCCGCAATCTCAATCCAGCAGCGTCCTTACACATCGTCCTCGCATATTTCGCATCGCCGCGACGACTCACGCCGCGACCAGGTGCGCCGCGTGAACCCCTCACTTGACCTGTCCGAGCCCGGCATTTTCCCGTTGCGCGGGCCACCTCGACATCCCTCCTACCTCGCCTGGCTGCCCCACCCATCCCTGCACCCGGTGCCGTCGGCACACGCGCCGTTTAGACGTGAGAAAAAAAAAGAGATTTCGGTAATCCGGCCCCCGCCCCCAACCACCGATATGCACCGCGTCCCGACTTCCGAGTGCCAACAGGACTCTGATTATTTTCTCAAGTCTTCTCTTTCGATTGATCTCTTAATTTATAAATCCGGCAGTTCATGCTCCTTAATCACGCAGCCATCATGGGAGGATTGTTCAACGTCCGCAACTGCTTCTGCTTCGCCGCCGGCAAGTCAGACGCGGCGCGCGGTGGCGACAGAAAGAAGAATGTTAAGGCCAACAAGAAGGAGATCAACCAGCCGCCGGCGACCTCCACAGGAGGGAAGCGGCGGCTAGCCACCACCCCCGCCGCCGCGACGACCAGGGCGGATGTGAGGCCAAAGCTGCAACCGACGACGTCGTCCAGGCCGGCGGCGGATGCTGCCGCTGTACGCGCGGACACGAAGCCGAGGAAGCACCCGGCGGCGGGTACCGCGACGGCTCACCGTGGAGTGGAGCATCGGCGGCGCCCAGCTTCTCAACAGACGACGCCGACGACGCCGGCGAAAGATGAATCTGCGAACTTCATGCTGATGGCGTTCACAACATTAATCTTTCTGATGTAGATATATAGGATCATAGGAGTAGAAAACTTTCGTCCTCAGTTTTTTTTTCAATGTTTCTTCGTTCTTACATGCAATGCAATAGAAGTCGATCTATATATAGCCTTCTAGTGCATAGCAGCTATTTTGTCTTGTTTTATATACACATCTTCATGTATAGAAGAAAACCTGTTATTATATATATGCCGGTAGCTATAAGTAGTTCACACACGTACAATCATGGTTTAAAATTTTGGCTCGAAATTTCCAAAATTTGGGAATTTTAGACTTCCTGACACGCAACTATCACGTCCAAAATTTTTAGATCTTTTTATTTTTTTTGTGAAGCTAGTCGAAATTTATACAGTTCAGTCAAAATTTCTTTAAATTTTAAATAATTTCATTTCGAAATTTTCTGAAATATTTTGTAGCACGAGGATATGGTTGTAATTGAATGACCTCATAAATACTACTAGAATTCAATGGGTTCCCTAGAGTTTTAAATCTTCCCCTAGAGCTTTTGAAACAGCCCAAGGGAACAGAATATCCCTAGGGTTAATTTTGCAAACCCAAGGGATCGAACGGAATCCCTAGAGTTTGATTGCACTCCTAGGGAACCTCTCGCGAAAAGGACACACAATTGTGCCATGTCAGCATAAAAGGGGATAGATTATTCCCAAAGTTTTTTCAGAGATTTTTTTACTCGCCGCCGAGCAAAGCGCGCCTTGGCGATACAAATTTTCTGTCAATTTATTTTTTTCTCCTTCCTACCTTATCTACTCCCGTGACTCAAGGCAGACCACATCTTGTTGACTTGTTCTATATCTTTCTTCTTCATCCAAGTAGTTAGCCGGTCGGCACCGGCATCCAGCGGCTACCGGTTAATCGCCGGCAGTTCAAGCTCGAGCTCCAGCGACTGGCCACAGCAAGCAAGCACCAGACAACTGCTGCTCCTGACGCGGCAGTTCGGAGTTGCTGCTCCATAGCACTGTCGTCTTCTCCATTCATGTACTATTCAGATTCAAGTTTCTTGTATCCTGATTTCTTCTACTGTCTTTTCTTGGTAGCCTGCAGCCAAAGAGCAATCTCCGGCAACCGATGGGCACCACACGGTTGCTGCTCGATCCTCCACCTCCACCATGTTGCAGGCCAACGCATGGAAGTACAGATCCAAGTGAGTGCTGTTAAAATTTAGCTTATACTTTTCGTATGTGTCCCTTTGCAGATTATCTTGATTTTGAGCTACTGAGGATGCTATTTGGGACTAGTTTGGAAGAGGCATGGATAGGAAACGTTGGAGAACAACAAGATTAATTCAGCTCAGATCTAGCCGTTCTCAAGCTTCTACTGTACTAGCTGCAGCAGCAAGCTAGAGTGCAGATATTCGTCCTCAGGAACTTGTATTATCTTTTTTTATCATTGTTTGGTTCTGTGATGTTATCGATAATACATCAGCACATCTTGAAGTCTGTCATGTGTTTATAAGAGGAATAGTTAGCCAAATTTTCAGATCTATTGTTGTACTACAAAAAAGGCACTATGTAAAATGGAGAATCAATTTGTATGAATTGAGTGTTTCGTGCTAATAATAGAATGGTATTATTTTTTGTTTCAATTGGTTGTTCTTTTCTTTCTAATTGAGGCAAAAGCAGGCAGTGAAAAAGCAAAAAAAAAAATAAAATAGGTAAATTTCGTTAAATGCCAGTATTTTCCCCAAATATGGATGAGAATTACACGTCAGATGAAGTTGCCAGGTGGACAGTTGTCCCTGTGGTTTGACACCCTAGGGAACACAAATTTTCCCTAGGTTTTCACAGAAAAACTCTAGGGAACCGAGTCTTTCCACAGACATGATCCCTAGAGCAGGTTCCCTAGGGTAAACCCTAGGGAAACGCTTTCCCTAGAGTATTTTGGATGTTCCCTAAGGTATTTGGCTCTAGGGGACTTGGTGAATTCTAGTAGTGAAAGTAAAGAATAAAATATTGTTCAATCCAGGAAGTATCGTGGTGTGTGATGGTTGAGAGGATGCATGACTCTCCCTTAGAGTTGAAATCTTAGGCCAAATCCCACCACAAAATTTTTCACCATGTCACATCGAACGTTTGAACAAGTGCATGAAGTATTAAATATAGAATAAAAAAATAACTAATTGCACAGATTGTGACTAATTTGCGAGATGAATTTTTCAGCCTAATTACTCCACGAATTGATAGTGTGGTGCTACCATAAACATTTGCTAATGATGGATTAATTAGGCTTAATAAATTTATCTCGTGGTTTACTGATGGATTCTGTAATTAGTTTTTTACTAGAAAAATGCCCGTGCGTTGCAACGGCTAAAAACATTTTTTCAGTGGTACAACCGCTATTAGGAACTAAGCGATGAATTGAAACATTAGGATTATTATATATACATTATAATTGAAAATTTTAATAAAAATTGTTCCTGGGTTTGGGCCGAAAGCACATTCTTTCTTTTCTTTTCAGTCCCAACCTAGTTCGGTACCTCCCTCACCTGACTCTCTCCGATCCAAGCCCACAAGTGGAGCTATAGGCCCAGCTCGCACATTCGACTACCGTCTTCAACCTCAAGATAATCTTGCCAATACGCCGGAGCTGATCCTCCCCATAAAACCCTCTGGCTGAATTTTATTTTATATAGATTGGTTGAGGGTTTTTTATTCCTCGATCTCCTCTTTTCGTTTTCCCAAAGTCAGAACGAATCAGCAAAATTCGAGATAAAAAGGCCGGCCGGCTATCATCGGCGGCTAAGACTAAATCTAATGAATTAAAACCGAATTGAAAGAAAAATTATGAGAAAAAATGATGAGTGAAGAGTGGGGAATCCAATTTTACAATCATATGGAGTACAAAACACATGGGAATATATCGAAGTGGCCACGCCACGGCGTTAGGGTTTGCTCAAGCGGCGGCTGCGTGCAACGGATCGGATGAGATAAAAAAACCGGCTAAAAGAGGATGGAAAAAACAACGAAAAAAAGCACCTAAAAAACGGAGAAAAGAAACCGGATAAAAAACAAAAAAAGGGAGAAAAGACCGAAACGGAAAAAAAGCAGCGAAAAAAAGAAAACTGAATCGGAAAAAAACAGCGAAAAAAACAAACGGACAAAAGGATATAAAGATAAAATTAGAAACCAACTCAAACACAGATGACGTACAAAAATCCTGGCAAAAACATCTTCAATTTTTATAATAGTAAAGATAGAGATTAGTGCCCAAATACTCCATGCATCAATCTATATAGGACGTAACTACATAGCTAGTGGTAGTTGGTTTATGTAAACCAGCTACCACTCTATCTATAAGAGACACCATCCACCTATACTTCGAATACAATTTTCTCTTAAACTACTCATCCGATCTACGATCCGATTACACCGTTGTGTTCATAACAATTAAATCTTTATAACAAGATCTCACATCATTATATTTTGATAAAAATCACAAATTACTTTTATGATATGTCTAAATTACTTTTAAATTTCACTAAGTTACTTTTAGATATATAAAAGTAAATTCAGTAAAGCCTAAAAGTAATTTACATATATTATATAATTTACTTTTAGATTTGATTAAAATACTTCCCATACATTCATAATGCTCTGAGATGATTACTTTTATTATTATTTTTAGTTAATTCCATAATTTGTGCTGATTAATTGAATTTCTAGATAGAGTCATGTTTTTATCTCTACAACGGATTTACTTCAAATGATCAGCACAAATTATGGAATTAACTAAAAACAATAATAAAAGTAATCATCTCAGAGCATTATGAATGTATGGGAAGTATTTTAATCAAATCTAAAAGTAAATTATATAATATATGTAAATTACTTTTAGGCTTTACTGAATTTACTTTTATATATCTAAAAGTAACTTAGTGAAATTTAAAAGTAATTTAGACATATCATAAAAGTAATTTGTGATTTTTATCAAAATATAATGATGTGAGATCTTGTTATAAAGATTTAATTGTTATGAACACAACGGTGTAATCGGATCGTAGATCGGATGAGTAGTTTAAGAGAAAATTGTATTCGAAGTATAGGTGGATGGTGTCTCTTATAGATAGAGTGGTAGCTGGTTTACATAAACCAACTACCACTAGCTATGTAGTTACGTCCTATATAGATTGATGCATGGAGTATTTGGGCACTAATCTCTATCTTTACTATTATAAAAATTGAAGATGTTTTTGCCAGGATTTTTGTACGTCATCTGTGTTTGAGTTGGTTTCTAATTTTATCTTTATATCCTTTTGTCCGTTTGTTTTTTTCGCTGTTTTTTTCCGATTCAGTTTTCTTTTTTTCGCTGCTTTTTTTCCGTTTCGGTCTTTTCTCCCTTTTTTTGTTTTTTATCCGGTTTCTTTTCTCCGTTTTTTAGGTGCTTTTTTTCGTTGTTTTTTCCATCCTCTTTTAGCCGGTTTTTTTATCTCATCCGATCCGTTGCACGCAGCCGCCGCTTGAGCAAACCCTAACGCCGTGGCGTGGCCACTTCGATATATTCCCATGTGTTTTGTACTCCATATGATTGTAAAATTGGATTCCCCACTCTTCACTCATCATTTTTTCTCATAATTTTTCTTTCAATTCGGTTTTAATTCATTAGATTTAGTCTTAGCCGCCGATGATAGCCGGCCGGCCTTTTTATCTCGAATTTTGCTGATTCGTTCTGACTTTGGGAAAACGAAAAGAGGAGATCGAGGAATAAAAAACCCTCAACCAATCTATATAAAATAAAATTCAGCCAGAGGGTTTTACGGGGAGGATCAGCTCCGGCGTATTGGCAAGATTATCTTGAGGTTGAAGACGGTAGTCGAATGTGCGAGCTGGGCCTATAGCTCCACTTGTGGGCTTGGATCGGAGAGAGTCAGGTGAGGGAGGTACCGAACTAGGTTGGGACTGAAAAGAAAAGAAAGAATGTGCTTTCGGCCCAAACCCAGGAACAATTTTTATTAAAATTTTCAATTATAATGTATATATAATAATCCTAATGTTTCAATTCATCGCTTAGTTCCTAATAGCGGTTGTACCACTGAAAAAATGTTTTTAGCCGTTGCAACGCACGGGCATTTTTCTAGTAAAAAACTAATTACAGAATCCATCAGTAAACCACGAGATAAATTTATTAAGCCTAATTAATCCATCATTAGCAAATGTTTATGGTAGCACCACACTATCAATTCGTGGAGTAATTAGGCTGAAAAATTCATCTCGCAAATTAGTCACAATCTGTGCAATTAGTTATTTTTTTTGTCTATATTAATACTTTCATCCTCGCAAAAAAAATATCTTTCATGCATTTGTTTCAATACGTTTCGATATGTATTGAAAAATTTTATGGTAGGACTATAAACACAGAGCCTAAGATATTCAACTCTAGGAGAGTCGTGCATTCCTTCTTCAACCCATGCACACAGCAACACCATGTACTTACCTGGATTGAACAATATTTATTCTTTACTTATCAGGTCATTCATTTGACAAACCATATCCTCTTCGGTGCTACAAAATATTATCAGAAAATTTCGAAATGCAATTATTTTAAAATTTTTAAAGGAAAATTTTGACTGATACCTGTATAAATTTCGACTAGCTTTACAGAAAAAAAAAGATCTAAAATTTGTGGACGTGATAGTTGCGTGTCAGGAAGTCTAAAAATTTCCCAAATTTTGGAATTTCGAGCCGAAATTTTAACATGATTTTTGTACGTGTGTGACTAGCTATAGCTAACCGGCATTATAAGTAAGAGTATAAATTACACTGGCGGTCTTTAACCTTGATTAACGAAGAGTTTACACTTAGGTCCAAACGAACTTGCAAAGCGCGCATACGAGATCCTTTAAATTAGGTTTAATTGTATGCATCCTGATCCGCAAAGCCTTGGTTTGTTGACCGGTGGTCTTGTCCTATGTTGCATTGTACACCATAGTGGACGATGACATTGAGCTAGATTGTTTCCTATTAGCCTTTTTAATTCTTTCTCCATCTTTTCTCATCCTTATCCTCTACATCGAGTGGAGAAAAATGCGGCAGAAGAGAGAGGAAGGAGGCAAAGGTGGAGAAGAAAGGCCAAGAAGGGAGAAAGCATTTAAGACGGAGAGAAAAAATAAGGAGAAAGAGACAAGAAATAAAATTCTGCATGTCATCTATCCATGTAGGTAAGCCACCAGTCTGGTCACCAATCTGATGGGCTTAGGACCCGAATATACATTAACCAAGTTAAGGGATCTCGGCAATCGTGTTTTTCAAGTTCATGGAGCTAAGTGAAATCTTCGGTTAGCAAGTTTTAAGGGACCCGTTATGTGAATTTACTTCTTATATGTATTAACTAACAGGTTTTATTATTAACCGTTGATGATGTTATATAAAACAAGGACGAATAGCTGCTATGCCACTAGAACGCTATTATATGATCGACTTTCCATTGCATTGGCATGTAAGACTTAAGAACATTGGGAAAAACTGGGAAGAAGATAAGTTTTTCTACTCCTATGATCTATCTACACTTAGAAAGATTAATGTTGTTGAATCGTCATCAGCATGAAGTTCGCAGATTCAAATACTTTCGCCGGCGTCGTCTGTCGATGAAGCTGCGCGCCGCCGAATGCCTCCTCTCCACGGTTGAGCCTCGCGGTTAGCCCGCCGGGGTGGCTTCCGGTCGGCTTTTCGTGTCCGCGCGTACGGCGGCCAGCACCCGGGCCGGCGGCCTGCGACAACGGTTTCCCCGGGGTTTTTTTCCCGTTTTTTGCCCAGCCCTTTGGGGCCCTCCCAAATCCGCCGCGGCCGTCGCGGCGCGGTCCTGGTTCGTCCGCCGGGTGGCTGGATGTGGTGGCTAGCCGGCTGACTTCCCTCCTGTGGAGGTCGCCGGCGGCTGGGTTTGATCTCTTTTGTTGGCCCTGAACAGTTCTTCTATCTCTTCTCTGTCCGCCACCCGTTTTCTAATGGCTATTGAGCTGCGCGCGTCTGACTGCCGCGTGCGAGCAGAAGCAGTTTTGCAGCGATCGTCTCTGAACAATCCTCCCTCGTATGGCCTCGGCTGCGGTATCTTAGAGTGAACTGCGGATTTATAAATTTGAAGAGTATCAGATCGAAAGTGAAGAAGACAGAGATAATATAATCATGTAGTCCGTGTGTTTGGCCACTAGCGGACGCGGTCGTGCATATCGGTGGTGGTTGGGGGCGGGGGATTACCGTGCAGGAAATATCTTTATCTTTTTTTTTGTTCTCAGCACGTTTAAAAATTAGAAACACCTGTAAATCTCGGTGACTCCAGAATAACAACGATGAGAGTCAAAGAAAACCCTCTCTTATACTAGGCTCCGCTTTTTCGATAAATTAAGTTGGAATTACGCCGTGTTGTACTCCCGGCGAAAGCTTTTAATAACATAGTTGCGGGCCCGTAAATTAAACCGTCATCACTTAATGCTGAGAAAGCAATCCAACGGTGACTAATCCGGCTGACAAAAGCGAAAATAAAAAGCAGCATGGCAGATGGTAGCCAAATCCCGAAAAAAATATTATGGCTTATATTTTATGCGTCTTTTCATATAGGTTTCAATACTGGGCCTTCAAAGGTAGGTCGGATAATAATAATTCTCCGGGCCATTTGTACGGGTTTGACGGCTAAACAATCTAGGGCTAATTGCCTGTGTAGTATCGTTTAAAGCAAATAAGTGACAGGCACCGTGTAAAATTAGTCAAGCTCACATCTATGGTTTGCATGGCAGTCGATGGACGTGCAGGTGTTGAGCAGTAGAAATTTTTTCACGAAGAAAGAGAATGATAAGGAAGAAACATGATATTGACTGCTTGATTATACAGAATCCCAAAGGTAAATGTATTTGTGTTGCATTATAGTATACATAGCCATCAGGCAAAATCTTCTGGTATGTTTGGGGGCGTTTTTACGTTGTTATCTCCCACTGGTACGGTGTAGTGTGTATGTAGTGATTCGGCACCTAACCGTTTGATTCGGAGCATTTTTAGCTCCGATTACGGGTCTGTATTATCGTATAGTGGTAAAGATGGATATGGTGTCGGTTTAAATTTCGCGTTGCCAATCATCCTCTCCAATCCTCTCATCCAGCAGCGGTCTTCACATCGTCCTCCCCATATCTTCGCATCGCCGCGATTTGCCCATCGTGCGACGCCGACCAGGGTGCGCCGCCGCGACACCCCCTCCACCTTGGACCTGTCCGCGCCGGCATCCGTTTGCGCGGCCACCTCGACATCCCTCCACCTTCGCCTTTGGCCGCGCCGCCCATCCCTGCCACCCGGTGCCGTCGGGCACACCGCGGCCGCCGCTTTTCAGCTGTTGCCGCCCCGTCGCTTCTCCCCCTCGTTTGCCTCCGCCGGAGGCCCCGTCGCCAGCCGCCCCCCTCCTCCCCTCTAGCGGCCACCAGCTGCCATCCCCCAGTCCACATCGCTGCCATCCTTCGCCGCGTTCCTCTGCCCTTCCCCTGGCCGGCTATCCTCCTCCCCTCCAGGGCCGGCTCTTGATCTGCTTCCATCAGCCACTTGCCTGCATGATTCGTATTGTGGAGTATGTTGACGCCTACTCATTTTGATTCAGGGTAACGAAGCATTTGTCCAAACATTTTCTCCTGAATCTGTTTCATTTAGGTGTTCAAGTTTTATGCTTATTGACAGATTTGGGTGGTTAATTTTAGGACTGCTGGCTGATAGATGGTTTTCAAGGTAGAAATAAGACTAGGCCTTCCTTTTTCAACTTGATCTCAAACAAATATCTGCATTCTGATTTAGTTGCTGCTTTACTGAGGCACTTAATTTATTTTAGGTGTGTACAGAGCAAATAAGCTGAAATGATTTTAGGAACTATTAAAATACAATTCTTTGTAGAGTTGTAGGGCCATGCAATACTAAATTACTGTAAAAAGACTGGCAGTAACCCAATTACTGTAGATGAAATATGCCAATTTCTTGTATGATCCTTCCTTCATTCTTACTCAAATACTCTTTTTTTTACTTTCTGAAAAGAATTCATTCTGAGTGAATCAAAGGAACTATTTTAGAATCAATCAGCAGTTCACTGCCGTTGTTGGATACTGCCCAACTGTTACGAATGATGTTTTTTGACTTTTCAAGCTGAGATGCGAGTTTGAGCCTTGATTGCTGTGTTTAAAACCAATCTCCTATCTCAGTCTCAATTCTTTCAGAAGACATACATAATTGAGCTTGATTTATAGGTCCATTTTCAGAATAAATTACAGAATTGAGCTGTTCCTCCTGGTTGTCCTAACTTTGACCTGGTTGTCGCTTGGTTTCTGAAATATGTCTTGGATGCGTATCAACTTGGTATACCCTTCGAAGGGTTCTAGTAGGCTCCTCCTGCAGTCTAGCATTTGGGCAATTCGTCCTTGGGCAGCTGTAAACTGCGGCGCACCTGGTTGCCCTGAGATGATTCCGGCGCAAGCACAGTTCTGTTGTTTGCGTTGCAAGGCTGCGTTCTATTGCTGTTTATTATTATTATTAAGGATTGTATGAACAAAAAAATTTAGTTGCCTTTTTAATAATTAGGATTAAATGAGCTGCAACTGGGATTGGTGACTTTCATTTTATGCTTGTGTGATGGCTTTAATGGTTTTTGTTTGCTAGAATGATTGCTGTGTGATGCTGGAATGATACTTGCACGGTGGAAATTGTGCTGGCTTGCTGGAACTGCCTGTTGTTGCTGGAATGAACTGAACTGCTGTTGGGGCTGCAATGAAAAATATGAACTGGTGCTGCTGCTGCCTGAACTGTACTTTCTGAATTGCTGCAGTGCTGCTTAATAGATGTTGTTGCTGTCGCTGCTCATTCTGCTCAAAGTGCTGATTGCACGCTTAACGAATCTCCTCCGCAGCAGCCCGTGGCAGGAGCGAGCGCGCAAGCCGCTTGGTGCTAGGGGGACGGCCGCCGCATCCGCTCCCTATTTTTGCTGATGATTCCACGCTCCTATTCACGAAGAATCTGGGAGATACGAGACCTCTTGCCGCCTTCCACCCCTTATCTGCCGCAACCTACATGCTACGCGACCGCCGCCGCATATCCGCGGTCCTATGCCGTCGCGTATTGACTAGGAGCGATGCATTTTCTCTTTTTTATTTTTGGGGTAATTTGGAATACATGCCATTAAAAATTTTCTGGTTTTGAAATATGGCCTACTAGTATTCATGTATTTGGAAATATGCCATTTATAATTTCAGTGCAAATCAAAAGATACGCACTAATTATTCCCTTGGGATAACATATCCAGATAAAATTTGGACCAAACTATCCCTTTTCCCCTTCTTCTTCCTGCTCCCTTTGTCCTTCCTTCCTCTCTCCTTTCAGGGGCGTCGCGGCGCGGCTCTGGTGGCGTTGCTTGCCTGGCCAGCATGGCTCCGGCGCGGCGGCGGGCATGATGCATCACACGGCCAGGTGGGATGGCCGTGGATGTGAGCGGCGCAGTTTTCAGAAGAGAGAGGGGGTAGAAGAGGGACGAGAGAAGAGGTAGAGGATGAGGGCATTTTTTGTCCAATAAATGCAAATACGTAATCTCAGTGGCACCACTGTAGATTAGAAACAAGAAGAAATTTCATCGTTACCAAATACGCAAATAGTAATGGTATATTTCAAAGCCGGCAAAATTTTAATGGCATGGGATCTATTAATCCTTATTATGTTAATTTCATTTAAAAAATGCTGTATATGGAATCATTCGGTGGGTAGGGACAACTAACAAGATTGTGATGTTATGCGTATTATATAGGTAATAACCATCAAAAGATTGAATTGGACGGCCGCGTATATTAGAATATAGCGAAACGGGGTTTTTTTACAAATTAAAAATTAAGTCCGTGACCGTTCAAACTGGGTCGGATTTTCAAATCATGTTTTTCGCTTTCGAACGCTCCTAGAATATAGCGGAACGGTTTATTTTGGTTTAGAAAAGAATAAGTTCTGGGTCAGTCCGGATCGGGACGAATATTAATAAATCATAGATTTTCGGTCGATTTGTAACACCCCAGCTCGTGAGACGTTAAAAACTTAAAATTTCGAAAATCCTAAATTGCGAAAAAATTTCGTTCTTTGAGTGCCAAGTCTAAGTGTGCCATAGGATCACAATTAAAATCCCTCCTTTTTGTCTCAATACCCTGATGTTAAATCGTCTGCCCCAAAATCCTGCCCAAAAATAGTTCTCATCCTTGTATTCAAAAGCCTCTCTGAACCTCTACGGAGAAAGTCCCCTTCAAATATTCCATTTATGTTGTTCTCCAAAAGATTTTGAAGTCCACGCTCAAATCATCTTTTGGTTACCCCTTGAGAAGGGTTCCGTATTGCAAACTCAAGTTCGGCAAACTCGAATCCCTGTTTTTCGTTTCGGAAAGTAGTTTTGAAGTTTGGAACCCTACATTCGGATTCCGCTTCTAGACCCTTAACCACAGATCTCGTTGAATTCCTGAATATCAAACTAGTCTGAGCCATCCACCTCGTAAATCCTAACCTCACCCTTTGAATCCACCTCCGAGACCTAGTCTCCTCTTGTTTCCTAGAAACCAATTAATCGATTTACAAAACTCAACCTCTCAAGTTTCTCTCTCTCTCTCTCTCCCTCTATCTTCCTTTGACTTCCCTTCCAAATAATTGAATCCAACTCTCAGAAAATGAATATTCAATTTTAACTCGATCCTTGAGAGCCACCTCTTCCAAGATTTATGTTATCCTTTCTCGAATCTATCCACAAACGACTTATTAAGATTTCGAATTCAATTGCGCTCTCCTTGAGCCTGTAATCGTTGTTTTTAGTGTTCAAAAATTGTGTTAATGAATTTTGAATCCACGATTCCCCTGTCTGGCCTTGAAGTTCCGCTCAGAAACAATCCTTCGTGGGAGTCTCCAATTTACAAAGCTCAATTTAGAAAATTATAATTGGTACACCTGATCTCTCCCTCTCTTGGCTCCCATACCTTTTCCTCTGGATGCTTGTGCGCAACTCTACTTTACGGTGTTGAATCTCAAAAAATCAAAAAACATCAAAATTGACAATTCCTGACAAAACGAGTCCTTATAATTGGAAATTATTCATGTGTGTATATATAAGTCTTACTTCACGTCGCCTTCAGACTCTTTTAGGCCATTCCCCTTCTTCCTCGGGCCCGAGCGCTCGCGTTCGCCGCGGGGGGCAGATGGGCGCCTTCTTGACCTCCACGTGCGATTGCACGTGTGCGCCCGATTCGAGACCGCCGATCCTTGCCGCAAACATCAAGCTAATAGAGGAGCAATCGCATATGCCGCCCTCCCCACGCGGACTGGGAACACGCGGATGGCGTCGCCGCCCCTGCCAGGCGGGGGGGAGGTGTGTGGGTGCGCACCACGAGGTAGGCGTTAAGCGTTAATTTTGTTTTTTTCGCACTCTTTGTGCTACAGGATTTTGATTTTCGTGAGGTGGCATGCGTTTGTTTTTCTTTTTGATACGCGCGGTTTTTTTTTTTTTCTTTTCTTCGTTTTCAGTATGCGCTCGCGATACTTTGTTTTTCTGGCTGCACGGTTTTTTTTCTGTTTTTTTTCTTATCCACGATACTATTTTATTTCTGGTTTTTCGGTCTCATATTTATTAAATAAACAAAACAACATTATACCAAAGTTGCGTGTATACCAATGTTAGTACAAAAAACTTTGTATATAGGTGTACCTTAATTAATATATAGGATGTGGCAAACTAATAATGCTAGAGTTATTAACGTATTAAAAAAGTTTCCGTTGGTTAACTATTTTGGTTATACAGGTATTATAAGCGGATTTGTAATACGCCGTATCACAA